>JAVYIG010001247.1:0-362690 GCA_035222895.1 Strongylocentrotus droebachiensis | reverse complement strand
CAGTCATTGCATGCGCGTGCAAGCAGAAAAAATAAAAGATACAGAATGGCGAAATGATGAAATACATCGGACCAAAAATAAGAACGTTATAAATGGTTGAAATATGAGTTCACTTAATCCAATTTGGTCAGTACGTTGGGACGTTTTCATGGTCAACTCTCCAATTTGTCGTATACTAAAATGTGATTGTTTTTTGTTCTCCCTGGCACCTTTTTTTAAAATTATCTTGGACACTATACTGTTTACATCCTCTAACATGATACTACACTCACAAGTAATGAATTGTAAAAAGGTACAATTTTAGTGAATTTCTTTTGTTCGAAAAAATGAAAGTTCAATATGTAATGTTATTACAGCTGTCAAAAATGTCTTAATTTTCTCATTGTATCTCCTATTCTCTTCAAACTTTCTTACATTTTCTCCTTCAATTTTTATGCTTTCATTCAGAGCAGTTTCCTGACAAGAATATACATTTCCCATTTAAAGCCAAGTGCGTGGTTCAAAGAACACATAATTCTATATCAAACTGGGTTTGGAAATACGTCAGATAGTACAACAGTTGGTAATTTACTTTCCTAGCCAAATGTATCTTCACCCCGAAATATTATTATCATGTAGTTGCATGGCCTCCTTAAAGGTACTATGTCCCTTTTGCAGCCAACCTCAAATTCTGTAGAACTTTGCAGGAATTATGAATATGTCATGCATGTCCTATCTGTGAAATTTAAACGTTAGCAGTGTCCTCATATTCAAATTATGCAAGGAAACCCGTTTACTTGCTGGACTTCACTGTCAGACACTATTGAGTGACTGACTGGCTTTTTTCTTCTTTGGTAATAACATACATGAAAAGAGTTGTAAAGGGTACATGAGCATTTGTCTACATCAATAACCCACTTCTTGTGATGGCCAAGATTAAACTGATTGAATCTTTGCGAAGCATAAAACGTATGACCATTCGGTACAATTGTCTGAAAATCAAGACTATTACTTTTGGGCTCTATAGCCCTAAAGTTGATTTGACAACTAATAGTCGTTATTTTCCCACTTGAAGACATTTTCAAGCCCCACCTTTTTTAGGGAAGTTCTAAATTAGTATTATCTTTCAAATGCAGTTGGAATTTACCTTTTTCATTTTTTGGCCTGCAAATGGGACATAGTACCTTTAAGCAATGAATTCCAACAATATTTCTTGTTGCGCAGCTGATTTTTTCGATAAATGAAATTAGGGATACTGGTGTGCAAAAACAGCAGGCTTCATTATAAAAAAATGGGTATACTGGTCAGGTAACATAAAAGAATGTTTATATACATATATCCATCTATGTTTATGTAGTGTCGTAGTCCAGTGGTTTAAGCACTTGGCTTGAAATTCAAAGGTTGTGGTTCGATCCCCGACACGGCGCTAATGTCCTTGGTAAGGCATTAATCTTTATTTGCCACACTCGACCCAGGTCGGTTAATGGGTACCTGGCAGGAATTATTTCCTTGAAATGCTGGAGCGCTGTAATGGCAGCTAGACTGAAGCCGGGATAGTTATTAGTGCGTATCGGAATATTTCTAGATAGACGGCGCTATAGAAATGCATATTTTTATTATTATTATCATATGTTTATACCCTAAAGCCTCCTTATTCCACTATTGTATTCTTGTATTCACCATTTCTAGGGTATTATTGTGTCTCTTTTGTTTTCTTGCCTGACTGCACATGTCTGACTGTATTTAACATTGCCTTTTATAAAATGTATTTAGTTGCTAATGAGCCTTCGGGTGAAACAGACAATACTTACTAATAAAGTTGAACCTTTTCAACCTATATATTTACATTTGCTCCTACAGTTGAGCACTGTCAGAAATTGCAGTTTTACTAAACTCGCTTATATATATATATATATATATATGGGTATATATATATATATATATATATATTAAACAATTGAAATACAAATCCTTGAGAGAGTTGTCTTCTTTACTATGAATACTAGTAGTAATACTTCTACAACTACTACTACTACTACTACTACTACCCCTTCACTACCACTACCACTTCCACTTCCATTACTACTGTTACTGCTAACACTACTACAACTTCTACTACTGGTACTTCTACTTTAATGTGCTCCATGATTGCCAGTGTTTTGACGTTCCTCTCCTGCTTCGACCGCAAAGGCATCTAAATATTTCGTACATATGACGTGATATCTTTCCTCTTCATGTCAGAGATATTTGGAGATCAAGGTAGTTCTAAACACACGGCGATACAGGTACCTCTTTCCCCCAGTTCCCGTCCTTCCATAATACCAATGTGACTTTTGTGTACAGTAATCGCAATATTTTGTTCTCAACTTGCACTAATACCGTTACTATAGTTGCAAAATCTGGCACACAAAGTCAACTCACTTCATTTAAGTCTCAGAGTACACCAAATTTAATTCATAGCTTTAATTCACTTAAGAAGCGTGCACCACATTTATGAATGCGTCGCGAACCCAGAAAAATACTTTACCTGCAAGTGCCAACAAAATGGCGGAGCACAACAAATTCATGTTGCCGATAAGTTTTTAGGATCCCAGACAAATATCATATGTCCTCAAACACGTGATTCCCTCCAGCATAACCAGACTATACAAATTGCGTACAAAGCACAATCAAGAAATCATGACCGATTATAAAAAGGACGAATGTTCAGATGAGAACAAGAATTCTAGGTGGGTAACTAGCTCGATTTAGCGACGGACTTTAAAACCACCCAACCAACGATTCGTGAGGTCACAGATAAGGAAAACATATTGAACACGCTATCACAAAATATACCCTAAACGGTAGATCATTGATTGAGAGAAGAAAACAAGTAGTGACGAAGTTCAGAGATTGAGAACGCGTCAATATTAAAGATGTGAATGGTTTGATAAGGTAAATTTTGATATCATATAAAGGATTACAAAAAATACATACTTTGATGCATATTTAGCTTTTGAAGAGACGCTGTTGGGGATATTGCGTTATCTAAAGACAGTGATAAAGTAGTGTTACAACTGAACTTTCTCATTTACTACAAGTTATGTGGAAGGAGTAATGACCCATAATAAGGATTGATTTGTAAATTATGACAATTTTCATTTCAAAGATGCTTTAAGGAGAAAATCGACTAAATAATGATTCGTATTTCTATTTCTTTCCCTGTCCTCCAAAGCAAATAAAGCTTTTTTTCTTTCTTCAAATACATGTTTATTTTTTTCATCATATTACGAATATGAAGGTATTTGAAAAGTAATTATTTTCAGGAGATGTTTCGAAAATGGTTCTCTTCCAAACTGACACACGGATTATGAAAATGGCCACACATCATTTTGTCGCATTTACCAAAACCCAACCTTCTCTTTTATTTACAGATTCTGGTATTATCTCGATAATAACGAGTGGGTTAAGTGAGGCTAAACAGAATGATATTGGATTGAACTTTGATTTGTTTATACTCGTTCTACCCTGCACATGTAATCAAAACGTTAATTGATAACTAGCTCTTGAGTAATTACTAATCATTACACGTTAATTCGCTTCTTGCAACAGAAGTATGATGCCGTTATTAATTGAGATGTTAAGAGAACTAGATATGCGATGAAAAACAATCTTGACACCGCTGATAGTCATTAAGACAATTATTTTAAGCTGCCAAGCTGCATATAACATCGTACGTGCAGTTTTCAGCCTTAGACTGGGGAGCTCCGCTATTTAAAGTGGGTCTGCTCGCTATTTATAAGGACCGCTATTTATAAATGACCGCTATTCATTTAGTCACGCGTTATGGATAGCGATCCTTATGATTAGTGGTTCTTATGAATAGCGAGGTAAATATTGTTTATGGTTTGCTCGCTATTTTTAAGGACCGCTATTCATAAATGAACGCTATTCATTTGGTCACGCTTTATGGATAGCGGTCCTAATGAATAATGGTCATGAATAGCGGTCCTAGTAGTAGTAGTAGCAGCAGTAGTAGTATTTTTGTCCGTATAAAAACATAATCCAATCCAATCCAGGAATTTATAATGCGCCTATTTTTTGGTTGCCTAAGGCGCTGATGAGATACGGTGGATTACCCACATTCAGCTTACCCGTCATGGGAAAGCTGGTCTTCCGAGGGGTCCGGATCAAGTACATAAACAAAACACAACAATAAACACATATTTAAACAACAGTAAATAACTTGTCAAAGAAAAATATTTCATAAACAAGAGGTATTCATAACAAGGTAATGAAGGGGGGATGGGGAAGACCATGCCCTACAGTTCTGCAATCTTAGATCTTAATAAATTTATACTAGGGGATGTTGTAAGCCTTTGCGTTTCCATACTTGAATGATCTTTTGAGGTAATTTGTTCTCAGTTTGGGTAATTTGATTTTAGCTCCGATTCGGGAAGGGTAGGAATGGGTTGTCAACTCAAATTAATTTCTCGAATATTCAGGGGTTAGATTATTCATAATTTTTATTCACATATTGCTCCGTTTAGTCTCATTTCACAACGCCTGGTCAGAGTCAGCAGCCTAACATGTTAGCCTATGGACGTTTTTTAAAAAAAATCGTTTAAAATTCATTTTTTGTTTAAACGAAAAGCACATCCACCCCGACGTACGTTATCCCTAGCTCTTTCATTGGAGCCCTCATGTCTCATTGACTTTTGAAAGTTCACCCACCGTAATTTTTCAAAATAGGTTGCAAGCTCGTCATTGCCTATAATACACATGTGAAACAAGTCTAACTTTGGACTCAATTTGCCAAGCGATTTGAAGATTATAGGTCGAGCACACGAAACATAAAAAGCATGAATTATCATAGATCACTTCTGCCTATTTCATTATGTCCATTTCATCCAACCCCCCCCCCCCCCACCGTAATTTTTCAATTTAGTAAAAGCAAACATTTAGCCGAGGTAAGCAAAAACATGAATATTCATGAACGGTCAGACAATACAGCCTTTTAGTACGTAACGTATAATGAATGGGAATGGGCGATGATCCGTGCAGGAGGTAGAGGTCAGTGGTTTGTGCTGGCAATGTTCACGCGAGCGAAAATGAGACAATCGGAGCAATATGTGACAACAAGGGAATGACGATTTCTTTTTTTCAAAGAGTTGCCTATTAAGAGCATTATGTATTTCCAAAACAGAGACATGAGATTCAGGTTATTTTTTGGAGGCGATCTGTACATTTCCTGAAAGCTGCACTGTAAATGACATCACTATAATCAAAATACGGAAGGATCAGTGAGTTACATATTAATTTCAGTACCGATCCATTTAGGAATCGCCTTAGTCTTCCTGGAAAGCCTACCATTTGACCAATTTTTCTTCAACATATTGTCGATATGTAAATTCCAGATTAAATTTTTATCAACTAAGACGCCTAGGTACTTGACATGATGAACTTGATCTATTGAGATGTCATTCAATAAAACTCGGAGGACATTCTGTTGAGATATCAAGTGGTTGCTGTTTTTTTACAGTTGACACTTAATTTGTTTTGGCACATTCAGTAATACATATTTTCTAAGTCTGAGTTCAGATGTGAGAAATATAAAACAGTATCATCAGCATACAACTGAACATGACAAGTTTTTACTTTATTTTACTTGCTAATTAATATGAATAGCGAGCTTGACCCATTTGAAGGGCTCTTTGGTTCTCGACGTTTCGTCACTTTCTCTGATCGCCTTCGTGAGAAATAATCAGTCAACTTTAATGGTTGTTCTTAAAATATTCCTTAGGATTGCATGGTACTACAGTAAGGGCTGCAAGTTGGGGACAGAAAGAGTGAAAGAAAGAGAGACAGAGGGAAAGAGAGAGAGAGGGTTGAGAAAGAAAGCGAAAAGGAGAGAGAAAGAGAGACGGAGAGGGTACATGGGTGAGGCGATTGGTGGGGAGGGGGTGTCTAGGAATGTTACAGGAAAAACAACGACACACAAAGAGTAGTAGAACTTGTTGATGAAGTGCACTTTTCTGAAGCACCGATATTAAGACAAGCGTTTGTACAAGCTGATTATACCCTATGATTTGCAAACAAACTTTGCCTGCGATAATCTTAATCTGTAAACATACTACAGTGGAAATTACAAGTTAATACAGCATATTGGATGTGAACTGTGAGGCTAAAAGTAAGTATCAGACCTTTGATCTGATACCCGTTTAAGTTTATGACACTCCCTGATTATAATTGACATATTTAAGGGAGAAAAAAATCTCTAGGCCATGTACGTGATGCGTGTATATGTATGAAGGGTTTATTCATAGAGAGGGGGGGGGGGGGGGGGGGGGGTTGAACTAGTATGATGGGAGAGGGAAGCGGGACGGGCGTCAGTCATCCAGCTCAATTAAATGTGTGTGAAAAAGGCATCACTACATGATAAGGGCAATTTGGATATAGTCGGAAGATATAACGTTTTATAGTTGATGCCATTGGGCAAATTAGTCCCTATCTTACGCATGATTTGAACGCCACTTTGTTACCACTGTTTATATGGAACATTTCGTTTTAAGTGCGATAAGCATCTCGATCTGTGTAAATTGAAATAAACCCAAACGCCACCTCTACAGTAATAAACGTGCGTGTCTTATCCGCAAGGGCTCATTGAAGTAACTGAAGCCAAAATTTCAGGCAAGTCTTAAAATAGCAGAGTCAGACAGCAGAAATCACTTCAAACAAAAAGTCCACCCTGATATGGAGTTGAATATAAATGGAAACAAACAAAATGAGAGGAACAGGTCAGTGAAAGATTGAACATAATCCGATTCAAAATAGGAAAGTTACGATTTTTTGAAGCTGCACACAAATTGGCAACTCTGTGACATATCTTGTGAGGTCCCCTACCATTTGCTCTGTATTATGTTGTTTTACTCCCTCAAGTAAACTTTCAATCAAACATGCACTCTTAATGTGATCATTGTAAGTTTCTATACATCCCCTATATGGAGAAAATTATTCCGTCATCAATAACGATAAAATTTAAAGTTCATGACATTTTCTGTACATTATGTTCGACATTACAATACAATGTATTTGATTCACTACTGAGCGCCTTCAAAGAGGACTCTACGACTGAGTTCAAATAGCTCCATCTTCGTGCAATTCGATCGCAGTCAGCCCTTATGCCCATTATGAGATTTGCACGACGTAGAACGTGTACTGCCCTTTTAAGGCAATGTGACGTCACTGCCAGTGCCTTAAAAGGACGTCACATTGCCTTTAAAGGGCAGTCCACGTTCTCCGTCGTGCAAATCTAAAAGTCCCTATTGATGAGAGGCAAAGGCGGATAAAACATTCTCTAGCACAAGATCGGACATTCTGTGAGGAAAGAACTCCCACCCCCCCCCCCCCCCACACAGAAAGTCCGTCCTGGATTGATCATGTAGCATATGTGTATTGGTGTGTACTTCAAGGTTCTGGAATCATCAAAATGATAAGAAATTTGACACAGTCTGGGTAAAAGTAACAAGCATTGTACAAAGAAAGATGTAAGTGGAACTACACAAACATGTGACATCAGAATGAGGCCCACATTTTAAAAACTGTTACATGACATATTTAGAATTTGAAGGCATTTGAAAAGCCATGCCCTTCAGGGAATATTCTTTCTATGATGTTCTTCCAAATTTGCATAATAACAATGAAAACGTTCACAAATTATTTGTCACCTATCCCCAGAACCCAATCTTCTCTGATGTAGTGTACCAAACGATTTAAGTCGACAGTATTCCGTACTGAAATTAAAAACAATTCAGTGCAGCTAAGCTAATAATGGTAATGGTACCAGTCAAGATAATAGGCTTTATAGTCGTCGACATTCTCCCGAGGACATGAATATGTACAAATGAAGGCTTGTTATGCCAAATGGTATTTTAATAAATATTTGAAAAATTGATGTTTTGCAGCCCAGTCCAGCAAGAAAGCGACGCAATTGTATCGCATCAGGTAGATATGAGGGTGTGTACCTGGCGATAGAGCCCTGCTATACGATACGCATGGAGACTCATTAATTTTTACATCAGTTTTGTATTGCAGACCACCCCATATACGACAACAATTTCCTTTTTTCGGTCTAAATAGGAAATACTGCATTTGTTTTGTAGGAATGGTGAGGGTCATACACATCAGTATCACAAGATGGAAGTACAAGTGCACTTTTGAAAAAAAAAAAAGGATTCAACGAGAATGACACTATAAAGAATTCGTTTTGCCCCTATAATATAGGGATCAAGTTTTGGTTCCCTGTTTAGCTACCCGCTATCACCACTGTCCTGATTCACCGTGACAAATTCACCCAGCACGGGTTTACATCGCATCATTTGTTGATGTGCCGGGATCGATTTGGTCTCCAACGGCGGCATTTAGTTGACGAAAAAGGCATTTTAAACGAGAATACTTTTAAGGATATGGTCTGTTGCTTTTTTTTAATTAAAATAAAAGAAGAAAAACTGGGTAAACCTGACGAAAGAAAATGGGGTTTAATACTTCCGTGTCTGACCTACTTTATGTTTGCTATACTGTATAAACAGGTATCTTTTCAACGGCAATACTATGGCCTTGTTAATGCGATTGTGCTTGTATCCTCTTGTGTATTTAACCGGGTGAGTAAACCAAAACTATTCAAAGAACTGCTCAAACAGCTTGTGAACTCGATGAAAAAAGGGTATAGTGTGATATAGTATTATATGCACGTGCTGAAACCATGACACAAATGATAAACGAATTTTCACAAAACCGAAGAAAATATTAATCTGCAGTTTTGTTGTGACACGGACAAAACCCCATACCATTCCATTTCCAAAAGAAGAATCTTCACAGTTTATTTATGTCTCTACAAAATATTTTTCACAGTTTTTATATTTCTTTTAACTTCATTAAGGAACATACTGCTCCTTAAGTTAATTATTCTTTTATTTACTTCTTTAAGGGGGTGGGGGTTAAAGAGGGTTACAAATGGGGCCCTTTATAATACAAACATGTGTGAATAAATTACGAATATACATTTCCTCTATATCTTCGGACATGGCTAAGATTTAGTACGATATCATGGACTTGTAAAACCCTGGTCAGGTATTTTCCTGTAGAATAGAATATAGAATAGAATATACAATTTATTGTCTTCTTCCCCCAAAAAAGAAGAAACATTCCATCCAGGTGAATCATATTACATAAAATTACACAACTTTGGGATTCTAAATCAACATCATATTTGAAGAACCCAGTACACGAGCAGGTTGTATTTGGACAATGCAGCGCAGCAAGGTGTCTACAGGTATATAGGCAACAAACATATATTTAATAAAAGAGAACCGACATCACCGAATGAATGATATTATAAAACTCTTCAAAGAGATAGAGAAAGAGTGAGAGAGAAAGAGAGAATGAGAGAGACGGAGAGAGAGAGAGAGAAGGAGAGAGAGATAGAGAGAGAGAGAAAGATAGAGAAGATAGTTTGATGTATTTCCTCATACATTTTATTCCGTATATTTTTTTTTAATTGAAATATGATAATTGTATAAATGTTATTCATCTACTTGCTATTAAATTATTGAATATTATTATCATCATTTATATGTTATAATGTATCAGTGTTTTACTTTACTAAAGCATTAGTGCTTAAAATCTATTTACTTTTTTTATGTTTCTGTAAATTCATTTTGTATTATTTACATATTCAAATGGTATATTGTTTATGTTGAATGAAATCAAATGCAGATTACGGGGGAAAGGTGTGTGAGAGAGTTGGTGACAGTGTGTGACATAGAGAGAGAGCGAGAGAGAGGGAGAGAGAGAAAGAGAGAGAGAGAGAGAGAGAGAGAGAGAAGAGAAGAGGAAGGGGGTGGCTGCGCTTTCATCAGTTGCATCATAGTTATTACAAGGCGGACTGCATGACAAGTGTTCCTTCTTTTGGGAATGCTTGTATTTCGAGCACAGACTAATACTCACCTATTCCCCCAACTCAAATATTTTCCACCTGGAAAGTCCATGAGCCATTAACTGACTAATGCCCCGCGGCCTTGTCTAATGTGACTGGTTCCGTGCATGTTATCAACATCGGTCTGATCCTATAAACATTCATCTATTTGCCGACCAAAGTCTAACCCTCCGATACGCCCCTATACGCCCCCAAAAGTTGTAAAACCTAAATGACCTGTTTTTTGTTCTCTGTTGATATAGACTAGTGTCACGCAAGTACACTCGACGTAGTTTCAAATAAAGTGCATCAATATTCTTGTGTTTACCCATCAAAACGGACTTTGATATAATCATATAAAGTCCATGGGTGTCGTAAAGGCGTGATTGATATAACATTTGGTGGTCATTGACAGAAAATTAGGATGCATGTACGAAGGGAGGTAAAATGCGCTGCACATAATAATGAACATTAATATTCTCCAGAGTAAGACATTACGGTTTATTCGCTTTCCCTTTTTTCAGTAACGAAGAATACAATTTCCCAAGGCCTCAGAAAATAACGACAAGGCTGAACATGGTGAATATAACTCTAAGACAGCTATGATACAACACAGTATAACATCTTCTTCCACATTGAACGTTTTAAGGAGCTAGCGGTCGTCGGCCGTCGGTCTCAAGAAACCTAAGATGAAGTGATCACCCCAGTAGACCGACAGTCCACGAGACTTACAACCACTGTGACCGACCTTGACAACAGTTTTCTCGAGACCGACGGCCTAGGGGTGAAGAATGTTCCAAAAGGTCTCGGAGATCGACAAGCTATAAGACGGACAGTCCACGCGACCAACAAAGCGAATCAATTAAAATATCGCATGATATACAATTAATTTATTTATTTACTCATGATTTCTTTCAACAGGGTAGTTTCATTCAGTTCCTCTGAAAGCCAGTGGATCTGCTTTTCATGAAAGCCCTGCATAATACAATGAGAGTATAAAAACATAAGTACAATAATACAACAATTATAAATTGTACATACATGTGAAATATCACATTTTAAAAGGAAGACTATTTGAGTCATACAATATTTATTATCATTTTTTTAAAAACTAAAACAAAACTGAAATATTACAATAACAAAAGCACATCTAAAACAAAACACCTAAACAAACAGAAATCGAAAAAAACCCACAACCCACAATAAATTAAATATAAATATTAAAAATAATTACAGAAGGAATAGAGTGCAGAAGGCCTATTGCACTTTTGAGAGTTACAAATAAGGCTAAGATATATAGGAAATAAACGAAATGGTCAAAAGAAAATCAATTGCAAGCATGTTATTTAAACAGTAGTCGAAATAAGTTACTATTACTGAAGTAATTCACATTTGTAACGTTACTATATCGTCATCAATACCATCGTCAACGCCTTTCCAAGATAGAGTAACAGAGTAAACTACAAGGGATAGATGTTTCTACAGAGTAACATTCAGACTAACCAATATTTATACAATCAGATTTGCAATTACATCCAAGCAAAATTGTTATGAGGTTGCAAATCAATGAGCACGTATTAATTTCATAATAGGTCTTGGCTTATTATCATATATTCTTCATATCCCCTTATATATTTTCTTAATAATAATAATACAAATATCAAATATTTAGGAGCGCTAAAAACAATAAGTACCATAACGCTTACAAATACAAATATACGAAAGAGGCCACAAATGTACAGTACAGGAAGTATATTACATAGATCATTGGGGGAAAAGGTGTTTACATAAAGAGCTGACTTACAGAAATAAAACCATCTCGTCACTTTTACCGTCTCTGTTTTTCTGTCCATTCTATTCGAAACAAAAGTTATATAAACAGGGTCTCTTTATCCAGCTCTGCGGTAAGCAAACTTCTTCAATGGAAGACGACGTGCCTTTCGCCTACTGCAAATACATAATATTTCATATTGGGACACTTCAAATTTTAACCTCTACTTCTATTCTTTTTCGCCCTATCTCTGTCTTTTCCAATGCCTCCAGCTATGCATACATCATGTACAATCAATCTCTCTCGCAAAGCACCCTTTTTCCTCGTGTAAAATATAAGTCCCGATTATTGTGACAGTCAGTCAAGGCGCAGAAAGAGGGAGGGCATCCAAAGAGGCAACGTGCGTAAAGATTAATGAATTTGCATTCGACTCTCAAGACTTCATGGACAGTAAGAACAAGTGAAAGATGCATGGCAAATTCGAAGTCAGTGATGCTCCGAGTGGGGACGTCGCAGGGAAAAGTGGAAAGTGGACCACCAACACTCTTCTGGTATCTTGCTTTGCCGTAGCAGTCATTGTCGGAGTCCTGTGCACCGTGTTGACTTTCTTCCTGCATCCGCAGTACAGTCCACATGGGCCAAGTAGGATGTTTTCCCCGATCGAGGGTGACCCAACTCGACCGCCACTGAGTGTGGAGCCAACAGAAAGAGGCATTTCGACCCGATCGCCAAGTGTGGAACCAACGGAAGGGGGTGAACCAATGGTAACCCCGGCTGAAGCACCAGAGAATCCGTCACATACGGTGCGGATCAACTGCCTCCCTGATCGGGACCTCCAAGGAAACCCTGAGGATATATGCAGGGACAGAGGGTGTCTTTGGAAGGCCACTGAAGCACCCGGTCAGCCACTTTGCAGTTTCCCACACGATTACGGTACCTATCACGTCGTTCGAGAGGAAACGTTTCCTTGGGGGATGAGAATCAGGATGGACAGAGACAGGAAGGTTCCTTCATTCTTCGGACAGGATGTTCCTTCATTGGTTGTGGACATCGAGTATCAAACGGAAGACCGTCTTCACTTTAAGGTGAGCATCACAGTGAGAGGGGGGGGGGGGGGGGTAGATGTAAGTCGATTATGTAATGCATTACCCGAAGCTTTGTGGTGTTGTCACTTACCTGTTATAGTTAGTTAGCACTAGATAATCTTTACAAAATTGTTTTCCTTTATAATGGAATAAAAGTTCAGTTACCCCTTATACGATTAGATTAATGTGAAATGTTGCGCAATCCTCCTACAACAAAGAGTGGACAATAATATGTTATTGGCTAAGTCATAAACCTATTCTGTCTCCTATCTTAATGCACTTATGATAAAATGTAAATAAGCGCTCCTTCGGGGGAAATAGGAATTCGAATAGCGCACACAAACGTCAGCCGAATTCATTAACCCCGAAAAAGGACATGTTGTGAATGCAAAATCTGCTTTATTGGAGTCAAAGTGTGGCTAGCACGTCTCTTTTCAACAATAAGAGATGATAAATTCAATATTAGTTGAATAGTGTAAACGGAACACACAATAAAAGTCCCATTTTTATAGTCGACTAAATATGGTCATAAAGACCACCAATAAGAAACTAGAGAATATTCCATCGATATTTCATATCACCCTGGGCGGAGAGGAGATGCGCTCATTCGTTGGTGTGGTGCTCCTAGAACTAAGATGCCTGGTAAAATGGAAACATTCGAGATAAGTCCCATGAGGGAACCTGAGAAAGTCCCAGAGCGGGCTTGGAGCACCACCACTCTGGTGTTCGCTTGTCTAGCTATTGCCGCCGTTGTCGGAGTAGCCTGCACCCTCACGACGTACTACCTTCATCCCGACTTCCTCCCCAATCGCGGCGAACCCCCGATCGACGGGTTGCCGACGACCATGACATCGACGGGAATGACAGAAGAGCCCAGCAAGAAACCGACGGAGAGACTGACCAAGAGATCGACAGAGGATGGCATCATTACCATGACGACCACAGAAGACCCGGCACCACATAGCACCCGCATCAATTGCATTCCCGATCTCGACGCCCCAACAGACCCTGAACAGATGTGCATGGAAAGGGGGTGTACCTGGGAGAGTACCGTGGTGGAAGGCGAACCGTCATGCTACTTCCCCGATAACTACGGGGCCTACAAGGTGGTGAGAGAGGAGAGATATGGATGGGGTGTGAGACTGAGGATGGACAGGATACCGTCCGTACCTTCTTTCTTCAGTGGAGATGCCTTAACCATCGTCGTAGACATCGAGCCGCAAACCGACAACCGAGTTCATTTTAAGGTATTGTTTTGCAAGATTGAAACTTTTATGTTCCTCATTTCCACATTCTTACACCGATTTGGCGATTGTTTTGATAAAAAGAGAAAAATGGTGTAACCTTCATGTAACAGGTCGTCTTTGCTGCAGAATGAGAGCGAATGATTGACAGGAGTGGCGTATAGATCTAGAAACAATGGCGCCTGGAGTAAATGCCAAACGCCAAACTATCTATGCAATTGTATATTAGCATGAGAGGAGAGAATGAAACCATCGAGCGGTATTTTTTACTCGCATTTTTAACCTTCAAAAAATGCAATCTCTTATTCAGTCTACCTGTAGGGTCTCGATTGTCGAACATTGATGAGCCGTAATCTAATTACTTCTCCCTCAAATTGGATGCAAAGTTAGCAAAGAATACAAAATATGGAGAAACGGCTTGGTTGAGGAATTTAAAAAGGTATCCACAAGTCAAGATATATTTCAAATGCTGAAGCATTGCAAATACTCCAACATATTTGACAAGAGATTAATGAAACTTATAATCAAACTATAATCAATAGCAAAGGATACGTTCCACTCCTCCCACACGCTAATACATTTATTTATAGCAGATTTGTTTTCGAATATTCCATTTCATTTTTATAAAATAAACTTGATTCGTTGTAATCATTATCCCCCTTCTTGCTTATTGCTCAAGTGAAATGACCAGCTCCAGGTAACATACGAATTAAAGTCCCCCCCCCTTCCGTATATAGGGAGATGGTAATCGAATCATGATTAACCAATTACAACTCCATTAATCCATTAACTGATGATGATGATGACGATCAGAACAACGACGACGACTACGAATACTATAGAAATGAATTCTTGATGTAAAATAGGGCATGTATCCACCTCTGCTGGGCACTCTGTTTCCTTCTTTATGTAAATATTAATCTCAAAATTAATCCGTTTCGCAGCCAGGGGTTTAACGTACAAATTGACATTTGGTTAAATGTGTTTATTGTCTCTTCCGAAATCCTGTTTTACTTTTTGCTCTTTTGACAAACGCTTACGGTGGTAGACTAAGTAATGACTCGCAGTTCATATATTTTTTGATTATGTGAAATATAGAAAGAAAAATCAAATAGATAAGTTAAACGAAGGACAAACGATAATTAAGAAAAAAGGTTTTTTTAAAGGAAACCTCGCCCCAAGAAATAACTTTACTTATTCTGAGAGGTTTATTGTATTCTTGCCCATCAACATACATTATTTCCCATCAAAGTGTAAAGTGAGGTATAAAGCAAGATATTTTTTCGGATAATATACAGTTTCTCAACAAGACACGGGCATCACCACTTTCTTGATAACGTGACGTATTACTCGAAGTCGTTTATTATGTAAATATTTTACAATTCATGAATACTTCCCATGTGTGGGTGGTGATAAAGTATTGGTGCATGATATGTAAAAGTAAGCCTGGTACGTCAAATTATCATGAAAATGACTGTGCCCATGTCATGCTAAAAGGCATAGCCTCATGCAAATAATACCGTCATTTATATTTTTCTTATATATTTTCGTAAGAAATATTGTACATCAATAGACATGCCTACACTTTTTCTTTGGGGTGAGGTATATCTTTACAGACAACTTGGAAAAGGGGACTACGATAAATAAAGTGTGTTACATGAATTGGTAAGCCCCATATTTCAAAGATTTCGGAAGGTAAGATCCAAATAATTAAACAGTTTACAAAATAACTCTGAATCGGAAAGGTTATTACAATAAGCTAATAAATATACTCCTGACAAAATGGATTAACTATCTCTATTCAGTAAGACCATTTCCAGTTTTAATGGCAATTCTAAGTTTTGAGTTCAATTATCGATCGAAATTGCATTTTTTTTTAAAACACCTTGTAGCACTATCATGACAGAAGTTTCATTCCTGTTATCTTGGTTATGGCACTAATAACGTTTCTGGGGCCCTGAGGGTACTTGCTTTTGTGCTTACACTATTCGACTTTCATCTTTGACCCAGAAATGAGAAATCAAAATTCGTTCCGGGATCTGAAGTATCCGCTCTGGAAATGACCAGATCATTAACCCGAAAGAAAACAAATAATGGACGTGCAAAATGTCCATAAGGTCCATATGGTAGGCAAGATTTTTTGTTTCGGTTTTCCTCATTATCTTTTAATAAATTCATTGTTTTCTTAAAGCTAAATATGAAATAATATCTGAGGTTAGGGGAGAGGTCAAATGGGGTGAAATATTATTCCATATTGTTCCTCCGGGGCTTAGTCCCCCTGACCCCCCCCCCTTTACCTCAGGGGAGGATGTGGAATTTTGTTCCTTTACCCGTGAAACCGGAGAAAACCTAGCAAATTCCTCATCTTTCTCTCTCTCTATGTCTCTTTCTATCTCTCTCTCTCAATCTCTCTCTCTCTCTCTCTCTCTCTCTCTCTCTCTTCTGACGTGCGTATTCTTATTCTGTATTGGCCTCATTGCCTACCAGTTCCGTGTCTGTATTTTTTCAAATGCTTGCACAAATTAGCGCATGTCTCATTGAGGAGGCCATGCCATTGTATACTAACTTAAAAGAACCAATCGCAAACAGCTTACAGGAGATAAGGAGGAATCGTCCCATTTACTTACAGAATAGTTATGTAACATGAGGAGATTTGGTAACGTTTCATGTTAACAGCCATATGGTTCTTGTACTGGGCGACTGGTGGAGATCGAATTTATTGGATACTGGAACACCTTGGTGAAGGAGGGAAGAGAAACAGCGGAGGCATTTGAGAATTATTTTAGGGCGGACTTGGAAAGGAAAATATAGTCATGAAAGAAGAAATGGACATCGACGAGGCTGTCAAGTCGGGACGGCAACGCTGGTCGACATCTGCCGTGGTCGCCATCGCTCTCGGCATCACCCTCATCCTCGTACCCCTCTGCGTCTGTCTTACGTACTTCCTCCATCCAGGTTACGGACTGAGCGATACCGACGACAGCCCCTTCGAACCTTTGCCGATCGAACCCGACGTCCGTATCAACTGCATACCGGACAGGGACCAGTCGCCCAACGAGGAGCTCTGTTCTAATCGAGGTTGCATGTGGATGTCGCCGTACTCTGAGGGGCAACCATGGTGTTTCTTCCCCGAGGACTACGGCGCATACCATGTCATGGTTGATGATAATATGAGCTGGGGTACTCGGATACGTCTCGAACGGCATGCGGAGGTGCCTTCGTTTTTCGGCGGTGCCATTCACACGTTGGTGATTGATATTGAGCATCAAACGAATGACAGAATCCATTTTAAGGTTAGGCAAAAGCCATTCTTTGTTGATTTTTTTTTCGTCCGTAAATGGTTCATTTTCTTTGCCCTAGCTGTATGCTCTTCAACCCTTCTTCTGTAATATTATGCTCATAGAGTGTCTATATACAGTATACAAAAATTATTACAAAGAAATTGATACGATCGTACATGCGCTATCCAAAGCAAAGACAACGATTGTGGTATTGAAACGACTGTGGGGAGAAAATGAAGAGCGATGAATGCGATAATGTAGAGAGAGAGAGAGAGAGAGAGAGAGAGAAAGTGGGGGGGGGGGGGGGGGGGTGAGAGAGAGAGAGAGAGAGAGAGGGGGAAGAGAGAGAGACGCATCTTTCCCGATATTATTCCTACCAAAACACAACTTTATTTGGTTTGAATCTGATTCAAGTTTTATAAATGTAGCTGTTTGCCTTTAGGCGTTTCAAATGTCATTACTTTCGTGCCATTTCTTTGTATAACCCGATTAAACAAATGAAAAAAAGAAATAAATGTTTTCTTTGAAAATATTGGAGAAGTGACGAGCATTCATGTGTATAGTGCATGTAGACTGTGAGGAAGACACACGAAAATACAGACAATTTGAATGAATCAGAATAAAGAGAATAAAAAAGAATACGAACAAAAAAGCATTTGTATGAGCCGCCACTACACTAACACTTTGATCTTAAATCACGTTTGACACTAGGCCTCTATATTGGTAAATTGAAGGCAGTTGTACATGTATATCCGACATAAATTGGTGAATTTCATTCGATACTGGGTATTATCACACCATTCTATGTCCGGATAGTATCTTGCATTATAAAATCATCTGTCACTGACACTTGGCTGATTAATTATTTTACAATACATGCCCATTTTTTTTAGGACGAACAATGTTTCCATCCTATCCTTTCTAGCCAGTGCCATCATGGTGGCGGCAGATACAGTTCCCATTGCGGCAAGTGATTCCCCCCTGCCACCCCCCTCCACCAAATCTGCCTTTTGACTGTATTGCTCTTGATCACGTTGATGGAAAGAATTATCATTGTCACTGTCAGCCCCACCCCCATCCCTCTATTTATTTGTGGTACATGGTTCAATACTACTTTTTTTTCTTATTCTTTTTCTTATTCTCTTTATTCTGATTCATTCAATACTTTTACTTTACTTTAGTATCCCATATTCTGTGATCACTTGTATATAAGTTCGTAAGGTTAACGATTATTCAATGTAATCACAGACAGGCAGGACGGATCAAAGATTGCTCAAAGAGAGAAAGAGAGAGAGAGAGAGACACACAGACAGAAAGGGGGGGGGGCAATTTCGAAAACTTAATCGGTAAAGGGGCACAATTTTGTTGTGTTCTATGTGTATGCCAATCTGGTTTCTGAGGGAGTGGGGGGCGTGGGCCGGATTTGCCCCCCCCCCCCGAAAACAAATAATTAATAAATAACAAATAAAATAAAAATCTGCCGTTGTTCGCATCATTTTACAAAACCATTAGAAATCATAAATGAAACAAAGACCAAGTTAAGAGGTAAACTTAGTAACCGTAATGTAATAAAACGCGACAGCCACCAAAGCACGAGCGGCGGATATATACTTGATACTGTTCTCAAGGATTGTATTTTGAATATGTCTTTTCTCTCTTTCTTTTCCTCAGATCTACGACCCCGCAGAACCTCGGTTCGAAGTCCCCGTCGAGATGCCATCACGGCCAGAAATGAAAGCTGAAAATCCAAACTATGACATTATGTATACCACCAACCCTTTCACACTCAAGATAACCCGGAAATCTACAGGAGAAGTCTTGTAAGTAACCTTTAGGGAAGTCTCACCACACGAGTTATACATCGGACCCTTGTAACTGTTTAAGCCTTGTTCATACATGCAGCGGTAAACAGCCGTGGTTTGTATTTTATGATGACATGAGGTGAATACGCCGTACATTTCTGTTTCATATAACAATGGCAACATAGCTCAGCAAATAGGATCTACAGTCTATAGGATATTTGTATGACCTGTACGAGCATGTGGGCCCTCACTCACACGCGAAAATTCACGCCAGTATTAAGCTTGGCAATTAATTCATTTACACCCAGTTTACACACACACTTGACGCAAACATGTAAAGGATGTCTTAAAGATAATTTTCACACAATTTCACATAATTATTCCCGCAAAACTACTACCGAAAAAAGATAAACTTTGTAAAGAGAGTTATATTGACATAAACTTTGATTCCCCTCTGATTACACGCATAATTCGTGTAAAAAGGCTCTATCTATACCCATTGGCATTAACCAAGTGATTATTTTGCCAAAAGATGACATTTCTCATACAAGACCGAATTTTTCAATATGAAATCATCGCAGATCGTGATCTCGATTAAACACAATGCCTTGGTTTAGCTTTCATATAGGTTCTACAACTAACCAGTTCCCAACTTGTACCTTTAACCTAAACTATAAGTGGCCTATCTTGATGTTAACCCCAACCCTTCATTCATAAACCTAACACTTTAAATACGCCTTTCAAGATGATAACCCTAACCCAATCGGAACTCTAACTAATAACCGTAGACTTTAGACGAAATGAAGCGTTAGAAGAATGCCACCAGCGCATTTCATATCAAACGCTTGAAATATTATTGTGATACAACCTAACCTTTGTCTTTGGAGACCCGTCTTGATCGAATACATATCTGAAAAATCCTTTATTATTTTTATATTTGTTCCTCCAAGTCACCATACATTCATAGACGGGGGCGTTTTCAAACATCCGTATATGTTTTCAAAATATCCTTCAGTATTGTTTGTTGCACGCGCTTCGGTTCTCCCAAGTCGCTGGGTTGAGCACACTTTATCAGCACAGTACGAATATTTGGGTTTGTTATTATGTCGGGAGATCTACAAAGTACAAATTCAGAGCGGCATTTGACATAAAAGAAGTGAAAATTCATCTCCTGGTGTCCATTTAAGGAATCCCAAGAGGTTCTTTTTCTATTGTGGATATGTGTCAGTCTATAGATCTATCCTCGATACCTAGAATTCGCACGCATGTTAAGTACACACATTTCGGATGAAAGATGGTCTTCAAGTGCTTTTTATCATTTTTGCTTTCCACCTCGGAGTGAAGGAAAATGTCATGCACGTCAAATATATATTCATATTGAAATTTTGTTTTTATATTCATATCCGCATAAGTCTTCTGAAACACACATTAAAAACGCATAAATAGAGTTTTAACCAATCTTAAAAAAGGGAATCCACCAAGACCGAACTATGGAAATACAAAGGAAATCGGTATTTTGAATACTTCGTTGCTCATTATCATGTTTTTCTCTTGAAACCGACTCATTTTCGACCGAGAGACGGCAATATACGTTAAGGATCGCATCATCGTTTTCTCAAATTTCCTTCGAAATCTCTCTATCTCTCTCTCTCTCTCTTTCCCCTCTCTTCTTATCTCTCTCTCTCTTTTCTCTCTCTCATTCTTTCTACTATTCCGCCCCCCCCATCCGTAAGAATTAATTATGAAAACAGAATATTCAAGGTCGTAGTTTTCATTTACATTTATACTGATCGAATTTCCTACTAGGTTTGGTTTTATTTTCGATCATCAAATATGAAATACAAACAAAACAACACAAACAGAACAAACACTAAAATATACAAGGACTATTCTAGAAAACAGGTGTAAAAACGTTAGACCTTTCGCTTCCTCTTAGCTAGATATTACAGTTAACACACAGTACCGTCGTAATTATAGTTTGCGAAACCTTGAAGTTATAACCAACGATCCACTAAACCAAGACGAGAGTTCACACGGAACCGAAACAGCGAGTATTCAAAGTTCTTTTAAACTACAAGCTGGCATAACCTAGAAATCAATTGAGTCTGCACAGCACATGACATAACTTCGAGTGAGGACCCCCCCCCCCCCCCCCCAACGGCTCGTAGTTTTGTAACCACGAGTGCGTCCAATCGATCCCTAACTACAAGGTAACTACGAACTTTATTGATGCAATCATGCGACCTTAACTTAATGTTAATGGATCGTAATGTGAACTGTACTATTATTTTGTTGAAAAAATGGTGCTCCGAAATTTAATTTTATTAATTTGATTTCATTCTATTATATTTTATTTTGCACTATCTTGTCTCATTTTATTTTGTTCTTTTTTAAAGCAATACTATTTTTTTTTCCAGGTGGGACACTTCGATTGGGGCACTCATTTTCGAGGACCAGTTTCTCACCATCTCAACCCGACTGCCTTCGACCAACATCTACGGGTTGGGCGAAAGTGAGCATCACAGTTTCCGTCATGACCTGAACTGGCTCACGTGGGGTGTATTCTCAAGGGATCAGCCGCCTTCGGTAAATACTAACGTATTTATTTGGTGTAATAATAATAATAATGAAGATGATAATAATAATAATAATAATAATAATAATAATAATAATGATAATGATAATAATACTAATACTAATACTACTGATAACGGTAATTATAACAAAATTAATAACAATAATGATAATACAAAATAGTAGTAATACTACTACTACTAATACAAATAATAATAAACATCTCTTGTTTATCCTAGGGCATATAACATTATGATATGACGTCACTAAGGGCTTCAAAAGTGATTGATACAGCTAATTAAGCTTCGTTGCCTGACCGTTTGATAAATATATTGTCTAAGTCTTTAATTTCTATTTCGACTGCGTCTCATATTCGTTTGGTCTAGAAATCAAGATTACGCCTATACTGGAAGTAAAAAACAAATCGAACTTTTCGAAGTAGCTTATAAACGTTGTTCTCTGCTTTTTTCTTCTACAGTACAAGGGCAATCTGTATGGTGTACATCCATTCTACATGTGCGTCGAGAACGACGCTAACGCACACGGCGTACTGCTCCTAAACTCAAACGCACAAGGTAGGTTTTTGGTCAAGTGAATAATTTTTTATTATGCACTGGTTTCAGCCATGGGAGGGCACTAAATTAGTTCCGTATACGCATAAACGTAGGTTATGTATGTCCTATGCCCACTGCACATGAGGTGTCATATGGATCGTCTAAAAAGACCCTTAGCCCAAACATTGACATATAAACATTTGCAGTATTTAGTATGCATTGATTTTTGTGTACGATGTCGCTCTTACATGGCACGTCAAAGCTGCGTCAGCCGCTGACGCAGTCATACGTCAGTACTTTAGACGCATCGTGTGTGAGAAACGTGCTGCACACGAAGCGTCAATACCAACACTGTGCAGGCAATTAGCCCATCCGTCAGTGCAATGTTTGCATCATTCATATTGAATTAACCCTTTGTAAAGTGTGACTCTCACACGCTGCGTCATAAACTGCGTCAGTCACTCACGCAGTCCTACGTCAGCACATTAGTACAGTAATTTACTTTCAACCTTTATAATATTCATTATCTCCTAGATTACTCGTTGCAGCCAACCCCTGCACTGACCTACCACACCATCGGGGGAGTCCTGGACTTCTACATGTTCCTCGGGCCCAACCCAGAGTCAGTCGTTAGCCAATACACTGAGGTAATACTAGAGAATACCATTTTCTCTTTAAAGACCGAAGAAAAAAGATAAACACCGATAAAAAGGTTCAGGAAAAATAAAAATGAAGGCTCAAACTGATTGTGGACGTATTGACGCTTGGGGACTAAAAAAAAAATTGAAAATAAGGTTACATCATTTTCTTTTTCTTCTACTTCTTCTCTTCTTATGTTGTTGTTATATGTATTTTTCAACTTCTAGGCCATCGGTAGACCGGGTTTGCCGCCATATTGGTCGCTGGGCTACCAGCTATGTCGCTATGGTTACGGAAATCTTTCGAACGTGCAAGAGGTGGTAGCGTCAATGCGTCAATATCAAATTCCCCACGTAAGTATGTCTGTGTAGTTCGTTTTTGTCTTTCACTTTCGCCCTCGGAAGACCAGGATCACGTTTACAGTTTACTTTTTGTTTTTGGAAGGGTTTCATTAAGACAGTTAACGTGGAGTACAAGAAGGACAAAGAAAGTGAAATATTATAGGGTAATATTGATTTCATGTTCGATATATTTTATTGCCCAAAAGTATATGTAAACAACAGATAATGCTATTTTGCTTTTGTTGATGCCATTTTCATTTACAATTTTGTTAACCATGTTCATTGTTTTAAATGGTTCGGATGCTTTGTAAAATATGCTTTTGTGTCTTTTTGTTCATCTTAAAGTATGAAAAAGGAAACAAAAAACACGAATCATCACGGTAATAGAAGATCAGGGGTTAACATAACACTAGTCGTACCGACTGGAAAGACACCACGCGTTCCGTCTTTTAAATATTTGCGATGAATTTCAAGCGATCCCGAGTGTAAGAATTAATCAAAAATGTCATATACGACTGATATCCATTTTTAAGTATTATTATTGTGTTTCGATTTATGTCAGTAGCAATTCTTGATAAGACTGGGCCCAGACCGACAACCGACCGAACATAAATCCACCTTACCTTACCCCAAATGGCCAAAGTTATTACTATACTATTACTCTTAATAGTACTCTTACTATCACTATTACTATAACTATTGCTTTTACTTTTACTCTTATTACTGTTATTGCAATTACTATAACTATCACTATTGCTATTTATATTACTAGTACTATACCTGTTATTACTATCAGTATTCCTAATACTATTACAACTATTATTACTAATACTATTACTATTATTAATACTATTACAATAACTTGCATGATTATAATTTGTGTATACCATTGCTATCAATATTCTTTCAAGGACGTCCAATATGGAGATATTGATTACATGAATCGTCAGCTAGACTTTACCATCCATCCAGACAACTATCAAGGCCTCGGTGAATGGGTAGATTCCTTGAAGCCAGATGGAACCAGATATATTATCATCCTCGTAAGTATATATATTTATTATAGATAAGGGCATTGATAGAGGGAGAAGTGTTAGGGGTATGATTCCCCATGTAAAGTATCATATAACAAAATCTGAATCATTCGAGTCTTGTTAGCTATTGTATATTGCCAGACACGGGGAAATATTCTCAGGGGTGGGGGCCAATGATAAAACCCCTCTTTTTCCTTTGCTACGTCGAAATAATTTCCCCCAAACAAATATTTTCTTTTAGAATTAAAGCAGTCGTTTTTCCAAGGCAGATGATTTAAATCAGGTAATAACATAATGCAACGCAT
Source organism: Strongylocentrotus droebachiensis (assembly GCA_035222895.1). Classification (NCBI taxonomy): domain Eukaryota; kingdom Metazoa; phylum Echinodermata; class Echinoidea; order Camarodonta; family Strongylocentrotidae; genus Strongylocentrotus; species Strongylocentrotus droebachiensis. The sequence continues at coordinate 338,129 of JAVYIG010001247.1, read as the reverse complement.
ATCGTATTAGGCTCTGCATCCACTCGCTCTGTCTGCATCCACGTCGTGTTAAATTTGATTGTCCTGTATCCTACCCGCTTAAAGCTACAGTTGTAATTTGATTATTTATCTTATTTTGCATTATAAATGTCAACCATAACTGTAATTTTCTATAATTTAGATAATTTCTCTTTGTATATTTATGATTGAATTATTCAGTGAAAAAACAGATTTCCGAATGGGCAATGAATAGTTAATTTCATTTCAAATTTCAATTTCAATTTGATATTAAAAGAAAGAAAGAAACTCGATAGGGAGAAGCGAATCCGGACACCTACCCCCTGGACATCCACCCCGGAAACCACCCCCAGTCAACTACCCCCCGGACAATTACCCCCAGTAAACTACACCCTAGGACAACTACCCTCTAGGGCAACCACCCTCTAGGATGACTACCCCCGTGACAACTACCCCCAGACAACTACCCCCTAGGACAACTTACCCCGGGATAACTACCCCCTAGGATAGTTGTCCGGGGGGTAGTTGTCCTAGATGATTAGTCTTCGTAGGGGGGTAGTTGTCTGGGGGTAGATGTCCGGAGAGTAATTTTCCGAGGGTGGTTGTCCTAGGGGGTAGTTGTCCTAGGGTGTATTTTACGGGGGTAGTTGTCCGGGGGGTAGTTAACCCAGTCCTAGAGGGTAATTTTCCGGGGGTGGTTGTCCTAGGGGGTAGTTGTCCTAGGGTGTAGTTTACTGGGGGTATTTGTCCGGGGGGTAGTTAACCCAGTCCTAGAGGTTGGTTGCCCTAGGGATGGTTGTCCTAGGGGGTAGTTGACTGGGTTGGTTATCCGGCCGGGGGGTCGGATTTATAGGGGGTAGGTGTCCTAGAACGGGGAAAGAGACACTAATGATACGTGTAGGCACACTCCCATACAGAGACGCTGTAATTACAATATTTTTGTTTTCTTGTTCTAACCATCTCTCTCTCTCTCTCTCTCTTAGGATCCAGCCATTTCAGCGAACGAGACAGAGGCCTACTACCCGACTTACAAACGCGGAGTTGACCAAGAGGTCTTCATTGAAGATGAGAACGGTGGGATACGGTTTGGAAAGGTAGGTTGAAATCAGGATTTTTAGTTCATCATTTCGCTCTTTTGCAGCAAAACTATATCTTTTTGAAGAAAAAAAAAAAGTTATTTCTACACTGATCATTGTCAATCGCTGCCCGTAAAACTTGTAATAAGCTAAGTCACCAGTAATCTACCGTTGCCTCTTAGCAGTAAAGTTCTTTGAAATGAATTTATTCCGTTACTCCAGAATATTAAAGTGCATCAAAAATAAATATGTTCACCTTGTCGTTCCCGTTGTTATGACAGGCAAAATGATTTGTTTTTGTTGTTTTTGTTTTTGTTGTTGCTTTTCTTACAATAATAATAATAATAATATTGATAATGATAATAATAATGAAAAAAAATAAATATTAATACTAATAATTATAATAACATTGATAATGGTGATAATAATAATAATGATGATAGTAATACATATTATAACTATCATCAGTTGTAGTAGTAGTAGTAGTAGTAGAAGTAGTAGTACTAGTACTAGTAGTAGTAGTAGTAGTAGTAGTAGTGTTATTATCATTATTGTTATTATTATTATTATAATTGCAATCATTATGCATATTATTATTATTACGATTATTAGTATTATTAATGTTATTATCATCATCATTATCATTATTCCTTTCTTTACTATTACTACTGCTATCACCATCAACATTATTATTTCTATTATTCTTTAGAGTATGTTGTATACATTAGTGTTCCTTTTTCTTTGAATATCATCATAGGTTTGGCCAGACTACCCCGGTGTTGTTGTGGACCCAACTCTACCATGGGACGACCAAGTCGAGGTACAGTTTAACTTTTTTTTTAACATTCATTTATCTACATTTGCTGCTCTCTACCCAAGCGTAAAATGAAGACAAAATAACAAAAAGACGGGTAAAAAAGGTGCGGGTGGAAAATGATAAGATCACGTGGAAACAGTTACGTCGGCTCTCTTTTGTTTCCAGTTCATTCCACGCTGGGAATATCAAGAAAGTTGTTCATTCTCTTTTGTATCGACTCTTCAAGAAGGAACACAATGTTTTAAGTTAATACTAAAGGCTGTTGATTTACTGTATCCAACTTTTGAAAGCGTCAAATCAAACAAAATCTAATAGATCTAATACTTTTTGGGCATGATGGTAGCCCTCTTGGCGTGGATGGCACCCAAGTTGGTGTCTTCAAAGAGGCCAACCAGATATGCCTCGCTGGCTTCTTGATGTCCCTGAAATAGTAGCAACCATGAATTAAAAGTGGCAAGCAATATATATGATCCTAATGTTCAAGTGATATTGTATTACAGATAAATAAATCTTTGATGTTTCTGCCTCTGATTCTCTTTTTTCTTTCTTTGCACTTTTGTATTTGCTAGCAATTCCGTGCTTATGCTGCTTTTCCTGATTTTAGGAAGCAATCTGCCCAGGACTGGTGGAAAAATGAGGTGGATATGTTCCACGACATGGTTGCATTTGACGGTATCTGGATCGTAAGTGTTTAGTTTAGTTGGTTGGTGGCTTTTACCCGACTGCTATTAAAGAAAACATATGTATGTCAGTCAGTAAGTAAACAGGGGATCGACGGATGTAATCCCTCGCCGACGGACTGAAAAATGCTTTACCAAAAGGCACGAGCCTTGATGTGGTCCCGAACCCGGGACCTCCCGGTGACGGGACCGCTGCTCTACCACTGAGGCATCGCGCCTCCGTCTTAATTCTTCCCATCTTAAAGAGAAGGTTGAGTTCCGTTAAATATAAAAATTAAATTTGCAAGGTTTGTCATCCTATTCCATTCAGTTTGGAAGCCTATTAAGAAAACGGACGTAAATTTCTTACACATATAACACTGTTTCAACATTTAACAAAAATATAATCTACACATCATATTATAAACAACTTCACCGTTTAGTTCAAATCCAAAATCTACATTCCGTCTTAAATAACCATTTAAATAAAACTCCGCATCAAAGCATCTATATATATATTTTCTCTCTCATCTTGCATTTCAGGATATGAACGAACCAGCAAGCTTTGTGCATGGTTCGGTTGACGGATGCAAAGAAAACACATACGACAATCCACCTTTCATGCCTCGTAAGTGAGACCTAGGTTGATGAAAATGTAAGACCTAAGCTGATAAAGACGGGGACTAAATCTGTGCCTTTTAACCAAAAAAAGAAATCGACTTACAATCAATCGTGAAAATCTGTTGTATTCCCAATCGTGCTACAATGATTAGTCCTATCTTTATTACCATGCATACCACTTTACGTAACATAAAAGCAATTGTAAGTTAACCCTTACTGTATTGGGGGGGGGGGGGGGGGCTGGGAGGCCCCCCCCTCGACATTTTCGGAGTTTGCGCCACAACCGGTTGGAATTTTGAATTGTCGCTTCATGACTTTTTTCCCTCAAGTCTTACGCACATTTTGATACCATTTTCGTCGAAATATACGGATATACCTGTAAGGTGTTACATAACAATTAGTATGCGCATGTCATCGAAAATATGCTATAATTGCATATATTCATGTACAAGCAGAAATGTGAATACTATGAATTGATATCAAATTGCTTTTATATGTTTCTCAAAGTAACTTGATGTATTCCAGAACAAAAGAATACATTAGAAATAAAAAATAGATATAATAAGAAATAAAAAACAATAAAATACAAAAGAAAATAAATATTTGAAAATCGCATCAAATTTGTCATTATTAATTACATCAAAATAACTATTTTGTGTTAGAAAAGAAGTTTCATATGAATAATGGGTTTCAATTAACATTCAAAAAGTGGAATCTGGCAATTTTTGTAATGATTCTAGTTCCCGTATATTTCTAGATTTGATATTCATGAATGCGTATTCATAATTAATGCAAATTAACCTATGCATTTCCAAATATCATAAAAATAATGTAACCTCATGAATTTGAGATGAAGGAAACTTTTATTCAAAACATTTTCAACATTAATCACAAGTCTACAGACAAATATGAAGAGTTTTCTGTAAAATGCATACAATTAGCATTTTGCATAATTAATTAGGCTTAACGACAAAAAATTGGATATTAGGAAAAAACTAATTATACCATCTTGTTCCTTACGTAAATATCTACAAACATGCACATTTTCGCGTTCATCGGACTTTCGACGGCCGAGATCATGGGGGGGGGGGGCCTCCCAGCCCCCCCCCCCCAGTCACGAGGTGCTCAAAATAGCCCAGTACAGTAAGGGTTAAAGGGATGGTTGAGTTTTTGGTATAGAGGGCGCTACATAGAATACATTTGTCTGTGAGATAATGAAAAACTGAACGTCAAATCTAAAGAGCTTACAGTTTAAATGACAAATTCTTTTTTGTTTGATCAAAATTGGCTCAGAGACGGCTGAAATATACAGTACATAAATATAACAATTTCAAAAATGTGTGACCCTACAAATATTCGATAGTTTTGAACCAGCCGTTGAAAGACAACAAAATGCTTCCACCCTGCAAACATTTTTTTTAAAATAGTTGTTGATGATCTCTCTATTTACTCATTAGTTTACCCAAAAATAACATGCACAGTTTTATTATTAAAAAGATGGTTGAAACCAATGCCTTTTTAGAGAATTCCCTCATGTGTTTAACGGCTCTTTTGATTGTTAACAGGCTTATTACGAAGTCGCTTGTAATGTGTGTGTACTTGTCGAGCGTGGTGCAGTTATAACTGTTAGTTTGTAATGTAATGGTGCCGATTTTGGTAACTAAAATTCATTTGACCAAAACTCCCGGGCCAAAATTACTCTTTATACAAAAACTAAACTATACAGTATATTGCGATTGATTAAATGAGAAGAGGAGGGGGGGGGGGGGATGATATACAGATATTTGTCATGATTTTTTTTCATTTCATTCATGCTAATCTAGAAATCTGGGGACCAACGATATACGACAAAACAATCTGCATGAACTCCGTGCAGCACGTGACATACGGCATGAAGGACACACATTACAACATGCACAGCCTCTACGGATGGAGTCAGACGGAGCCGACGCTACAGTAAGTTTACAACAGTTTTATGAAGCTTGGGAGTGGGGGCACTTAGCCCCAGGACTACGCCGCCCTGTCAGGCGCTAGTTCAATGACAACCACATGTATTGGTTTTACTGTATTTTGTTTTCACTCTCGGACTATTAATTTCATCTAGATATAGAATCCTATCAATAATGGGAATAATAATAAGCATAAGGTCATTTCAACTGTTTAATTAAAGTCTATTTTAATGGAATTTCAATTTTAATAGAATATTCTCCAAAGATGTGTAGCCCTATTAATCTTGATATCATCACTATTATGGCCAATTGATTGGAAATTGAAAGCCTATTGAATACTAGTGTACATATTTCTCAGGAAAATTCCATTTCTTCACCCCCTTTTTCTCTCCGATTTATCACCAGAGCGGCGCAAGAGGCTACAGAACAGAGGAGTCTTGTCATCTCACGATCAACCTTTCCTAGCAGCGGCAAACATACCGGTCATTGGTTAGGGGACAATGCTTCGATCTGGCCTCATCTCTATTACTCCATTATTGGTAAATACATAAACAGACAGACACACATATAGACGAACAGCCAAACAAACAATAAACGAAACAAACAAACATAAAACAACAGTCATAACAAATTATCAATTATAAGGGTCATTGGTTAGGAGACGCTCTGGCCTCATCTTCATTACTCCATTATAGGTAAATACACAGACGGAAAGACAAACAGATAGACGAACAGCCAAACCAACAATAAACGAAACAAACAAACACAAAACAATAATTATGACAAATTAACAAATATAACGGCCATTGGTTTTAGGAGACGAAGCTTCCATCATCGGTAAACAGTTTCATTTTGTTTCTTCGCATTTTACTATATAAACGAAACTACCATATGCATCACATCAAATCACAAACTATGTTTGACACCGATCAATTAAAATCTTTTAAATTTATTCATGCATGGGAATACCATCAACATATTTGATATCATATGAAAGACGATGACTTAATCTTTGACATGAATTAAAGAACGTTATCAGCACTCTGTTAAGATCCAGTGTAATTATACCGAATGCGACTAATTGAAAAAAACTCCTTTCGTGATTACCTCGTCACATTCTATGAAGCGGAGGAGAATTCTCTGCAAACTATAAAATGATTGTGTTCTGTTTATCCAAGATTCGTGTTTGAGTGTAAACGGTGTCTTTTTGTCGTCTACAATGCAAATAGGAATCCATGCATACATAAAATCCGAAGAATTAAACTATTCAAGGGCTGTTGTACTTCATAAATTAATTAAACAAATTATAAACTTGGTACATTTGAGTTTCAGAGTATTTTTCCTCCTCCCTCTTACTCCTATCTTTATTCCAGGTATGCTGGAGTTCAACTTGTTTGGTATTCCATATGTAAGTTAACAAACTTGTATCAACATTTTCTATATTAAAAAAGTGTTAATAATGAACTGAGAAGATAAGAATGATTTCTGGCTAAACATATACCAACGTGAAACTCATCACGCTCATTGGGATGACTATACTTATTTATGATATATTTTTAAAACTTGCATTACGCTATTGATAATGTAACGTGCCTAATGCAGACTTTAAACAAAATATGATTCCTTAAATAACAAACTGAAATAAACTCAAACGATTTGGGCCAAATCAAAAATCTGTGGGAAAGATAATAGTATATGTTTGCCTTTCGTTTATACTGTGTGTTATCAGTTTCGAACAGTACACGTTTCTTATAAATGTGAAAACATTAAAAATATATTTTGTATACGTTAAATGATTATTTAATGATTTTTATTTCAATTTTGTTGTTGTTGATATTCTGTTTTTTATATTGTAATTCAGCTGCAAAATGTTTAGCATTAACAAATAATGATGGTAAGGTTGTATTTGATATAGATGCATTACATATTTTAACATTATTAATTATACATTTTTAGTACATTATCATTCAATGTGTATTTTTTAACCCAAATCTTTGTCCATGACACAGATTGGTGCTGATATTTGTGGTTTCTTCGACGACACCAACGAGGATCTTTGCCGTCGATGGCACCAGGTTGGAGCCTTCTATCCATACTCTAGGAATCATAATGGTCTAGGCAACATGGTAAGTCTGGATTTTAGGTTTCTCCTTATGCTACGGTCACAAAGGTTCGTACGAAGGATAATTTCGCACGAATCTCCCTGTGTTTCCATTGTCTTCCCGAATTTTCATTGTCTGTAAATCGTTTGTACGCGTTCGTAGCAGTTCGTAATGGCATTTGTGACCGAGGCTTATCTAAAGCTACGGTCACAAAGGTTCGTACGAACGATGCGTTCGTACGAATCTCCCTGTTTTTCCATTCTCTTCCCGAATTTCCGTTGTCTGAAAAACGTTCGTACGGCGTTCGTAGCAGTTCGTAACGGCATTTGTGACCGAGGCTTTATCTAAAGCTACGGTCACAAAGGTTTGTACGAATCTCCCTGTTTTTCCATTGTCTTCCCGAATTTGCATTGTCTGAAAATCGTTCGTACGGCATTCGTAGCAGTTCGTAATGACATTGTAACCGAGGCTTTACTTATTTCTACATGTTCCTCACGATTTGTTTATTGGGAGGGGGAGGGCTAAAGCCCCTAAGCCCCTGCTAGATCTGCATTTGATTTGTAGGTAATCCAAACAAGACTTTTTGGTAATAGGTAAACCTTTATTCTTCACCAATATTTTTTTAATTACAACTATTACAGCCTCAACATCCTGCTCATTTCGGAGAGGATTTCGCCCTTGAGGTTCGGGACGTGCTTCACATCAGATACCGTCTCCTCCCGTACCTCTATACACTCTTCTACCACGCCCATACTAAGGGCTCAACGGTAGTCAGACCTATGATGCACGAGTGAGTACTTTCCCCGTTTATATTCATTAATTCCTTTTACCCTTGTGGGCCCAGAAAAACTAAGCTTAGCATGATCGTACCTTTGGTTTTCGCGGTTGATTCGGAGGTTGATTGCATTGATTACTTTGTCCATTCAATGGCCAAGATCAATCGTGCTATCAATTGTGAAACAGTGTGTTGACTGAACGGAACAAAATGGACCTTAAAACCGTCTGCTCTGGAGTAGAAGGGCGAGTTTTTTAAGTGTGTATATGATCATGATGATTGGGAATTCACAAACCAATCGGATATGTTTATTTACGTCTGTGGTCGACCTTTAACGTCACCATCCGAAAGACGTGTTCAAATTCGAACCTGGGTCCGATCAGAGTCAGTTTATAGGCTAAGATTAAGAGCTTTCCGTAGCAGGGACAGAACAGCTAGACCAAGTAGACGAACCTACATCTTTCATGCCTTTTGTATACGGAGGAAGTGTCATGCCGGTGTCGTGGTCCAGCGGATAAACTAGAGGACTGTGGAGCTCATGGCACAGGTTACGAATCCCTTTCGCGGCACTAATTCCCTTTGGCAAGACATTCATCTACAATTTAGGATTTGTTTTCTTCCCATTTCCTCTGGAATTAAAATTATGCGTTCTGTCAGCAAAACTGTTCATTCAGTTTGCTCTAGCCAATGATCATATATTGCCCATGCCCCTTCATACTGAAATGTTCTAGTTGCGTCCCTGACTATATTACATGCTTTGGTTTCTTCTTCAGGTTTACTTCTGATAGCAACACATGGGATATTGACAGGCAGTTCTTGTGGGGTCCTGCCCTTCTCATTTCGCCCGTCTTAGAACCAGTAAGTCAATCAGAAAGGCTTTCTTTTGTCAGCGGCGTAGCTACAGTGAACATGGGGTCACGTACCCCCACCGAGTAGAAGAAAATGAGAGAGAGAGAGAGAGAGAGAGAGAGCGAGAGAGAGACTGAGTGAGAGAGGGAGAGAGAGAGGGGGAGGGATAGAGATCGAGCAGGCAGCGTGAAAGGAGGATGACACACACCTCCCCCTCCCGACACCAATAACCTCCGACACCTACATGGCCCTACTCTCCCACACTTCATTTATAGACCAATTTCCAGGTCACCGGTACCCCCCTAAATGGCTGGAATCATACTATGCCCCTAAAGTACCGAAATATATTACAAGAGTTTTCCCGACTTTTGAATATTGTGTTAAAAAGCAGTGTCTTCTGTCTCTCTGTCTTTCTCTCTCTTTGCTCTAATTCTTCCCATTAAATCTCTTTCCTTCGTTTCTGATATTCGTTAGAGAGTTATATCTGAGTATACTGCAAGCATCACAAAACCTCATGTTGACAATGTAACCCTCTTCTACCTACATGCATTCAATATGTACTTAACACGTTTATTTAATTTCTTATATTTTCTTTTTATGTAGGAAACAACAAGTGTGAAGGCATACTTTCCCGTTGCTCGCTGGTACGATTACTATACTGTGAGTATAATGATATGCAACCATCAGTGAAATTTAGTCAACACACAAATAGGACCTGAAAAAGAACAATCATTATTAACCACAAATAATTTATATCTTCTAAAAATTATATTGATTTGAAAGGTGAAATTACAAAGTTATCTAAACTGAAAGTTTGTATCGCATGCAGCTGAAGGTAATCAATTTTTTTTAAAACAAATATCAGTATTTTTGGGGCAAGCAGTTGAAGAATAAGAATAAAAGGGAGGACAAGGAAATTGATTTTTGATACAGATATTACCAAAAATTATAAAAATAACATTCTTAAATTATTCAACTCTTGAAAAAGCGAATATGATCTCAATAAGCGCTTTACATAATTAGTACTACCCCGGTCATCGGATTCAGGCTAGCCCGCACACAATGTATGCACAATCTCCACTCATCCGGGATTATTTCAACCAGGTGCCATTCTACAGAATGATGCTCACAATCAACAATGGCTTTCTCAACTTGACGGGTACTCATTTAACACCAGGATGGAGATTGGCAACTGTAGGGTATTATTCTGCCGAAGGAAGGTAGTTTCGTGAAAATACCGAAACAAACGATGATAACTCCTGTTAACACTGCCGATTCTACCTCATTCATTTAAACACATTGCAGTTTGAAGAAAGATCGTTGCCATTAACACTTAATCACTTTGATTTAATTAATAATAGGGCATGGAATTGTCATCGGACATGCTGGCCGTTGGTGGCGGTGTCATGCTAGACGCTCCAATGGACTACATCAACCTTCACGTAAGAGGCGGCCACATCATTCCGACCCAGAATCCGGACAACTCGACCATGTTCAGGTATTTGTGTAGGTTGCATGGTTTCGTCGAAAATAGCATTATGTCGCTATTGTCCAAGCACTTCCAAATGAGGACGCTTTGCTTCCATTTATTTCCACCCGCTGAGACAATATTAGGTGCCATAAAAGTAAAATAAATTTGTTCTAAAATAAGAAGGCTTCAACGTTTTGACGATAGTGTATTCAATAACATTTTTTTTCTGGCTGTATGCAAGTGCCCAATAGGGCGATGCACCTACAAACCCATTGCCGTTTTCGAACAAGAGAATCTTCCATATTTTGTAAAACAGAAGTTTTTGTATAAATATCATCATGGAATATGGAGAGTTATTTCTGAAGGTGATAAAGGGCTTCGGTAGCTCATCTCAATAACAATTGGTTTGTGATATGCGATTACTGTACAAGGGGTTGCCCTTGCGGTTCGATAACTTCGGTGACAATCCCTCCAGGCTTAGGGTTAGGCTTTCCATTTTGTGAAGGGTTAGGTTTAGGGATACGATTAGGGTTTTAAGGTTTGAAGTCTAGAATTAGGATATTATCCACGTCCCACGAAGCAACTACCACCAGATCATTGCTTTATAACTTATTCGTCCGATTAATCTGTAGCACTATTTAACTGGTTGGAATTAACGTGATTTCAAGAGCATGGCTTTTTCCGCACTATATTCAAATGTTATGCAAATGTATTCTCACTTGTTAATACAGTCGTAGGAACGAGTTTGGTTTGATCGTCGCCTTGGATAACGAGATGGAGGCTGGTGGTGATCTCTTCTGGGACGATGGTGAAACAATCGGTGAGTTTTTGAAAAAAGCTTACATTATTCATAATGCACTGTTTATTTTGTTTTATGCATTATGTAATTTATATTATGCATTATTCATTATGCATAATCATGAGATGAAGAAAGACCCAGCTGCAGTAATGTCGCCACTGTCTTGTCATTTTGATGCTAGCAGACAATGTTGCATTATCTGCTAAGGGTGCAAGTGGAATTCCCTTGTAATAGTATGTTTAAGTGCAATTTCGCTTACATCCAATTGACAGATGGCACCCAAGACCTACTTATTTAAAAAATTAACTGTTAATTTCATATTGATTGGTGCATTTAGTTTGATCATGGACTGTAGTAGGTCCATGGTTTAATGGTGTCAGAATTATGATTCTGATGTAAAATTAAAAAAAAAATATTTGCAGCATAGACAAATTATGTAGAATTAACACAAAATGTCCTAAGGATTCTTTATAAATTCCTTATGTGTTAAGGAAATCAGTGCATAAACTTTGATGTGTACCGCAACCAGTTTATTTTCTTTTCTGTTATATTTATCTGCTTTCCAGTTATATGCGCTTTGAAAGTAAAATTGTAATATTATTACCATTGAAACATATATTTTTCATCTTCATTTTGGAAAACATTTCGTTACAGTGATGTCCGATCATTGAATCATTTTAAAACTCTTCTTTCCCTTTTCCTTTTTTTTTTTTTTTTTTTTGACATGCAGGGACCATCATGAACGAGCAGTACTACATGTTCCACTACACATTTTCAAATGTGAGTTTCTCGAAATCTTTCTTTAATTCCGTTGGGGAAAAGAGACACATTGAAAAAAGGGATATTGCATAGCTTAAAGATTAAACATCGATAATGTATCTACCTATCTTGGTATCCTGGTATTCATTGACGGATTTGGACATGAAACTGTTTCGTGATTTGGTTTTGGCACATATGTGATTGTTTCAAAATCCTGTTCAATTTTACTTTTACTATCGCTTTGTCCACAATGTCCACATATACACGGATAAAAGGTACAACGACGGGTAATTTTGCTATGTCTGACGGAGAGGGATGTCCTATTCTTAGGACCGACTATTTTTCTAGTTCTCAGAACTCGACTTTTGTATTTGCTACACGAATTTAGTTATTATCTGGAGATTAAACTGAGAAGAGGGAGGGGGGTCAAGTAATGCTTTATAATTCATTCTCTGTACTTTGAACTCTAGAGCTGGTGGTTCTCACCTTTCGCCCCCTTATACCTATGAGTGTAATCGCCTGTGTTTTAAGTGCCTCATTACAAACCCGTCTATTTTAATACCTTCCATTCACCTGTCACCATTAATTGCAGTACTCGTTGTGAGGAGGAACAATCCATAATGCTTGTCTGACGAAACAACACTTAATGTAACTAATCTGTATTTTTACTCTATACAAGTATAATGATTCGTAACAGGTGAATTGAATAAATATATAAATGTGTATAATTTTATATTCAAGTCATTTTCAAATGGTCAATTTCAGAATATGTTGACGGCAGAGATCACTCATTCTTATACAAACTTAATGGATAATCTTGTGATGGACCACGTAATGATCTATGGCATGGAAGAGGCTCCCTCTCGTGTTGTACTCACCGACTATGATTTAGTCATGGACGCTACCTTTACGTTTGATCAGGACAATATGGTGAGATTTCCTTTTTTTTGTTTGTTAAAGTAACATTTCCCTTTTCCGTCATTCTATTTTCAGAGTAAAGGATAAAGCAATCAACATTTTCAGAAGTCTGACAAAAAATGATGATAACAATAATAATGATAAAGATGTAGTAGCCCTTGCTAAATATTTCAAAAGACGATGCAATGATTAATATATATATAGCAATTTATGAAAATCTAATACTAACCAAGATTTTCTCTTCCTCTTTAATTCACCCCTTACAGGCTCTCGACGTAACCGGATTAAACCACCCCATGGATACTGGGTTCACCCTTACCATACTGTAAATCAAGAATGGTTGATACGAATTCAATGCATGTTTATATTTATAACAGGAATCGCTAATTAAATACCTCATATTATTCCAGTTTATAATTATTGTGAGTGTAGACAAAGCAAAGTAAATTCAGTGGTAGGTTTTACGGTGCATGCCCCGCTACCTCTTTGCAACCCCAACTACATATATCTTTAACTTTGCATATCGGGTTTCGCGCCTTCTTCCTTGTAATACAAGTTCTGTAATGATATTTATGTTCGTGCTTATAAATTGTATTGTTTGAACAGATGTCAAATATGTTGTCAAATTGAATGGAAGAAAATAAATGTTCATTTGAATTGAATTGAATTGAATTGAACCCAAACTCTTGACCCAACCCAACTCCTATCTTAAAACTATCATTTAAGACCGACATGCAAGCCTAACCCTAACGCTACATAATATATGGCGACGTCGTACCCGGAGTCACTGTTGCTGAAGAAAACATCTGATCAGGGTTGGCCTGACAACGTGAAATGTATTGTATTGTTGTCTAGGTCCCCAAATGATATCATTATAGAATTTCTAGCTACTATTTACAATGCTATTTGTTGAGTTGCGAATCAACATTGCAATAAAATAATAATTACCGACATTTTCTAAAGTAATTCAGAGAAAGAAAGAAAAAGAAACCACTTAGGAATTGTGAGGTTTATTCAGCAGGCGACGCGATACCGGGTTGCCACGGTGACAAATTAGTAATATGGACTTTGCGCTTTATGTGTACATAACTGTCTGGTTTATCTTAAGTTTGTGATACAAGATTCTAGGATGCAAAATTTGTTTATGAATATTTTGCTGTCTTTTATAACACACGAGGCATTTGGATATCAATTTTCTTCACAACATTAAATTATGTCTACAGGAAGTGTATCAAGCGCTATCCTAAGATCAATTAAAGCTGGCACCAAAGCATAATGTTGTTTGGTCATATATAATGTGTATTCAGTTGACACGTTCAAGCATCATGAAATATATTATAATGAATTAATACAAAGTAGTTTCTGCGTTCTTATTTTTGTATTTATGGATAATGTGACGACTAAGTTGTACTCATTGTAGGTTATTAGCTAGAATGATAAATATGGGAACTCGGGTACTACAAACTTAATGGCCACAGAAATTATGATACACTTAAAGGAGAGAATTAAATTGTAGCCAAGTTAAATATATTATAATTGTGCACATTTTCGTTCTCATTATTTTGTTTGTATTCAATAAGGGTAGGCCTACACGAAGTTTGAATTCAGATGTATTATCTATAACTTCGATAGTCCAAGAATAGATTACTCTACATGTTTTTTCAAATTATTTGTACACTCTTCGTTTGTCGAGTGCATGGAGGTTCTCATGGATGAATCGATTTGTTTATCACATTACTTGGTTAAAACTATTAGCGTCAGCAGCAACAAGAACGAGAAGAAAAACTATTACAACAAGAACTGTACAATGAGCACACATTTAACTCAAAGTAATAACATTAAATGGGAAGAGAATTCCCACCCCAATAAAGATATTATCCTTCGATTTTTCATTTTGTCTTCTTTTTCTTTTTCTTTTCTTCAAAAAACCAACATGTGTTTAAATTTTACATAATCCATTAAAGATGAAACAACCTATGTAGGCCGATTTGTACAAACAACGAATCCATATTTTGCTATGATACTAAAAATATTCACTCAATTATTGATCAGCAATTGACACGAGCATTACGCATGGTCGAAACAGACTATAAGTTCGACCTTTTTCCGATAGAGATGGGGTTATCTTATTATTTGTCTAATTCCCCGATAGGAACGTTTTGTCTTCCCTATAATCTGTTTTAAAAGTGCCGCAGCGTCTATGGGGTATCTATTCCGAAATAATTGCGTTGTGCTATGATGTGTATGTGTGTGTGTGTGTGTGTGTTTTTTTTTTTTTGGGGGGGGTGTAGAGGTACCACGAATTATATTGGCATCAACTGACGTCCCTGTCTAGAACTGTTTGACAAAGATATCTTTAAAGCTTCCCAACAATCTCTATTTCAATTTCAATGTATTTATGTTTCCAACAAAACATTACAAATCAATTATAAACATTTACAAAAAATGTAGTAATACACATTGGAAACAGAGGGGTCCACTCAAAAGCAATGCTTGTACAAGTGTGAACACCTCAAGTGTGAACACTTCAAATGATACTTAGGAATAATGAGTAATTAAATTAACATGTCACTATTCAGTATTAATGTAAACACCCGCCCGAAATTTTCCCCAGCCCCGCCTTGTATTACCGGTCAGAGACCAACAATCTTATCATTATGAATTGAAAAGGCGATTACTAGTAGTTATTAATTTTTGCTCTTCGAATGTGCCCTGTGCCGATAGTCATGTAGAGAGATCAAAGGCCGTATAGAAAGGCTGTTATCCTCAGACTGATTAGGGGCATCACTCGAATATTTTGAAGGGGGGGGGGTCCGGTGGCCTTCCCACTTCCCTACGATTAAAGAAAAAATTCTCAGATTTAAGAATTTGCCAAACAGTTTTAAATGTTTGATGCGTATAGAGAATAAATTAATAAATATAATAAAAAAGAGCCAACAATTGGTTCTGATGAAACAGTTATGGAAGGGGTTGTTTCACACCTCCTCTTCCTAAAACGACGCCCCCCCGAGAGTGATCATAGTGCAATCCCCACCTTGATGCATCCGATGATCACATTATTCAGACGCTCATCAAGCAACCATGGAGGAAGACGATTTTGAACGTTCCGCGTTAACGAAGGAGAAGAAACCCACGGGGTGGACCAACCACCACGTGTTCGCCCTAACCCTCGTCGTCGCCGCCTGCGTGGCCACGCTCTGTACCACCCTTACGTTCTTCCTCCATCCCGACTACGTGGGCAGTGACGTCGTTAACCCGTTCGAGCCCGCCCCCACGGAGGCGAGCGTGCAGGAACGTATCAACTGCATCCCCGATAAGAACGTGGAGAACGCCGAGGAGCTCTGCTCCGACCGCGGGTGCGTGTGGCGACCGACGATCGTGGACGGCGCGCCTTGGTGCTTCTTTCCGACGGGGCATGGCACGTACCGGCTAGTAAAGGAGGAGGAGTACGCGTGGGGGACGAGGTTGACCTTGGAGAGGGAAACGTACATCGCTTCTTTCTTCGGCCAGGACATCCAAACTCTCTCACTCGATATCGAATTCCAGTCGCAGACTAGACTTCATTTCAAGGTAAGGAGGCCTAGTGCTTAATAAGCGGATCATCAAGGATTAGTTACAAAATAAAAATATATATCTAAAGCGTGTTACTCGGCTTGAGGGGGGGGGGGGGGGTGGGAGGGTGATGCAACGCTCAACTAAGATTTCTTTCTTCAGCATACTTAGTCGAAAGTGAACGAATGAAATGAAATTTAAAAACAAATCAAACAATATTTTCTATGCAAAAATGTTATGTCATAAATCGTTGGCACACAAGTTAAAGGGTATAACCCTGCGAAGCCACCGCTCCCAATTATTGTTATACAAGTATGGACGGTTGTAGCTTCATTAAAATCAAAATCCATTTTAGCAGTTCATTGGTATAATTGACCCAGTATCGTTTTGATTCGGCTACGCGACGCCAGTGTTTAGTCGATTTCACGTGATGCATCACGGAGGAAGAAAACGATCGACAACAGTTATTAGCTGTGGTATTGTTAGGTACCCTAAAAGAAGAGGGGATTTTATACGAATTTTGGTGGGGGAAGGTTAGAATTGCTTTTCAGGAGTAAAATTTGCGCTAATTCCAAAAGTTTCCTATTCACCGTTCTGACGACGTTTTTGGGTAAATCTGGCCATTTCTCATCCGAAATGAACTGCTGTTGCGCGTTTTGTCATGCACTTATTTTGGTAATAACATGATTATTTGAAGTGGAAAATAAAAGACTCTGAATCCGAATCTGTATCTGAACGTAATTTGTTTACTTTCCTTTCATTCCGAACTCAGTTTTATGACGCCTCAGAGTCTCGCTTCGAAGTTCCCATACCGCTGCTGCCCCGCCCAGCCGAAGCAGCTAGAGTCACAGACTACACCATCACCTACACTACCCGCCCTTTCACTCTGGAAATCACCCGAAAATCAACGGGAGAAGTATTGTAAGTACATGTATATCTGGAACGTATAATCGTAGCGATGCTTTGAATAAATCCATATGTTACTAATGGTTCTAATGGTTCTACCCCCTATGACAACTATCCTCTAGGACAAATACCACCCGGACAACTATCATAGGTGGTAGTTGTCTGGGGGTAGTTGTCCGGGAGGTAGTTGTCCGTGGGTAGTTGTCCTATGGGGTAGCTGCCTGGGTGTAGTTGCTTGGTGGTAGTTGTCTGGGGGAAGTTGTCCGAGGGGGTAGTCGTCCTAGAGCGTGGTTGCCCTAGGAGGTAGTTGACTGGAGTGGTTGTCCGGGGGTGGATGTCCAGGGGGTAATTGTCCGTATACGGTTACTAATATCAATTGACTAGTAAACAGCCCACACAATAATATACTATCTGTTACTATCGGGCTTTTTTGTGTTTTAACTCAAAATTAATACAATACCAGGGAATTGATACTGTAACATACTCATACTTATACACAAATCGTTAATTAACTAGACATGGTTTAAGTCATCAAGTTATATGGTCAGATGTTAACATGGTAACCTGATAGTTGACTTTCTTAAAGCCCTTCGAAATTGTTGGGAGCCCCAATTCGCCACAAATTTGATGGCAACATTTCACTAATAAATTGTATCGTAATGTGAAAGACAATTCCTTTTGAGATACACTCCTGCAAAGATTCACCCCAAAATGTGTTGGAAGACAAATATTGATAACAGACTACATACTTTGGGTTTTCTGTTGTACGCAGAAAATAAAAAAATGTGTATTCTTTCATCAATATTCTACTTCAAACAAATTTGTTTTGAAAATCCTAGCAGAAATGTGTCCTAAATGACATTCTCAATCACATTATGATGCAATTTAACTGAAATTTTGCCATCAAATTGTTGAGGCTCCCAACACTTTAGAGGGGCTTTAAGACTACTGATTGTCTATGCTAATTTCCCATGATTGATCACCGATATGCCGTGTTACACATACGTGTAAATAAAGGTAATACGTCTGGTGTAGGGATAGGAGTATTACCTCGTATCAAATTTAACACTTAAACAACTAAAGAAACTTCGTTTATCCTCACCAAATTAACGGCCGATACCAGCTTCGTGCCTATACAAACATTACCAATAATGGAGCTCTTACTTTGGGCTATAGCGTATTTTGAGAAATAGTCGTGACACTCGCACGCATACGCACTTAAGTTTCCATTCGTTCCATAGTTCCCTCCCAAAAAAGTTGTAGGGAATTATTTGGTGCTGTAGCTATGGTAACAACTCAGAGCGGCGACCGACCTGTTTGTAGCCTACTCGGTCGCCGCCGGAATTTAGGCATCGCCCAAAGATCTTTGGAGAAGTCGAGCAGGCTGTAGAGCCCCAGCGATACTTGGGCCGTGCTCTGTCGATTTCCCGTCGGTCGCCGGTCGATTTAAGGGCAAAACTGGGAGAAATCGGGGAGCTTCTCCGGGCGGCATCCCGGTAGTGACCGAATGATGGCCCACCGATTCCCGAGCGGTCTCCCACTGATTTCAAAGAAATTGCCCGGCGGCTGGACGGTGTTAGGCGGGGCACCGACCTAATCGAGCGTTCGCCGTCGAGAGATTTAGGTCAAAAATCGAAGCCGCTAGGTCAAATGCTGCCGATCTATTTTGAATTCGCCGCCCAGTGATCGACTGATCTCCCATCGGTGACCGGGCGGGGACCGCTCGGCAGCCTTTGACCTAGCGGCTTTGATTTTTGACCTATATCGCTCGACGGCGAACGCTCGATTAGGTCGATGCCCGCCCGGGCACCGAGCGTATTTTTGGCGGCGAGTAAAAAGTGAGCAGGCGCCGCCAAATTTTAACTCCGCGCTAAAAATTCAGCGGCGACTGAGCGATGCCCTAAAAACAAGCGGTGCCCAGGCGAAATTGGCTAAAAACTCGCCGCTCAGCCGCCGAGCAGGTTACATTTTGGGGGTTGTGACGATAGCAAAGGAATAACATACGTGCTGCCTTATATTTCCCCATGTAGCAACTACTTGAAAAAAGGGTGTTTTACTGCCTAGACATTTTGCGTACAACAAGAAGCATATATACCGCATGAAGATTTACTGGGTAGTGGGATCGATTACAAATGGCGGCAGCTAGTAATTACACAAAACAATTGGGACAAGAAGAAAACATTTTACTCTAAAAAAATTGTTATTTAAGCGATGCACGTACATTATATATAAAATAGATAATAGATTCTATATCCTACGATGACATTCAACACTTGATCCTTGCGCCCATTGTGATAGTTAGAGCCTTAACATACCCCCATTCGTTGAGGGAGCTCTAGCGCCGGAGGGGGTGGGGTGGGATTAGTCGGTCCATCAAACGGGCAAGAACAAAGGGGTAAAGGGGTGGAAGGGGTGCAAATTCTTAGGTTGATATAAACCCTTCTGCCTTCTCTTCTCTCACCTTCTGTTCCATCGTTTTCCTCTTTATTTGATAAAGATGGGGTGGGGAGGCACGTTCCCCATGCTCCCTATTGCACCATCCCCTAATACCCCCACAGTTAGTACAAGTTAATGTTTGTCCTTTGTCACACTGTTTGATCACATTACACGTCTATGAATTAAGTGATTATGACAATGGTATTTAATCACGGGTATACAAACAAAAATACCACATTGCATGTTTAAAACAACGATAACGTTTGACTTTTATACACGGTAATTTTCATTAAAGCAAATACATTTCTGCAAACCAAGCCATTCTTTTGGTTTCGATTAGGTTAATCGTGCTAAGAATGTAACAAGTCAGAACTAATTACATTGTCTAACTTATTCACGAAAACACAAATTAAATTTAAACTAGTATTTATTCAAGAAATAAAGCTTTTAGTTATTAATTTTAAATATAGCTACAAGTAATGTTTTATATTCACTGCGGTAACAAGCGACAACGAGACCTGGACCCTGTCTTACAAAGAGTTGATATCAATCGTAAATTATTTGCGATTGATATCAATCGCAACTATGTACATAAGAGATAGGAGACTGCAAAGTTGCGATCGATTGGAGAACTTGCGATTGATTTAGATTAATCGCAACTCTTTGTAAGACGGAGCCCTGCTGATGTAATGTATAAAATGTTATGCGTAGTCACGGAGATTTAAGAACGCTATAGACACCAAAATTATGTAAAAATCAAATACATCAAAGCTTACATAATTATGAACGTTGCCTGGCAACGCAACTAGGCAAATATACTGCCGATGTAATGGACACATTGCCCTTTCCAACATTTATTCCATTGTTATTGAAACGTATGGATATCATTAATCAGTAATGAGATGATCATAGTCCATGATTTTTTTTAATGAGGCGGTAAACCAGCGGCGGTTCATTTATAATGACGTGAAGTGTTAAGCCATTCGCACACTATGCGATCCTCCTGTGATCCGATTTTTGTAAGAATTTCATAAAACATTCAAACATGTAAAATCCTAATGACAGAAGATAGAATATTCGTATTACTATGAAAATCTAAATCTCAAAAGATTGTGTGCTTTGTTGGAATAGGAAAAGCCAAATCGTCTCGAATCGTACTGACGTCAGATCAGTTAGTGCGATTGTCTACGATCTTTAAGCCGATTCGACTCAGTTCTATTTTGGCTAGAAGAGTTCATTAGACTAACATTCCGGTTGTCTGTATTCTTATCATTTAGATTCTAAATCAAGAACATGAAGGTCGTTTAGATTTCCTAACTATTGCCATTTTTTCGATAATCAAATCGCAGGACAATCGTATATAATGTGCGATAGGCTTAAGACGCTTCGCATGTCGGTTTCTTATAACACAGAGGTCTGTTAACATACGCGCTAGTCATCTGTTGCGCGCAGTTGCCATTCATTTACGTTAAAAGAACGCGATGGTTTACCTCGCCATATCTGAACAAGCCCTTACAGAGTAGGAGGCGTGAATTCACAAGATTTGGCGGGGCGAGGGCAAAGTTAATAAATCCGAGTCACATTCCCCTGTATTTGGCTTACAATACAATTAGTTACTGTCTATTTCTCTCCCCAACTCCACTCCACTCTCTGTCTATGTATCATCTCACCTTTTTCTTAATCACTCGTGTCTCAGTCTCTGTGTTCTGTGTGTGTGTTGAAGCGAGACTGCCTGATGTCGGGGAATAAATCTTTTCTCACCCACCTTGTGTGATAGCTATTTATATCAAGATTAAAATCAAACAAATTACAAAATTGTTCGGGGAGACAATTGAATTGAATATACACGTATACATGAACAAGTATTGTTGGTATGCGACAATATCTTCAAATATAAAGAGTGTCAAATCTTGAAATAAAGGGTGAATGTGAGTTTTAGATTGGTTATTTGAACACTATTCTTATTATCTTCTTTTATAGTGTAAAACGTTTATTTATTTTAGATGGATATGTATTGCCCCTTACAAGAGTGTAATATGATAAAATGAGGGGGCTGGAGAGCAATATAAACTTCGGAGAACAGTTTGAGGAAACAAATAATGGAGTCTGTTAATAAAAGCTCTATTTTAGGCTATTTAATCATGAAGATCTAAAATTTAAAATTCCAATATGTGAAGAGAACCCAACTTTTAGTCATGGTCCCGGTGGGCCTTCGTGGAAAGTCTTTCGTCGGACGCACGGGTCTGCACGTTTTTGGAAGACACGCATAACATGCAGACATGATTTTTTTTATCGATATGACCAATAATCTTCGAGTCATAGTGTTTTTTGTGCAATGAACGCACGTTGTTCTTCGTTCTTTTTGCGAGCACCGCACGGGCTAATTTTCGGTGGTGTATAGAGCCGTATGGTGCAGTGCAGACACCCCACACACACACGATATCGTTTTCCTTTGTTGTTCTCTCTCTCTCTCGCTCTCCATCTTTCTTTCTTTCTTTCTTTCTCACTCACTCTCTCTCTTCCTCTCTATCTTTTTGTCTCTCTTGTAGATATCTTTGTCCGTTTCTCTTTCATTCTATATCTCTCTATCGTCAATATCGTTCTCTCTCTCTTTCTCTCTCATCTTATTAAGCAATTGTGAATTTTGTACAAACAGGAGGATGAAGTTAAATCTATAATATTCTATCATCTTGACCTTTATAATTTAATCAGCTCATTATCCATAATAAGGATATGTTTAGAACGAATAAAAAGAAAGATAAATATTGAAAAACGTTAAGACTAATAAATCCACAAGGATTTTTCTTGGCATAGTTTCAGCAATATTCTTAATTATGCCATGACGGGCACACATATTGTGCGTAAATGAATCCGATTACCCGTTAGTATAGGCCTATGAAAGCGCTTTGAGCCGATATTTCATACTCGGCACTATATTAATCATAGAAATAAAAACAATATCACATTCTTCTTCAACTAGGTGGGACACGTCCATTGGAGCGCTAATTTTCGAAGACCAATTTTTGTCGATCTCAACTCGTTTGCCTTCGTCCAATCTGTATGGTTTCGGGGAGAGTGAGCATCGAAGCTTTAAGCATGACATGAATTGGCGGACGTGGGGTCTTTTCGCCAGGGACCAACCGCCTGGGGTGAGTAGTATCTGTTGTACACTTGCTTCATTTCAGTTTATTAATCACCAATGACATTTAAGCGTATAAAGGCAAACACTAATGAAAAAGAAAACGCCAAAGTATCCACACCAACTGTTCATTATGTTGAAGAAGTGAGATGATAAACTGCAATTCACAATATTTCTGTTATAAACAGCTATTGATTATTTTTGCAATACATTTACTGTCAGAATGCAGTAGAACAATTATTGTCGTTATTGCTTTTCACTTATTACTTTGAGGAGACCTACCGGACCATCAGTTAAAATTGGGGTTTTGTTTGTGGAAAATCGGACTTGAAAATATGGCTTCTTACAATTTAATCATTTCGATGAAATCTTTTTTTCTTTGATTTCACGCAGGACACTATTAACCTGTACAGTGTTCATCCTTTCTACATGAACGTGGAGTACGACGGTAACACACACGGTGTCCTGCTGTTTAACCTTAATGCACAAGGTATGTAGTAAAGATGGTGCACTAAACCACTTATTATACTTAGAACGGGAGTCGGTTCTAGATTACCGGCAGCCATGCACGTGTCGGGAAGGGGGGGGGGGGGTGGGAGGGGGGGGGGGGTGGGGGGGGGACACGAGTTAAAGAAAGAAAGAAAGAATATATATAACTATTTTAGTCCACAATATTATATTTCGTGGTCGTATAGTATTATTATTGTAACTGAGCTCATTGGAATGTATTATGTAATACGCTAATACAAAATATTACCACCGCTTCAAGGAAGGGGTATATACAATTTTAAGTTGCGCTTTTAGAATATTTAGCGAGTTTTCGCATGGCGACACAAGTGCTGACTACGGGGTATGTAAATGAGCTCGCCACGCCGTACTAGCTCGACTCCCGACGCGAATACGGCTGAATACCGTCGTATGTTTGGACGCTACAAGGCACGTATCAACGGATGGGGGGGGGGGGGGGGAGGTGGGCACGTGCCCCCCCCCAAAAAAAAAAAATCCAAGATCGGTTGAACTTTTTTAGACTCTTCCCCAGGACGTCGTTCGATTACATGTATGTGCCCCCTCCCCCCCCCCCCCCATACATCGAACTCTTGCTACGTGCCTGGACGCTACACGGACATTTTCCAGGCGCGGATCCAGGAATTTCTTGCCGGGGGGGCACAAGGAGGGGCACCGTGTGGGAAAGAGAACATATATATATATTTTTTTAAGTCCCCCAAAAAATCGCAACGACTCAGCCAGCCGCTGAATAAGCGGGGGGGGGGGGGGGGGGGGGGGGGGGGGTAAGCGGACACTTTTTAAATATTTTTAGTCCCAAAAAAATCGCAACGACTCAGCCAGCCGCTGAATAAGCGGGGGGGGGGGGGTTAAGCGGACACTTTTTAAATATTTTTAGTCCCAAAAAAATCGCAACGACTCAGCCAGCCGCTGAATAAGCGGGGGGGGGGGGGGGGGGGTAAGCGGACACTTTTTAAATATTTTTAGTCCCAAAAAAATCGCAACGACTCAGCCAGCCGCTGAATAAGCGGGGGGGGGGGGGGGGGGGGGTAAGAGGACACTTTTTTTTTTTTTTTAGGTCATGAAATTTTTAAATTTGACATTTTGCTTCGTTAGGGGGGGGGTAAGGTCACCTTTTTAGGTCAGCCATTAGGTTTTTTTTTTTTTTAAATGTTTGGCCGGGGGGGCACGCCCCTGTTTTTTAGTGTATTTTGGGCGGATTTAGGGCTGATTTTAACATATTTTTTTCGGCCGGGGGGGCACGTGCCCCCTGTGCCCCCCCCCCCCCTGGATCCGCCACTGTTTTCGCTCTGAGTGCGTTGTAGAAGGCCGCGTCACCGGTAGCGAAAACTCGCTATCGCCGGGGTAGGGGAGACAAACGAAAATCTATTCAAAGCTATTTATGAAGTTTGCTTTCTATATAATTATTACTGAATAGAGTTTATATGCATTTACGTCGGTGCAAAATTTGAATTTTCACAGCAACCCCTACTCTTGTTCTGATAAAAGATAAAAAAGAAAACCTAAATCTTACATTTTTGTTTATCCCCTTTTTATCGCAGATTTCACAGTGCAGCCTACCCCTGCCTTAACCTATCGCACAGTCGGTGGAGTTCTGGACTTTTATATGTTTCTTGGACCAACACCTGACCAGGTTATTCAACAGTACACCGAGGTAATATATCACTTTCTCTTGTAACTGTCTAAAAGAAATTTGTAGGCGATTTGAAATAGTTATAAAAGGTTACATCAAGGAGAAGAAAAATAAGAAGAAGGAGAAGGAGAAGAAGAAAAAGAAAAGGAAGAAGAAATACAAATAAAGACGAAGCAGAAGAAGAAGTTTAAAAAAAAACATTTACATAGAAGACAGTGGCTTGTTCTGTGAATATGATGAGATGAATATGGCGTGATGTGATGTATAAATACCAAATAAAACACTGAGAGATAGAGATGTAGGAAGAAAGGGATGGGACAGGAGGACACAGAGGAGAGAGACAGAGAGATTAGGTATGTAGGTAGGTAGAGAGAGAGAGAGAGGAGGAGGAGGAGGAGGGGGAGAGAGAGAGAGGAGGAGAAGGGAGAGAGAGAGAGAGAGAGAGGGATTGAGAGAGAGAGAGAGAGAGAGAGAGAGAGAGAGAGAGCTGGACATGTGAAGGTAGGGGGGGCCTGAGAAATGACTCTACAGTAGAACAAATTGAACGAAGGCCTCTTTAAAATTAATTCTAACTAACTTTAATTAATTAATTTTATCCTAAATTTTAATTTACTTGATCAGTTTAGTCCTTTTACTATCTGAATTATAATCTAAATTCAAATCTAATCCAATTAGTTGATTGGTCGCCCTATGCTGCCGGCCTACTGGGCTCTTGGTTATCATCTCAGCAGATACGGCTACGATAACCTCACCAATCTACAAGATGTGGTGGCAGGTATGAGAGAATACGACATCCCTCACGTAAGTTGTTTATATTTAATGTTATTCAATTTAGCAGTAAATTTAGTCTGATAATGATAATAATCATAATAAGAAACAGTCATTTATTCATTTATTTCATTTATCTATTTGTGCATACATCTGACCAACACCACAGGCGAAAGGGTGTCAGTTTACAACTAGAAAACTAAAACATACGAAAAGGGATGATAGCAATGGTATTATAAACATATAATGTACAAAAGACATAACATAAACAAAATGATTACAGTTTCTATTCATCAAACACTTCACCAACTAATACGCTACCGACCAGAGCGTGTCATCATTACCCCGGATGCGTACTTCCGTTAATATTTACACTTCCAAATAGTCGCCTTGTTTAAAGGTGCGCAAATGCGAATCCAATCACGTTGCATTGTGCATCCAACCGGATTACCCATTCAACATCAGGGTGGAGAGGAACAATTAAGATAAAGTGACCAATGTGACTCTTGCGCTGTGTTAGACTGGCACATTGTTTTTTACTTAAAAATAGATACATACAGATTCTTTAAATAAAGATAACTTAAATAGAGAAAATTAGACTATGGCAGTTATCCGTTTGTTTTTCTCGTCAACCAAAACAAATACAATTAATGAGTTGCTGATGATTATCTCCTAAAGAAGTGGCATTAAAAATGTCCCCTATGAAGGATTGCTCTTCATCAGCACTCGTATGGGAAATCAAGATGAGCAATAGCTGAAAAGTTTGGTCCAAATATAATAATAATAATAATAATAATACTTATATAGCGCATTTCATAATCAAAGAAAATAGCAATGCGCTTTACAATATTAATACAACAAAATTACACATAACTACTAATTCATGAACTAAATAAATATCAAAAAAGGAAAAGATTAATAATAATCAAACATTATAAACTTCCATTACAGAGAAATGAAGGCAAATGATATAAGAGTACAGTAATGTAATTAAATTTTGATAAATACAATAATATTCGTGCCATACGAGTTTGTAGTCCTAAATACCAATTTTTGGTTGCAGTGTATGTAAGCTTTGTGATTTTCAGCAACATTAAGTAATTTCCTTTTGATTCCTATCACTTAAATACTTCATGTTTATATTATTCCTCACATCTTCTATAATCTTTTTTTTTTTCTCGAGTCAAATTGCTTCTAGGCAGTGTCTGCCACAATATTCAACCTTTTCTTGAAAGTGGAGAAGAAAACAAAATCAGTCCAATTTCCCATTATCTCACAATCTCACAAGCTGAACTATTTCACTCTTTCACTGCAGGATGCACAGTACAGCGACATTGACTACATGGAGCGCAACCTTGACTTCACTCTTGACGAAGATAACTTTGGTGGTTTAGGAGACTTTGTGGAATCACTCAAACCAGATGGCACTCGATACATTATCATGCTGGTAAGTTCCCTTATGCTTGCTAGGTTGTTTGCTTTTATTTTCCGTATAAAAATTCAAATACATACAAGAAAACAATTTACAAATAAAATGCAAATCAAGAATTAAAAACGGCTGGAATGCTCTATTCAGAGCCATTATGAAAATGGCTATGTTCTTCCTAGAGGTCCAGATATAATTAAAGATAGAAATAAAACACAAATATTACGAAAATATACCATTACAAACGCACTATCTACAACCCCCTCCAATACCCGCTATAACCCATTATGAATACGACTGTTACCATCCCTTCCCCCTCCCCGTTCACACCAAAAGTTTATACATCAAAATCTAGTATCCATTCATGTAGGCCATGCCGAAATAGATTGAGTGTGTTCGGTCTACGTAAGTTAATCGGTAATTCATTATATAATTTATATCCGCGATAAAAGAATGTTCGTTTACAATAATTAGTTTTAGGTTTAGGCATGAATAAGTTATCGACATTTCTTCGGGCATAATTGGTTTCTTTGTAAAAGCGATTATTCTGCATACATATTGCTCCGGTTGTCTCATTTTCGCTCGCTGGACGTATATAGCAGACGGCAATCGGCGGATAAGACGACACTTGGTAGTGAATTTGTATGTGAGATTGCTTTGCTAAATATAAAATACAAGAACATTTTTCCATATCTTTAAACTATCATTGATATCTGATAATTAAACAGTTATTAAAAAAAAAACCTACCAAACTACATAATACAATGAAATACTTGACTTAAAGTAGGGGAGTTCATGAATATTCATGTTTTTGCTTACCTTGGCTAAATGCTTGCCTTAACTAAATGGAAACATTACGGTGGGGGTTGGTTGAAATGGACATAAATGAACCGATTAGAACTGATTTATGATAATTCATGCTTCTTATCCTTCATGCGCTTGACCTCTACTCCTATAATCGCGTGGTAAATTGCGTCCAAAGTTCGACTTGTTACACCTGTGTTATATAGGCAATGGCAAGCTAGCGACCTATTTTGACCAAATTACGGTGGGTGAACTTTCAAAAGTAAATGGAATATAAGGGTTCCAATGAAAGAGCTAGTGTCAGCGTACGTCGGGGTGGATGTGCTTTTCGTTTAAACAACAAATGATTTTTTTTTTGTTATCGATTTTGGGGGGCAAAAGTCCATATGCTAACATCTTAGGGGCTGGACTCTGACGATAGGGAGCGTTGTCAAATGAGACTAAACGGAGCTATATGATAATCTGGAGTTAAATTGTGGAAAATCTTATACAGCATTATGTACATGTGCTTTTTACGTCTGGCTAATGTGGGCTAGACGGCATCAGTGGGATTGAACCTTGATTCAAACAACGTACAACATTCTCTCCTTCCCCTATCTCTCTGTACATTTACATACATAAACACATACACCCTCACACCATTACATACATGTTCATATATATAAAATATGTACATACGTCAAAGTATACGTAATGGCTTAATGTAAAACAAAACGATAATAGAATAATTCGCATAATGTAGTGTCGGCAATAATAGGTTATATTACATAATGGAGTTCAAATTCTCGAGGCTTCTTTTCGTTTATCTCTTTTTTGTGTTGCTTTTTTGAGACTGTAGGCGAGTTGACTTTACAATAAGTGCATAATTATATTTTATGTGCATTTTTTTAGTGCAATGTTTAATGCACTTGTACTTCAAAGTATCATAACCCGATGAAACCTAATGGGCGAAAAAAGGCAAATAATATATACAAACACAGCTTTTTCTGTCCTGGCAGAAAGGCACTTGGGCACGTATATAGCAATTTCATGTACTTTGATTTGTTTTGAATAACAATACGACCTATTCCTAATGGTTCCCGAGATTTCTTGGAACCATCAGTAAGAGAAAGCTATTCTAGAGCAAAACACCACGAACTTTACAGAATAAAAGTGTTGATTAAAAAATAAAGTATACACATCATGCTTAATAAACACAATATTAAGTATATGTATATTCAACAACTATCTTTGCATGGCTTTTTTGGTTGTCATGTGATTTTATGGCAAACCATGCACGATTAAATGAACACGGCTACTCGATTGATGCAGGTAATGTCGTAACGTAATTACGCAATGAAATGACGCATTGTATGCCTCGGGGTTCAGGCACTTGGGTGAAGGGATTGGCTTGCTGTAGCATCGCCTTGATCACCCACGGAGAGGCTCATGGTGGTCGACGTTGGTATTTTTGCATTGCGCCTCATCCAGTGAATACCAAACGCCCCAGCAATGATGATGAAAACGGAGGATACACCAGCGAAGGCCAAGGCCCCGATGACGGACGGCCTCACTGTTGTGTCTTTTTGAAAAAAGAAAGAGGAAAGAAATATGACTTGATAGTCATAGTCATGATACTACCATATGAAAGCGACTATATTATATACGGGTTCCCTGAATGTTTACAACGTGACAATATCATTATTCTGGGAGTAACCCTGAACAGCAACTTTTGCTTTTGTTTTCCATTATCTGTATACCGGTTTACCATGTTTAATGGAAATTTACCTCTATATCTATCACTTGTTTTTGTATTATTTTGTAATGTTTGTCTCGTTATGTATGTATTCTGTGTAAATTGTAATGTAATTTATTTGTATTTTGTTTGTTTATACTTGAATGTCGAAAATAAATGGGTAAATTAATAAATTAAATAAAATGAATTGTTATCAATACGAAGATGTATGGATATAAAGGTGTAACATAACATGGTTCGAGGTGGAACTGTAAATTATTATATGAAATTACTTTGCTCTTTAACATGTTTAAGGTGGACCTAGTAGAATTAAAGGCCAAGATTAATTTCCGAAGACGTTCAACTTTAAAGGGGGAGTCCACGTTATTTTACGTTTTAAAAGAATCAGGAAAAAATGAGAGAAACCTCTGAGTGAAAGTTTGAGCTCATTCTGCTACAAAATAAGAAAGTTATGAATTTGTGAAGTTGCGATCAATCGATCAAATACGAATTGGCAACTATATGACGTATTTTGCGAGATCCCATCCCTTTTGCTTTGTATTAAAACAAACTTTAACAAAAAAATAATGAATTTTTATTTTCCCTCAAAAAAATTGTCAATCGTACATGTAACCTAAATTAAATTATTGCTAATATGTTTCTAAACTTCTTAACTATGGAAAAATCTATTCGGTCATCAATGATAAAGAAAATCTGAGTTAACTTCATGAAATCTTATAGAGAGCAAATGTAAGAACAACGTAAACATTTATTATATAACCGCCTTCGGCCGTAGGCGGTATGTCCCTTCAAAGAATCTGACCGATCTGGAATGATTTGTGTAGATAAAGAGTATTTATTGCCACATATACCTTTTTCTGAAACAGAAACCGTTGGGCTCATTTCAAAAGCTAATTTCAAGGAATATTTCAATAATATTATCAATAATATTTGATCTTGAAATCTTAACTCTTTAGAGTTAAGTTACGATACTTGATCAAACAATTATATCATAGGAGGCACGATAAGGGCGTAGCTAGCTGATTTGAGGCATTTGAGGGGGCACTGAAAGGGCATGTCTTCCCCCTCCCTTTTAAAAAGATCAGAAAAGCGAGAAAAGAAAGAAAGGGACGAGGAATGAAGACTCCCGGAACACTTCCCGCACGCTCCGCCTAATCAGTAGCTTTATACATTCGCCTTTTATTTTCGGATGAATACCGGTACCCCTATAGTTCACGTATCCCCTCATAGGGGCGACTCACTCTACACCTCTGCAGAAGGGGTTAAACCAGATAGGCATGGGATTGACAAGGTTAAAGAAAATAACTTACAACACTCGACACCGTTGGCCAGTACGCCGTTCGGACATATACCGTCAGTTGTGTATTCCTCGTAGCAATCGTAAAAGTTCCCTTCCGTTTTGCAAGACAGTTCACTAAATACCATTGGAAAGTTCTTTATCAATGGTACCTGGATTGCCTGGAACAAACAGGAGAATGGTTTTAAAGATATTTATTCACATTATTATCTAACGTCCTTTCTCATTATACACACACCCAAACATACACACTCACACAAACAAAACCCAATATAATTGTGTCAATTATGTCGTTCATCCTGCAAATTGTATCTTTATAATATACATATAGACCTACATGCATTTATGGGGCATATCAATTTATTGTACACCCTTTTATTTAGGTATATTGAGACTGGTGCAAGCCCATTTAACAGCTGTAATTAATTGATATTTTTGTATTAACACCTCCCCCCACCCCCCCTCCAATATACTGATCTCATTTATGAGCTGTTTCGGTGAAACCACCATACTAGGCTGAGGTATTACATTCAACATACCAGGTCGCCACGTGGAGGACCAGTGACCTGAGGCAATACATTTTGCGACTGTTGATATGCAAGGTGCAAAATATATGTATATACATGCAGTGGCGTAGACAGGTTCGTACACCTGGGGGGGGGATGACTCAGGGGCGGATTTAGCTTTTTGCTAAGGGGGGGGGGTTGACCAAAATAATGACGATGCGGAGCATCGTCCACGAGCCGCGAAGCGGCGACCCGATTTTTTGGGGGGTGTTTATTTGAACCCCGTAAGTGATGTTTTCCTGGCATCTATTAACACAATGGAGACCATAAAAAGCAGTGCATGATAACGTCTTTTTAAATCAAGTAACAGTTAAATACACAGTTATATCCAGAGTTATCATGTGTTTGGTTAAGTTATCAGATGAGTTGAATATCTTCTCACAATATTTGCACTTGAAAGGGTTTCTCTCCAGCTTGCGTTCTTTTTTATTTCTTTTTTTCTTTTTTTTCTTTCTTTTTTTTCCTTTTTTTTTGTTTTTTTGTTTTTTGGGCCGCCCAAGGGGGAGGGGGGGGGGGTTAAACCCCCTAAACCCCCCCCCCGTCGATCCGCGCCTGTTTAATCTTTTGGTTATCTTGTGGTTTCCAAACCACAAGATCACCACAAAATACTTGTAAGATTTTCTTTTTTTTACCGTCTGAAGTGGCTTTCACCGTGTGAATGCGGCTAATAACAATAAACACAATTACAATAATGATGAGGATTATTATTATTATCATCATCATAATTATTATCATTATTAATATTATAATTTTTATCATTATTATTACTATTATTATCATCGTTATGACTTATTAAGTAAGCAAATATCATTCCCCAAAACCTGGGGGGATGATTGTACATGCCACCCCCCCCCCCCCCCACCTTGTGAGGTGGGGGGGGGGGATGCATCCCCCTCATCCCCCCGTTGTCTACGCCCCTGTATGTATATTTCACACAAAAAAATGTCAGTAACGAAGGACCAAGTGTGCGTGAGGGTATGTGCGTGTGTTTGTGTGTGGGGAAGGGGGGGGGGGGTAGTCACACCCCAAATAATTATAAATTATGACTACTACTGCCTTTACAAATAACACCTCATTAAAACAAGGTATTCAGCTTTAATTGGTATTCCTGTCAAGTTATTATCATCATTATTATGTTGTTTTCATTTTTTGATACCATTTTATACTTCATTGAACTTGAATATTAAATACCGGTAGAGCAAATCAAATAACAATATAACCTCCTTCTAGTGAGGCCCCTGGACATACATGTACCTTGCCTCCATTGCTGTACCCTTGGCTGTTGCATATTAAGCTAGCAGCTTGCTCATCCATGTCACATATGCCTCCCGCTACACGTATTTGCCCATCAGTTCTATGATACCTATTCCATGCCTGAAGAAACGTCACTCGCACTCTCGTATTGTCAGGGGTCGTGACTGGAGAGGAGACGAACTCCTCGTCACGCGAACCATGATGAGAGAAATCATCGAGTAATTCGTGGAACTTTGTTGTGGTGATACCTAAATGTGCATGAATTGAGAGAGAGAAAGAGAAAGAGAAAAAGAGATATACAGAAAGAACGAGAAAAATAAAGCGAAGGGAAGAGAGAAGGAGGGAGAGGGAGAGAGAGAGAGAG
The DNA here is from genome assembly GCA_035222895.1 of Strongylocentrotus droebachiensis. Lineage (NCBI taxonomy): Eukaryota > Metazoa > Echinodermata > Echinoidea > Camarodonta > Strongylocentrotidae > Strongylocentrotus > Strongylocentrotus droebachiensis. Next base: position 304,932 of record JAVYIG010001247.1, on the reverse strand, counting down.
AGAGAGAGAGAGGGGTGGGGGGGGGGGGCAAGAGAGATGGTGTGAATGTGTAACGTAGGGACAGTCAATTGAGAGAGAGAGAGAGAGAGGGGGGGGGGTAGGTCGTTGTTGAATTAATGGCCATTGTAATAACAGTAGACAGAATTAAAAAACGTAGACCATTTAACAATTCGAAAGAATTGCCCCATAATGGCGACACAGATTTTAATCTTCATAAATGTACAAAAAGTTTCTAGAAATGAACATGAAACACTCTCGATTCCTCAGCACGGAGAAAACAATTTGCAATTAATTACACGTTTGTAACCTACTTTCTCGTGTTTCATCCCTCCTCCCCCGCTTATATGTAATTTCAATACCAGGTATCTCTATACACTACTGGGGCCTCGATTCAATGCTAATCTTTGAACGAGTATTCCCATTTGATGTAAACATGTGAGGACCTGACGCATTACGCATTACGAATTATGCCATTTTTCAATATGGATTACGTCACACGAATTACGCCATTAAGCCATATGCATTACGCCATTACGCCATGTGCATTACAAAAAAGTACCATGGTACCATGATAACCATGGTTAACATACGGTGGATGGTAATTTGGACAAAAAAACAATGGTTACCATGTTACTTTTTTTGTTAGGGGCGCCTATGCAAAACACTTACCACAAGCTACCCCGGCAAATGTGCTGCAATAGGTTAGATATTTCTTGTACCTACAGGATAACAGGGATAGTTCAGTTCCATTGCAAGCAACATGATTTCCCTCTACAGGGAAGTTCTGTAGTGGTTCCGTAGTGGGTACAGGGTTAACGTCGGAATAGTCGAATGGACCGCTGTCATAGTATGAACTGCTACTGACCCACACCATGGCATATCCGTCGGTAAATCCCAGCTGTCTGCATGTGACCAAAGCATCTAGTGCATCCCACTCTTGGTTACAAATGTTCTTCCATTCGCCTGCAACGTTGACTTGGACCACCCCATCTTTGTCCGAAGTTCCCCCATACAAGCGAATGGGACCTTCAGCGGCAACTGCATAAGAACGCAACAACACCAAACACACAACAACAATAAGTTACTTTCATGTAGCTTGTCCATGTGGAGTTAAATTTTTTTAAAAACAGCGAACCCTTAGTCCCTCCAGAAAAAAAATTCAACCTGCCTTTAAAGTACAATCTTCTGTCAATATTGTACTGATTGTAAGGGCAATCAAACCTTTGTAATAAGTTTTATCGAGTAAAAAGGAAAAAAAGAGAATCATTATGGCGAGAGTTTAAAATAACTTGGACAAAAGAGGAAAGTTATGAATATTTGTATAAGATATTATCAAATGTATGCGAACCTCAAATAGCCCATTTGATCAGTAGTAGTATTCAACTCTCCCGTTCTTTGGATGCTAGCATATCATTTACCTATGTTTTTCTCTGATTTTAAGCGTCTTGTCCCCAGGGGCAATTCTCAAATTATATCATAAACAGCATTGGTTCGGGAACAAAAAAGATCCTGAAATTCTAGTCAGTTTGTATTTTGGAACCAATGAGAGAGTTGTACGGTAGCCTAGTACATCATGCACATGACGTGATAATCATTTCAGCCGATTTGAAATTTCCATTATATAGGCATCGGCTTATAGTCATTACGACATTCTAAAATTCATAATATTCTTTATTTTGATGCGAGTTCTGCAAAACTAACACCGATCTGCCTCTCTTATGTTTATGCTTATTACTAGCAGAATTATTTGCTATAATAACGGTTGGGTTTCCATTTAATCAACGACAACTACGACATACGAAACAGTTGTACACCTTCTAGTTCATAGCCAAGCACACACACAAATAACACAAACGCATCATGCAACACGTACCTTTACCCCAAAACATTGCGAGACAGATTACTGTTTGCAGCATGCCATATGTCGTTACCCAACTAACAATTGGACGTTTTCTGAACGTTCTAAAAACGTTCCAAGTTGGTTTTTGGACGTTTTGTGAAAACGTTTTTTGGACGTCAAAATGTGGTAGGTTTTCGACGTATTTAAAACGTTTTATTGGACGTTTTAAAAACGTGTTTTAAACGTTAAAAGAACCAAAAAAAAACCTTTAAAAACCTTTCAGACATTCGAAAAGTCCAAAAACCTTTTGAAAACGTTCTAAATATATTGTTGACGTTGTTAAAAACGTTTGGAACGTTCTTAAAACGTTTTTAAAACGTTAAAATGCACTACAAACGTTTTAAGAACGTCTAGAAAACCTTTTAAAACACGTCTGGAACGTTTATAAAACGTTTTCTAAACGTCCAAATGTTCTACAAACGTTTTAAGAACGTCTAGAAAACCTTTTAAAACACGTCTGGAACGTTTATAAAACGTTTTCTAAACGTCCAAATGTTCTACAAACGTTTAAAAAACCTTTTAAAACACGTCTGGAACGTTTATAGAACGTTTTCTAAACGTCCAAATGGTCTACAAACGTTTTAAGAACGTTTAAAAAACCTTTTAAAACACGTCTAAAACGTTCATAAAACGTTTTAGGAGATTGTTCAGAAAACCTTTATAGAATGTCTGAAAATGTCTCGGGCGTTGAAAGAATGCGCAACAAACATTTAAGAACGTCCTGCAAAAGTGTTAAGAATGTTCAACAAATACAAATGGTATATGAAATAAATACTGGGTCACACATTTGATCGATTTCAGGATTTTATTATCAAACATAAATAAATGTTCAAAGACTTGGTAATAATAGTACATGTATTTCAAGGTTACTTATAAAAAGATACAATGTTCTCTGTAGGTTTCCGTGGTGATAAAGTAGTCACAACTGAAAGTTTTCATAACACCATGTGGTATACGAACATCCAATAGACGTCTATTTCAGGCTGGTGATAGACAAGTGATATCACAAGGAGAAAATCTAGAGAAATACGGTTGAAAAATTGGCGTAAAATAGACTTAAATAAGATTATAAACAGCCAACAGAAATTTGGTTGGGATGGTCCATTTGAAACCACAGATACAATGGTTATTTACAAGAAAAAAATGTACAAGATGACGATATGTCATTATAGTAAGTGGCAAGTATGAATACTCAATATTACCAATCTATTAATAAAAAAGGCAAGTCTATGAATATATCTAGTGTAAAAAAATTGGCAGCACACATATTGCATTTTTGGTTACAGCATACTCAACAAAAGTAACTTGAGTGATTTATAGAACCCGTAATTTCTTTGATTCCTGAAAAGATGTTGTTAATTCGTACCGAAAACATGTACCAACTAAATGACAAAAAAACTGGGCATAATTGGTGTGATTGACCTCTGGTAAAACCTTAACGAGAACTGTATAGTATTACCATTTACTATATTGTCCTTTTGATCCCCAACAGATGTTGTAGTCAGGTCCAGATTTGTGCTATAAACGAGTTTTATCAGAAGCCAGCATTAGAACTTTCATCTTCCATGAAATACAAAATCCATCATATAACATAGTAACAATCAACACATAATTATTTACATTAATGAGATACAATTTGAAGATATGTCATATAACTGGCAAGTATGAAAACTTAAATTTACCAATCTATACATAGTAAAGGCAAGACTATAAATATATCTAGTGTCATGAATTTGGCAGCACACGCATAGCATTTTTGGTTACAGCATACTCAACAAAAGTAACTCAAGTGATTTACGGCACCCGTAATTTCCTCTTTGATTCCTGAAATATGTTGTTAATTTGTACTGAAAACATGTACCAACTAAATGACAAAGAAAACTTGGCATAATTGGTGTGATTGACCTCTGGTAAAACCTTAACGAGAACTGTATAGTTTTACCATTTACTATATCGTCCTCTTGATCCCACACAGATTTTGTAGTCGGGTCCAGATTTGTGCTATAAACGAGTTTTATCAGAAGCCAGCATTAGAACTTTCATCTTCCATGAAAAACAAAATCCATCATAATCAACACATAGTTATTTACATTAATGAGATACAAGTTGAAAATATGTCATATAACTGGCAAGTATGAAAACTCAAATCTACCGGGCTATTTAGAGAAAAGGCAAGACTATAAATATATCTAGTGTTAAGAATTTGGCAGCACATATGTAGCATTTTTGGTTACAGCACACTCAACAAAACTAACTTGAGTGATTTATAGAACCTGTAATTTCCTCTTTGATTCCTGAAAGATGTTGTTAATTCATACTGAAAACATGTACCAACTAAATGACAAAGAAAACTTGGCATAATTGGTGTGATTGACCTCCGGTAAAACCTTTATGAGAACTGTATATGTCTCAAATACCATTTAATATATTGTCCTTTTGATCCACCAAAGATTTTGTAGTTAGGTCCAGATTTGTTCTATAAATGAGTTTTATCAGAAGCCAGTATGTAACTACATAGCGAATCGAGAACAGATGTCATCAGCGTTTATCCTTTTTAATTCTCCATGACACCCTCCTCCTCGTCTTCAGTGGCATCTGCAACAGCAGCAACATCTTTGGCAACATCTTCGGCAGCGACAGCTGGAACTCTAGCCCCATCGGTATCAGGTTTCTGCAAATCAGAGCAAACAACCTTTATTTATAAATTAAATGTTTATTTCAACTAAACCATACAAAAACTAGGGGGCATGATGTTCCCCCTCCCTAAAAACAGCGCCTATACAAGCTCATTTGGTGACAAACTGGCATAATGTAAATTATGAACCAAAATTATATCTGAAGAGGCTGCACATAAGTAAATATTATTGCCTGTCCACAAAATATTAAGTCTCGAGACCAATGCCTAAAAACTGACGTCTGGATAAGCTAGGGTGGCAGTGAGGTGAATCCGGCCACCCCTATCAACAAGGGCAAAACTGGACTAATGATGTGCTTCATGTACAATATTGTTTTACAGATATTGGGTCTATCCCTTTAAAAGGGAACATACACGTAACACCAGAATTTTCACTCATTCAATTAAAAGATAACTTTGAAATACACATTTTTTTAATGTCCAAACAAAAATTGGTCAAAAAAGGCTGAATGCCCTTTGAAATAGTAAATTGATCTGATATTCTCTTGCAACATATTTTTGTATTTTGATAGAAATCCACATAATATAAAGAGAAAAAAATAAAAAATAAAAAATAAAAATACAAACAAAAGTAAAAGGAATTTACCTTCCATTTCTTTCCTCCTGGAAGAAATGGGGTTCGCTTGAGAAAGTCCCCTACGACTTCTTCAATCTCCATCTCTTTGGCGCCCTGGTCGGTCTTCATGCAGGCTCCTGAAAGACGTAAGTGCAGACGCCATGGATCATTATATTAAAATTATTTTTGATGACACATTAAAATAAGACGATACAGATTACACACCTTAAATGACAAATGGGTCATTCCATGGCAACTCGGACAATCAATATCATTACACTCCTCTCAAATGTATTAGGGGGAAATGGTATGTCGGTTCACATGTTATGGCCCACCCCTTTTTTTTTTGTTGCAAAAATGGGCATTTTTGTATGAAGAAATACATGGATACACATCTGCACACTCTCACATAAGTAATTCCTTGTTCAGATGGGCATAAAACATAACTACTCCTTAGAGGCCAAATTCAACAGCTACCTTACAAGCAGAAAACAATGCTATTATGCGACTTCAAAGGCAGCAAGGTTGCTAGAGACCATCAATGTCCAATTGATCACCAATCATTGTAACTCATCGGGTGAATCCAGAAACATATAAAATAAAATTGAAATTGGCTAATCATATACTAATTGATTACTTACTGACAATGACGGGAACAAATCTTGTTGACTTCAGACCACGCTTCCCCTTCCTCCCATTCACGTTGAAATCTGACCAAAGATTATTTGACCCCAGCTTTTTCATGATACGCCGACTTGTTTGGGCAATATTGCCCCCGCCGACTAGACTCAGGTAGTTGATCTGAAATTAAAAGAACCATTATCAATTACAATGCCGTAGATTCTCACATAAATAGGAGCCAACCGTCTCATTTCCAGACATTATTATGAATGTTTCTCCGCTAAAACCTTCACCCTGACGCGGTAAATATTAATTTATCATTTGCAAAATTCACAGGCTTTCACTTTTTTTTTTAAACATGGCTATAAAGTAATCAAGGCATGTATAAATCAGAAACTCAGGATATTTCAGGTTTAGATAATTAAACCTGTACAAAAAGGAAAAACAAAGTCATTTGAATGGATGATCAAATAATGCCAAATTAGTATGCAAGTATTTTTAAACTTACCATTCTCTTCTTAAAATCAGACTCTACGAGTCTCATTTCGAGCAAGTCGAATTCACTCCCTGTCTTGAGCGGTTCCGCAAAGGGCTCCTGCAGGTCGGCAGGACCTGCCTGTAAACTCACTGATGATTTGGCAACCAGGTTTGCCAGCGTCTCCACTATCTGGGCCTGGACATCTTCCAGCTTCTGAAGTTTTTGAAGTACCTGCTGTTGAAAATTGTCTAGGAAAACAAAAGGAGTAAAAAAAAATACATTAACAAATTAGGTCATTTTGGTAGCTAAGAAGAGTATGTAATTTTAGTGTGACTGATATGTACGACAGCTTTTCAACTATCGCATTTCAGGAATACATCACCAAGCTGCAATGACAATACTTGTACAAAGCATCAGACAATGCAACACATACAGAAAGAATCTGAAAGCAATTTTGCAGAAAAAATATACCCCTGCTTTTTTGATAAAAATAAATCAAAATTAAACACATCAAAAGAAAGTTTCCCCCTAAAGAACCCCATCAAATCTTCGAGTATAACAAATTATTCAAGTTGAAACCAAGCATTGGATATAGCTAGGGTTGTTAGGAAGCAGATTCTCGAAAATTAGTGACATCCGTGACTTAACGGCTGAATGATCACAACATGAACAAAAAATTACGTTTTTTTTCTTGATTTTTCCACTGGAAGATTTGATGGGGCTCTTTAGGGGGGAACTTACTTTTGATGTTGTATTTATATTGACAACCTCTCTCTCTTATATCAGTGTAGCATCTTGGTAAAAAATAGTAAATTTTGTTTGTAGTTTAAATATGCTGTACTCCAAAATCTAATCAATTGACCTCCTATGAAACATACTATTAAGTTCTTGAGAAGAGATATTTTGTTTGTGAAATTCTCTACGTAAATACTTACTGTCCAAGGTTCTAGCTTTTGGTGTCGGCGGCTGGCTTTGGCGAGAAGTCGAAGGAGAGGGGAATGTAGTTGTAGATGGAGATGATCCCCTCTGGATTGGGCCCGTCGGGCTTAAGGGGACAAATCTGGCCATCATGGATGTTGTTGACAATTTGGGGAGAGGAAGTTCCTTAGTCTTCGACTTATCTGCCTTTCTCGGGCTTCTGCGAAGTGGCTCAGGGTCACACTCCATATCTGGAAAAACATCACAGACATTAGAAAAATATCAAGCAAGAAAAGAATTTTTGAAAAATGTTCAAGCTTTATGAATTCATTTTGAGTTCAACATGTTAATTTTCAATTTTGATGAATTGGTACATTATGCTCCCCCCCCTCCCTCCCCCCTCCCTCCCCCAGGTGCTATTAGGGTTAAAACATCATCTAGCATCCTTCTAGCATATAAATTCAATTGCAGCGCAGCACTCGACAACAAAGGCAGTGGTCTACTGTACTCATACAAGTAGCGTATGTTGATGCACACCTAGAGATTGACAATGTCCAGGCCAAAAATGCTAACAAAATTCTTTATGCTGGTGATTCGTTGTGTATATCAGCAGGCAGTGGCGGATCCAGGGGGGGGGCCCGGGGGGCCCGGGGCCCCCCCCCCCCCTTGAGAAAAAAATCATGTAAAATCACGCGATTTTTACCTTTTTTTGGGGTTGGGCCCCCCCCCCCTGGCGCTCAAGGGGGGGGTGCAAATTTTAAAATTTTCGAGGACCAAAAAAAAAAAAATGTGCTCACTACCCCCCCCCCCCCCCCCCCCCCCACTGAGCGACTTTTCGGCTGGCTGAGTCGTTGCGATTTTTTTTTGGACTCCAAAAAAAAAAAAAAAGTGTCCGCTTACCCCCCCCCCCCCCCCCCCCCCCCCCCCCCCCCCCCCCCCCCCCCCCCACTGAGCGACTTTTCGGCCGGCGCGATTTTCAAATTTTCGGGAGCAAAAAAAAAAAAAAAAGTTGGGCCCCCTCCCCTAAGAAATCCTGGATCCGCGCCTGTCAGCAGGGGTGGTATTCAGAAAACTCTCTTAACCCTAATAGCACCAGGGGTATTTCAGACCTTGCTACCACCTTGGTTTTTGTTGTGTTTTTTTCGTAAAATTTATCATAGAACTATTTTGAAGCATAATTGTGCTATAATAAATTAATTTCAGCCAAAGAAAGTGAACATAATCATATCTTTATGAATAAGGTGAGAAAACTCAATTTGCATTGAGTTTGTACACAAAATCACGTTTTTGAGCCATTTTCGTTTGGACGAGCGTGTATAAAAGGCCGTGCAGCATCATAACGGTATTCCTGATTTTCGCGAAAATGGTGTCAAAAGATGCGCAAGACTTGAAAATCTCGAGGGGGGGGGGGGGGGCCATTATGCCCCCCCAGGTGCTATTAGGGTTAAGTTAGCACTTAAAGTGGTACTCCAGGCTGAAATTGGGATGTTATGTAAAGTAGAGTAAAATTTAACAAGAACACTAAAAATTTCATCAAAATTGGATGAAAGGGTAAAAAAAAAAAAAAAAATCCACTTAAACATTTTTTCTAAAGTCTTTATTTTGTTTTTCTTATTTTGTTTTCTTGTTCAATTTCAATTCAACACGGACATAGGCAGACCACCCCCCCTTTTTTTTTGTTCATTTGATAGGGGGCTGGGGCGCAAGCCCCCTCCCCCTATTATTATTTATTTTATTATTTTTTTTAATTTGATAATTCTATATAACACGGACATAAGCGGACCCTGCAGGGGGGGGGGGGGGTCGTGGGGCAAGCCCCCCTCTCCCTTTTTATTTATTTTTTTTATTTATTTAATTATTTTTTTATTTGATAATTCTATTAAACACGCCCCAGCTTGCGCCCCAGCCCCCTTTCAAATTAAAAAACAAAAAAGGGGGTCTGCCTATCAAATGATAGGCAGACCCCCCCCCCCCCCCCCCTGATTTTGACTCCCGTGCAAATGTGTGGCTGTATTCACGTTTGGAAATGTGAAATTTAGTGGGCAAAATGGCCACGCGCAATCTAATACCAGCGGTGCGGATACGTGTGGGGAGTCCGAAACACATGGCCATCTTCACTGAAGACTTTAAGTCACTCGGTCATAGATCTACTAGACTAACTTACAGTTACAATGTACATGTAGACCTTTACCATATCAGAAATAAATTCAAGTTCTTTCAGTGATTTTAAGTAACTCTTTCTGCTACATGACATGCAGGGGCGTAGACAACGGGGGGGATGAGGGGGATGCATCCCCCCCACCTCACAAGGTGGGGGGGGGGGGGATGGCATGTACAATCATCCCCCAGGTTTTGGGGAATGATATTTGCTTACTTAATAAGTCATAATGATGATAATAATAGTAATAATAATAATGATAACAATTATAATATTAATAATAATAATAATTATGATGATGATAATAATAATCTTCATCATTATTGTAATTGTGTTTATTGTTATTAGCCGCATTCACACGGTGAAAGCCAATTCAGACGGTAAAAAAAAGAAAATCTTACAAGTATCTGGTTATCTTGTGGTTTGGAAACCACAAGATAACCACAAGATTAAACAGGCGCGGATCTACGGGGGGGGGGGGGGGGTTAGGGGGTTTAACCCCCCCCCCCTTGGGCGGCCCAAAAAACAAACAAACAAAAAAAGGGGGAAAAAAGAAAAAAAAGAAAGAAAAAAGAACGCACGCTGGAGAGAAACCCTTTCAAGTGCAAATATTGTGAGAAGATATTCAACTCATCTGGTAACTTAACCAAACACATGATAACTCTGGATATAACTGTGTATTTAACTGTTACTTGATTTAAAAAGACGTTATCATGCACTGCTTTTTATGGTCTCCATTGTGTTAATAGATGCCAGGAAAACATCACTTACGGGGTTCAAATAAACACCCCAAAAAAAATCGGCTCGCCGCTTCGCGGCTCGTGGACGATGCTCCTCATCGTCATTATTTTGGTCAACCCCCCCCCCCTTAGCAAAAAGCTAGATCCTCCCCTGAGTCATCCCCCCAGGTGTACGAACCTGTCTACGCCACTGATGACATGTATTAATGTGTTACTGTTAGGTGAAAGTTGGGTTAATTCACATCATTCTGGATTCGATCATACAACAATCAACAATAACAGTAACGCGTCTGGTTAACATACGCCTTTTTGTTTGGCATGTATCACATTGCATTCACACTCACAGGTTGGTTAAAAGTAAATTTTCATGCACGTTATTATCGCTAATGCATGAATGCAGCATGCAGACTAACTCCGGGAAGCTCCAACACCGGCGCGCCGACGCTGCGCGCCGGTGTTGGAGCTTCCTGGAGTTACATGCAGACATGTCACGACACAAGCCGATACTCATTTAAATGTTTTCCCACATTTTACACGTCTCGATTTCACTCAAACAACATTTAAACACCTAACAGATATAAAAATGGTAAAATATCACTTACATTGGTGTTGCAGTCTCACAAATTAGGTAGATAGTTCAGGATTTCTTGATAGCACTTGCAAAGGCACACACGGTATTCAATGGGAAAATTCTCAATGTAATTTTCACGCACATGGCCGGCTAGCTAGCTAGCCGGGCAATAGGGACTTTTAGATTTTCACGTTTTCAGCTTTGACTGCGACGTGTGACGTCATTTTAAGGCACTGCGCATGCGTCACGTCGTCTCAGTCGGCGATCGAGAATGCGTCAACCTTGATTTTCCTAAATCTAGTACGATACTAGTATATGCCGTGTGCGCATAAAATATACAGTTCCTCAGGTAGACAAAGGAACATCCCTTCCCTGCTATTATGTAAAAATGTGTAGAACAAGTGTCACATGCATATTCACCTGTTCTACACATTTTTACATAAGAGCAGTGAAGGGATGTTCTACCACAGCAATAGGCCATTTTCGTAATGTAACCAAATTTAATGCATAGGTCTTTGTGAAGTGCCTCAATACAAACAATTTCATTCACCTGTTAAGAATAATAGTATTTCAATAGACAGAATCCTAACTGCATACATTAGTTGTTGCCACGTTGGACAAACATTATGGCTTGACCTACCTAGCAACACTTAATATATGCAGTTGCATTCTGACTATTGAAATACTACTATTCCTATCAGGTGATTGAAATAATTTGTATTGAGGCACTTCACAAAGACCTATGCATTAAATTTGGTTACATTAAGAAAATGGCCTATTGTTGAGGGTAGAATGAGGAACTGTATATTTTGTCCTCTTTCTTTGTCTGTCATGTAATTCATAGTGTTGCTTCCTGCATACATGTATATCGTCGAGTGCAATCTAAAAGATTTCTAATTGTAGTCAACATGGGCAGTTGAGTACGTTGACACGCATGATCAGTCGGCGTACGTCGTGTTCTCGTCCACTCACTCTAAAAGTCCCTAATAACGCAGCCGGGCACGGCTAGCGCTGACGTCATCGATCAATCCTCGGCGGCGGCGGCCTCGTTCGTTGTTGTGTAAAGATGTAAGATAAATTATTTGAAATTACCGGTAATAAAATTGAGTATGTAAAATGTATAAAAATATGTTTTGCTTGTGTATTTTTGTTTATGAATTGTGTATGCATTTATATGATAAAACAAACAAATCTCGTTTTCATTTCAATTCAAGAAATCGCCTACAGTATTTTAGTGATCTGTTTTCATTTGTTTTTATTTATCCTTAGTAGTTGGACGTAGACAAAATATGATGCTTAATTCTGGTATTTGTTTTAAAAAAAATCTTAGTTGATTTATTGAATTGGACGTATATAAAACGTTCTGTGAACGTTATGTACAAAACGTTTATTTTGTAACGTCCACAAACGTTTTGTAAACGTCCTATATCAAACGTTCTGTAAACGTCCTATATCAAACGTTCTGTAAACGTCCTATACCAAACGTTTAATTTTGTAACGTCCAAAAAACGTTTTTTAAACGTTCTCAAAAACCTAAACTTTGACGTAAATGAGAAGTCCAAACTTTAATGTTATATAAACGTTTTTAAAACGTTCATTTAGGACGAAGACGTACAGGACCTAAAAAAACCGTTTTGAAAACGTTCTGAAAACGTTCTGTGTTTGCTGGGTAACGCCATGTTGAACATTCTTACTTGTACGGTTATTATACGTGTCCTTGCATTATAATACTGCAATACTGAACAATGCAATTGAGGAAACGTTCGACAAATACTATTTTTATCAAAATTCTATAGATTGTCCACGGTTGAATGATCTCGTTGGGTAGCGGTGATTATGTTAACTGGCTACTGCGTGTTGTTTTCAATGGAGGTTAGGAGTTAGTGTATTTATCACGTGCAAATAGGGACTTTTAGATTTACACGACGAGAGCGTGGACTGCCGCGTGTGACATTGTGTTAAGGCACTGGGCCGTGCCCGGCAGTGCCTTATAAGGACGTCACATTATGTCACATGTGGCGGTCTACGTTCTCGTCATGTAAAAACTAAAAGTCCCTAATTTAGACGCTGCTATTGCCATTGGTACACATCCATGCTTCTCAGTCTTATATATTCTATTCGCTATTCATAAGGACCGCTATTCCTAAGAACCGCTATTCATTACGTGGAACTTCCCATACCTCAGGTTCCGCTATTCATAATTGTAAAAGAGGGTCACTATTCATAAAGAAGTAAGGTTCGTTAATCATTAGGACCGCTATTCATAACGTGAGATGAGGGTCGCTATTCATAATTCATATTAAGGGTCATTAATCATACGGACCGCTATTCATAATATGAAATCAGGGTCACTATTTATAATACGACGAAAGGGTCGCTATTCATAATACGAAATGAGGTTCAATACTCATAAGGGTCGCTATCCATAAAACGAGAAGAAGGTCGCTATTCATAACATGAAATGAGGTTCGCTATTCATAATAGGAGAAGATGGTCGCTATTCATAATACGAAATGAGGGTCGCTATTCATAATAGGAGCAGCGGATCGCTATTCATAATACGAAATGAGGGTCGCTATTCATAATACGAAATGAAGGTCACTATTCATAATAGGAGAAGAGGGTCGCTATTCACAATACAAAATGAGAGTCGCTACTCATAATATGAGCAGAGAGTCTTTATTCATTATACGAAATGAGGGTCGCTATTCACAATACGAGGAGAGGGTCGCTATTCATAATACGAAATGAGGGTCGCTATTCATGATAGGAGAATAGGGTCGCAATTCATAATACGAAATGAGGGTCGCTATTCATGATAGGAGAATAGGGTCGCAATTCATAATACGAAATGAGGGTCGCTATTCATATAAGGAGCAGAGGGTCGCTATTCATAATAAGAGCAGAGGGTCGCTATTCATAATACAAATGAGGGTCCCTATTCATAATAGGAGTAGAAGGTCGTTATTCATAATACGAAATGAGGGTCGCTATTCATAATACGAGTAAAGGCTCGCTATTCATAATACGAATTGAGGGTCGCTATTCATAATACGAAATAAGGGTCGCTATTCATACGAAATGAGGGTCGCTATGAGGAGAAGAGGGTCGATATTCAAAATAGGAGCGGAGGATCGCTATTCATAATACGAAATGAGGGTCACTATTCATAAGTTGATTTGATTTGATTTGATTTGATTTATTTATTTCTGTTTGATTTTCTTTAATTTTTGCATTTTTACAAATATATAACGAACAAAAATTGCAAATTTACACATGACAAAAGAATATATGTAGAATAAGGTATAGGCTAGCTGTAGCTAATCGAAACAAATCAAACAGGAGGGTTGACAAAGTAAGCAAAGCTTGATAACATGACTACCCTCAAAGGATACATAATAATACAAATATGGAGGGAAATACATTGGTAAAAGGGAGAAAAGACAGGGAAAAAAAGAAAAAAAGAAAGAGGGGTTGCTTATCAAGATTCAAAGATTGATGTGGTAGTTGGATTTCAATTTGATATATAAAGATAAAAAAGAAGATGCAAATTTGAATATTGAGTGGCCAACTTGGGATATAATAGAATTAGAAGACCCGCGAGGTTCGGACAATATGAATGAGAATGTGAGATCAGCGAGCTGGATTTAAACCTGGGCCTGCGAGTCGGAGCCTTGAAATGTTTGTATACAAAACAGTGTTTAGTCAGTATCCCAAGTAGGCCACTCTGTATTAATACGTTTATTCATACCAGGTCTTGAAAGGTTATTATCAGCGGGAATGGAAGCAAAACAAGTAAGAGTACTGAAAATTATTGAGTTTTGTAACGACGGGTAAACGAGGAGAACTTATTTTAATGGTGGATTTAAAGATAATGAGCAATAAGAAACCTTTTCACCGCTCTTTTAAAGGATAGCATTGTATTCATCGTTTTTATTTCAGGTTGTAGTGCATTCCAGGTATCAGGGCCAGAATGTCTAATTGAGTTTTGACTTAAGGCTGTTTTGGCGTTTAATAGGTGATAGTCATTGGAATGCCTGGTTGAGTAGGAATGAAAATTAGAATTATGTTGGAATAAAATGACTAGTGATTGGGGAAGAATGCCGGATTTAAGCCGAAACTTGAACAGAGATTTGTACATGCAGTGTATATCACTTATTTTTAGAGTTTTTAATGTGGCAAATAAAGGGTCAGTGTGGTCGCAATAACCTGCATCGGTACAAACTCGAATTGCTTTTTTCTGTAACATTAATATACGATTAGTATTGCACTTATGAGTAGCCCATAATTATATTGCAGTAAGAAATATAGGGTAAAACCAGTGTATTATAAGGCATACTAAGCACATGTGTTGGCAAAAAAATATTTTAGCTTAAATAGTATACCAATATTGCGAGAAATAGGGGTAGAGATATAGTTCACATGATCATTCCAGTTACATTTTTCATTCATATAAACACCTAAGAATTTCGTTGATGATTTTTTTTTTCTATTGTAACATTATCGACAAGCAGCTCAAAATTATGAGTATTGTGATTTCTTGATTTTCTAAAGTGAATAAAATTGGTCTTCTTTAGGTCCAATGATAATATGTTGCTTTTGAACCATTTCGATAACTTAGGTAGTTCCATGTTCATGGTTGCTATCGGCGAATTTAAATCAGAATGTGAATAGAATATATTTTTTATCATCGGCAAACAATATATTCTGTAGAATTGGTGAAATATTAAAAATATCATTGACATATATCAAAAATAATAGTGGCCCAAGTATGGAACCTTGCGGAACTCGACATTTAATAGACGATATGTTAGAAGTAACTGCATTGAATACAGTATATTGTTTTCTTGATGATAATTAATTTTCGAACCAATCAAGTGCTTTATCTCATCCACCGTAATACTTGAATTTATACAATAATATAATATGATCAAGAGTATCAAATGCCTTGCTGAGATCCATGAATATGCCTATGACTTTTTATGATCAGCCAAGGCATTTGATACTCTATCAAATAGTTGGAGTAGTGCTAAATCAGTTGAATGGAACTTTCTGAAACCAAACTGATCTGGGTTCAGCGAGTCGTTTTGAGCTAAAAATTTATATAATCTATTGTAAACAATTCTTTCAAGGATTTTAGAGAAACTTGGTAATATGAATATTGGTCGATAGTTCGACATAGAAGAGGGGGCATCTTTTTTATAGATTGGTATAACTTTAGCCGTCTTAAAAGAGGCTGGAAGAACACCCGAAGACAGCGAAAGATTGAAAATGTGAACTAGAGGTGGTAAGATACTGCCTTTAATTTTTTAAGCAAATGGGTACTAACTTCATCATGGCTATAAGAATGGCTGGATTTTAATGAGCGAACAATATTTAATATTTCAAAAAAATCTGGCGGATATAAAAAGAGCTAAGGGTAAGGTGATTCTGGGAGATATTCCTTAAACTCATGATTTTGTCTATCGATTTTGGAAGCCTGGTCAGGGCCTATATTAACAAAATATTCATTAAACAAATTTGCTATTTCATCTGGCTCATCTACTTTGTGACCATTTATATTAAAGGTTTGTTGAGTAAGTGTACGACTTTTCTTTATAAAAATAGGTTTATTTTTACCTTTTATATTTGATAATTTTATAGAGATATCCCCTGCTCATGTGGTGACGAAAAATTGAAATGAAACAAAACACACATTTAATCCTATATATCATCCTTGTTGGAAATCTTGCCCCAACCCTGCCTCAGAATGATTTCATCCAGGCAACGCCACTGAGACATTAAGTAGACCAAGCAGGCCCATCATCATTGTTTTAAGGACTGAATTTTGCCATTGAAGAAACTAGTAATTGTTTAATATACTTTATAATTTAGTTTAGGGGGGGGGGTAGGGGGCTCGAACACTTTCGGACCTTGGAAGGTTTTCGCGTCATGTAAAGCTTACACAGAGGTAATGCAATCCGAATATGTACCAAACATTTATTGTCTTCTTTCTGTTGAGGGTGAGGGCGATGGTGGTTGTGTTGGGTAAGGAGGTCTGATAAGATAAATATATAGTGCAACAACATTAAAGTAAAAAATGCCGTGAGAAATTTGTTTTTGTTTTCATTTGGGGATAGGATATCTAGCCTTCGTAGGAACAATGGGGTAGGATATAATGATAAATACAGAACAAACGCAGGAAGAAAAAAATTATGTAAACATAGATATGCATGCAGGTTCAGGAAAAGTTAAACATTAATTAATTCGAGACATGATTAATTCAAAGCAAACAAAAAAAATACATGTAATAGTTATGCAAGACTATGTATACATGCATAAAGGTTTTTCCTTATTGCTCCCAAAATGTTGGTAAATAATTTTGTTGAAAGACGGGGACTTATGAACAATGTTCTGATATCAAAAACTTAATTTTCATAAAAAGTGGATTAAACTCCTTTTGGAATTAAGCTCTTCATACATACAAACACAGATTCTCCTGGCAGAAAGGCACTTAGGCACGTACATGGCAATATCATTTACTTTGATTTGTTTTGGATAACAATACGACTTATTCCCAATGGTTCCCGAGATTTCATGGAACCATCAGTAAGAGAAAGATATTCTAGAGCAAAACACCACGAACTTTTCAGAATAAAAGTGATCGGATCTATAAAAAAAAGTATACAAATCATTCTTAATAAACATAATATTAAGTATACGTATATTCAACCACTATCTTTGCATGGCTTTTTTGGTTGTCATGTGATTTTATGGCAAGCCATGCACGATTGAATGAACACGGCTTCTCGATTAATGCTGGTAATGGCGTAACGTAATTACGCAATGAAATGACGCATTGCATGCCTCGGGTTTCAGGCACTTGGGTGAAGGGATTGGCTTGCTGTGGCATCGCCTTGATCTCCCACGGAGAGGCTCATGGTGGTCGACGTTGGCATTTTTGCATTGCGCCTTATCCAGTGGATACCAAACGCCCCAGCAATGATGATGAAAACGGAGGATACACCAGCGAAGGCCAAGGCCCCGATGACGGACGGCCTCACTGTTGTGTCTGTTTGAAAGAAAGAAAGAGGAAAGAAATATGACTTGATAGTCATAGTCATGATACTACCATATGAAAGCGACGTGACGAACCACTACTATATTATATACGGATTCAATGAATGTTTCCAACGTGACAATATAATTATTCTGGGAGTAACCCTGAACAGCAACCTTTGCTTTTGTTTTCCCTTATCTGTATACCGGTTTACCATGTTCTATCGCTTGTTTTTGTATCATTTTGTAATGTTTGTCTCGTTATGTATGTATTTCTTTGTATATTGTTATGTACGTTATTTGTATTTTGTTTGTTTATACTTGAATGTGGAAAATAAATGGGTACATTAATTAATTACTTAATTAAAATAAATCGTTATCAATACCAATATGTAAGGATGTATAGGTGTAACATAACATGGTTCGAGGTGGAACTGTAATTTATTATATAAAATTACTTTGCTCTTTAACATGTTTAAGGTGGACCTAGTAGAATGTAAGGCCAAGTTTAATTTCAAACGACGTTCGTCTTTGAAGGGGGAGTCCACGCTGATGTTAACTTACTTTTTAAAAGAATCAGAAATAAAAAACGAGAGAAACCTGTGAGTGAAAGTTGCGATCAATCGATCAAATACGAATTGGCAACTCTATGACGTATTTTGCGAGATCCCATCCCTTTTGCAGGAGGCACGATAAGGGCGTAGCTAGCTGATTTGGGGCATTTGAGGTGGCACTGAAAGGGCATGTCTTCCCCCTCCCTTTTAAAAAGATCAGAAAAGCGAGAAAAAAAGAAAAACAGGGACGAGGAATGAAGACTCCCGGAACACTTCCCGCACGCTTCGCCTAATCAGTAGCTTTATACATTCGCCTTTTATTTTTTGATGAATACCGATGCCCCCATTGTTCACGTATCCCATCATAGGGTAGACTCACTCTACGCCTCTGCAGAAGGGGTTAAACCACCTAATACCCCCTTCACATACACGGATTTTTCTTACGAGTCCTTACGGATCGCACAAATTCATGGATCTACCACGGATCCTTACGTTTTGGCCACTTTTACGACCGATTTAAGAGTTGTTACGAGTTATTACGAGCTACTTACGGTTTGTTACGGATTATTACGAGTTACTACGATATAATTACGGCAGAATTCCACGATTTGTTACGAGTAGTCACGGATAACTACGAGCAACTTACGTGTTAGTAACGACCTGTTAACGTGTTATTTCGAATAGTTACGAGTATTTACGAGTCCTTACGATTTTTAACCGAAAAATAACAAATGAAAAAGAAATGTTCTAATTTGCAGCTTTTATACCTTTTCCCAAAAACTTAAACGATACGTAAGAATACTTAAAGTATACGTATCTATTTGTAAAGTACTCGTTACTACACGTAAAGTGCTCGCAATAACTCGTAACAATCCGTAAAGCCATTGTAACACGACCCGAATGAAAATCGTAAACAACACGTACGTAAGTAATCTGTAAAAAGTCCGTAAACAAATCGTAAACCAACCGAAACAAATCATTAAAGAAGTCTTTACGAGTCATTTACGGATTCTTGCGAGCAGTTAACGGATGGTAAAGTGTTGATGCGAGCGGTTTATGATACTTACGGATTGTTACGACCTATTTACGAGTTATTTACGGACAAATAAATCCGTCGACAATCGTAAGAAGATTTTTGACATGTCAAAAAAAAATTGCCTCTCCTTTCACGGATCCTTACGAGTGTCTGCGAGTTGTTGCGAGTTGTGACGAGCTATTTACGGATACCAGCGAGTTATTTACGGATGCTTGCGATGGACTACGAGTTGGCGATCCGTAAAGACTCGTAAGGAAAATCCGTGTATGTGAAGGGGGTATAAGATAAGCATGGGATTGACAAGGTTAAGGAAAATAACTTACAACACTCGACACCATTGGCCAGTACGCCGTTCGGACATATACCGTCAGTTGTGTATTCCTCGTAGCAATCGTAAAAGTTAAATCCCGTTTTGCAAGACAGTTCACTAAATACCATGGGAAAGTTCTTTATCATTGGTACCTGGATTGCCTGGAACAAACAGGAGAATGGTTTTAAATATATTTATTCACATTATTATTTAACGTCCTTTCTCATTATACACACACCCAAACATACACACTCACACAAACAAAACCCAATATAATTGTGTAAATTATGTCGTTCATCCTGCAAATTGTATCTTTATAATATACATATAGACCTACATGCATTTATGGGGCATATCAATTTATTGTACACCTTTTATTCAGGTATATTGAGACTGGTGCAGGCCCATTTAACAGCTGTAATTAATTGATATTTTTGTATTAACACCCCCCCCCCAATGTACTGATCTCATTTATGAGCTGTTTCGGTGAAACCACCATACTAGGCTGAGGTATTACATTCAGCATACCAGGTCCCCACGTGGAGGACCAGTGACCTGAGGCAATACATTTTGCGACTGTTGATATGCAAGGTGCAAAATATATGTATATTTCACACACAAACATGTCAGTAACAAAGGACAAAATATGTGTGTGTGGAGGTGGGGGGGTGTGGTTGTCACACCCCAAATAATGATAAATTATGACTACTACTGCCTTTACAAATAAGATCCCACTAAAATAAGGTATTCAGCTTAAATTGGTATTCCTGTCAAGTTATTATCATCATTAATATGTTGTTTTCATTCGTTGATA
This sequence comes from Strongylocentrotus droebachiensis, assembly GCA_035222895.1. Taxonomy (NCBI): domain Eukaryota; kingdom Metazoa; phylum Echinodermata; class Echinoidea; order Camarodonta; family Strongylocentrotidae; genus Strongylocentrotus; species Strongylocentrotus droebachiensis. Next base: position 284,543 of record JAVYIG010001247.1, on the reverse strand, counting down.
CCATGTTATTCTGCATGGAACTTGAATATTAAATAGAGCAAATGAATTAACAATATAACCTCCTTCTAGTGAGGCCCCTAAACATACCTTGCCTCCATTGCTGTACCCTTGGCTGTTGCATATTAAGCTAGCAGTTTGCTCGTCTATGTTACATATACCTCCCGCTACACGTATTTGCGTATAAATACTATTCCATGCCTCAAGAAACAGCACTCGCCCACTCGTATTGCCAGGAGTCGTGGTTGGAGAGATGAGGAAGTCGTCACCCGAGATATAATAGTGGGAATGAGTTAGTAATTCGTGGAACTTTGTTGTGGTGATACCTAAATGTGCATGAGAGAGAGAGAGAGAGAGAGAGAGAGAGAGAGAAAGAGATACAGAAGGAAGGAAAAAAATAAGCGAGGGGAAAGAGAGAAGGAGGGAGAGAGAGAGAGAGAGAGAATGGGGGGGGGGGGGTAGGTGGTTGTTGAATGAATGGCCATTGTAATAACAGTTGACAAAAGAAAAGAAAAAGCGTAGACCATTTAGCAATTCGAAAGAATTGCGCCACAATTGCGACACAGATTTTAATCTTCATAAATGTTTTAAAAAGTTTCTAGAAATGAAACATGAAACACTCTCGACTCCTCAGCAGGGAGAAAACAATTTGCAATATGTACACGTTTGTAACCTACTTTCTCGCGCTTCATCCCTCCTTCCCCGCTTATATGTAATTTCAATACCAGGTATCTCTATACACTACTGGGGCCTCGATTCAATGCTAATCTTTGAACAATGTATTCCCATTTGATGTAAACATGTGAAGACCTGACGCATTACGCATTACGAATTATGCCATTTTCCATTACGGATTATGCCACATGAATTACGCCATTACGCCATATACGTTACGCCATCACGCTATATGCTTCACAAAAAAGTACCATGGTAACCATGGTTTTCTGGTCCAAATTACCATCCACCATGGATATCATGGTACCAAAACAATGAAATACATTGTTTGATGACCTAATGTATTTCATTGTTTTGGTACCATGATAACCATGGTTACCATGGTGGATGGTAATTTGCACAAAAAACATGGTTACCATGGTACTCCTTTGCAAGGGATTACACCATTACGCCATATGCAAAACACTTACCACAAGCTATACACTGGCAAAGTTGCTGCAATAGGGTATATCTTTCTTGTACCTACAGGATAACAGGGATTGTTCAGTTCCATTGCAAGCAACATTATTTCCCTCTACAGGGAAGTTCTCGGGTGGTTCCATAGTTGGTACCGAGTCGGTACCGCTGTCATAATATGACCTGCTACCCTCCCACACCATGGCATATCCGTCGGTAAATCCCAGCTGTCTGCATGTGACCAAAGCATCCAGTGCATCCCACTCTTGGTCACAAAGGTTCTTCCATTCGCCTGCCACGTTGACTTGGACCACCCCCTCTTTGTCCGAAGTTCCCCCATACAAGCGAATGGGACCTTCAGCGGCAACTGCATAAGAACGCAACAACACCAAACACACAACAACAATAAGGTCATCACTAGAAATGCAATCGTGTCACAACGATGTGCGTGCAATGACGCCGTGTTTCTACGTGTCGAACGAAAGAGCTTCTCTCGGACTATCCAGAGCAATTTGTACGAAGTCTTTAGCTTCTGTAATATTGGAGACAGGTAGGGCGAAAGAAAGGCCTCAATAGTGACCTTGATGGGATGGTAGTGACTATGCCTACGAAGTTTGAAAGAAATTGGGATAGGGGGAAAGAACCTAGAAAGGGCTCGCAAGCACTGCGTGCACAAACCAATTGGATTTGGTGCATGTTTGACATTGCAATCAAGTTCGTTGTGGGGGCCAAAAGCGTGAACCCGATATGCCCCATAGACAATGCGTGTAATGAATGGGCGGAAAACGTGCAGGATCTGTATTATGGCCGGAGTTAAATTGTTTTTTCTCTCTCTCTTTACGTCTCTTTATGGGCCGTATTTGGTATCATTAGAAAGAGAATTTCATGGTTGTTATTGTAAACCACTCTCTTTTTTTCTATGATAATCCTATCGAAACACGTGATGTAAAATAGATGTATAGGACAAAATGGCGTCTTAAATGGCCCCCTTGACCAATTTAAAAAATCCGGCCAAGAGGTGCCCTGCGTATTGGAACTCGGCATGTCACTGCAAATTTTCAAGGAAAAAAAAGGACGTTTAAGGGGCGAAAAGCAGTCTGAAAAAATGACGTCATAGCCGAAACGTGTTAGGTTCGGGCGGAAACTCGGCGGAATTCGTGTAGTGATCTTTGTTCAAATGCGATTTACTCACAATTTTCTGTGTGAACATATATAATATTTGGTATCATCCGAAAGGGCACTTCATTGCGGTCAGTTTGACACCATTGTTAACTGCGCGCAATGTATTGCGCGCATTGAACGCGCTATTACGTAATCCATAGTAAATTCATCATTTTTGGCGATAACTTTGCGCTGACATATTCGAATTTTACCAAACTTGGTAAACAGTTGTCACGTATATGGATACATATGTCTGCCAAGTTTCATTGATGTAGGTAGAACGATCGCCATTTTAAGCAAGTTGAAGTTATTTCTCAATTTTCTTGAAAATGGCGAATTTGGAGGGCAATTTTCTCAAATTTGGTCAGTGATAGGGTATATAATTTTGTATATGGCTGGAAAGGGCATATCTTCAAGTATCTAAATCCAAAAAAGGGTACGGGTTTGCCAAGCCATTATGGAGCTACGGCCACAGACAGAAAGCCAATTCCCAGAACTTTAGAGGGCGCTATTTATGTTGTGCAAAGCCATTGGAGCGTGAAATTTGGCATGGCTATGTGCAATTATGAGATAAAGATACTGTGAGATTTAAATACAAAACGGAATTTATATGAGAAAGTTATGGCAGTTTTAGATTATTTAGGGGTCCATTTTTCAAGAACTTGAGAGATTTTTGACGGAGTCGGTTTTAGATTTGAATTTCGAGTATGAAGATGGCATTTTGAAGGTCAAGTCATGTGTCGCAGATGAAAGAACATCTCTCAGACTATCTAGAGGAATTTGTTAGAAGTTTGTAGGATCTAGGATAGTGGAGATAGGAAGGAAGATAGAAAGGCCTTAAAATGGACCAGAAACAGACAAAATGGCACCTGGACGGTCATGCATGAGTGATTTCCAAAATCGAAGAATGTAGTGACCTTGATGAGATGTTAGAGACTATGCCTATGAAATTTGAAAGGAAAAGGACATGAGAAAAACACCTTACTAGGAATCACAAGCACTACGTGCAAAACGAATGCGATTTCCGGACGATAAGGATAAGGAAAAGGAGAATATTAATTGGGCAGAATGTGAACGAAAACAAGGCAATGACGAAGGTTCGTCATTGCAATAAGTTATGTTCATGTAGCTTCTCCATGTCGAGTTGGTTTGATAGGGCTAAAAGTCAAAATTTAAAAGAACATCGAACCCTTTATAGTCCCTCCAGAAAATAATCTAACCTGCCTTTAAATTACAATTTTTCTGTCAATATTGTACTGATTGTTAGGGCAATCAAACCTTTGTTATAATTTGTATCGATTAAAAAGGAAAAAAAGAGAATCATGGCGAGAGTTTGAAATAAATTGGACAAAAGAGGAAAGTTATGAATATTTGTATTAGAGAAAAGGTATGCGAATCTCAAATCGCCCATTTGATCAGTGGACGTATTCAACTCTCCCGTTCTTTGGATGCTAGAATATCATTTACTTATGTTTTTTCTCTGATTTTAAGCATCTTGTCCCCTGTGGCAATTCTCAAATTATATTATGAATAGCATTGGTCCTAGAAAAAAAAAAGATCCTGAAATTCTAGTCAGTTTGTATTTTGGAACGAATAAGAGAGTTGTACGGTAGCCTAGTACATCATACACAGGACGTGGTATTACCATTTCAGCCGATTTATAATTTCCATTATATAGGCATGGGCTTATAGTCATTACGACATTCTAAAATTCATAATATTTTTTATTTTGATGCGATTTCTACAAAACTAACACCGATCTGCCTCTCATATGTTTATGCTTACTATTAGCAGAACTATTTGCTATAATAATGGTTGGATTTCAATTTAATCAACGACAACTACTGTACGACATACAAAAACAATCACATTCTAGTTCATAGCCAAGCACACACAAATAACACAAACGCATCATGCAACACGTACCTGTACCCCAAAACATTGCGAGAAAGATTACTGTTTGCAGCATGCTATATGTCGTTAACGCCATGTTGGTGATCTAACGTGCATTTAACCAAAAATTTTTACTTGTACGGTTTATTATACGTGTCCTGACATTATAATATTGCAATACTGAACAATACAATTGAGTAAACGTTCGACAAATACTATTCTCGATGGGTTGCGGTGATTACGTCAACTATCATGCATAGTGCTAGCTATACTGCGTGTTGTTTTCAATGGAGGTTAGGGGTTTTTCGTTTTTATCACGTGCAAAGATAGTCTACTTTGTCACCAGACGCTACTATTGCCATTGGTACATATACATGTTTATCTTATACATTATTATATACATATATTTATATATGGCTGAATATACGTAAATAAACACACATTACAAAGGACAATCAAATCCAACAATCGTATATAATCGTATATCTCAGTCGCACCAACGAGAGCGACCCCAGTCCGACTACAGACCGAACCAAAAATATACATTACCCCAAATAGCAAAAAAATCACTCGTTGTGGAGTCGGTGAGGAGGCGGCGTGGAGTCGGTGTGGAGTTGGTGTGATGTCGGCGTGGAGTCTGCGTGGAGTCGGCGTGGAGTCGGTGTGAAGTCGGTTTGGCGGTGTGACTGAAGCATTATTAAAAACTGTCAGCCAGTTAAAAAATCTTGACATTACTCTTATTTAATTACATTGCAAGGAAAACAATCTCTCCCAAGTTCGCAGTAGTTCCTTTCTGGTCATTCTCCCATGGAATCTGCCGTTTTGATAAAAGTAGTGATATCAGAGTAGTTCAAGTTCATTGACCTGCATAAGAATTGATTAGGTATTGCACAATCACTGGGTATCGTACATCATGTTATTTCTGCATCTCGATTGGGTGATTTCTTGAGCTGTTACACGAACGTCTTTTGTCACTCTTTTTAATAATTGGTTGAGCTTTATTGGACCAAGCTACAACTTATGAGATTTCCAAGATATTTGATTTGTAAGTGGCTCACAATTTTTATTGAGACTGGCAGCAATACTCTGTTGGTTTCATTTTCCTTTAAGAATAAAGCATGGATAAGAATAGCTTTAAGTTTCATACCAGGTGTTATGTCATAAACATTTTTTTAAAGTTCGCGGTTATTCAGCAAAAAGCCTGTGTATACATATTTGGTTAATATTCTGTTTTACTTACTTCACATATTTCATATTTGTTTGAACTTCCAATAAAGGATCCGGCCATTTCAGCCAATGAAACCGGTTACGAGCCTTATGACCTAGGCATTCAGGATGATATCTTTATCAAGGATGAATTTGGAAATCTGCGATACGGAAAAGTAAGTCAAATTCAAATTGTGCTTTCGATTCCAACCAATATATCGTGTGTTCACTCATGACTTTCATACTAGTTTCACAAAGGACATTAGTTTATGTTTAGGGTGTTATTATTCTTTTCTTTTGATCGGCTATCTAGTGAATAACAACGAGTGTAAAGTATTGTGTACCCCAAGAACCTGTTTTAAATGTATTTATTTTAAAACCAAATTATTCATGATAACAAAAAAGCATATATATATATTGAGAGCACTATACATGCATTATCTTCATTTCATCCTTTGTGTGATAAAATAGAAACCCGTCAACATGAATGACCACGGTTGATGATATATAAAGCGATCAGTTGGAATATACCCATTTCATTTATTACCCGTATTTCGTTGAGGTGTCGTATACAAGGGTTAACCCTTGTGTGAATTTATATCCCAGCAATAACAATATACACTAAGTCATGAATACAAATCTGGCCACTCTCCACCCAGGTGTAAATACATATCTGGAAATGGATACGGGATATAATAATTGTAGGGCCTTCAAGAAGCTTAGAGCAGCTTAGATCTTTTATAAAACTTCCCTGGGTAAACAAAACTCTTGTCATTATCATTAGCGTTATTATAATCATCATCTTTATTATTATCATTATGATTATCATTATTATCATTATTATCATCATTGTGAACAAAATGTGGACACCTCCTCGTTTACCCTTGTATTTATCTTCATCTACAGGTGTGGCCTGATTACCCCAATATCACCGTGAACGATTCCGTCGATTGGGATACAGGCGTTAGGGTAAGAACAACAAAAAAATGCTTTCTTAAAGGTAATACAAAGTCTTGGTATGGGGTCATGAATTTGGTTTAAATGAACATATTGGAAGCATATGCGAGCCTACTATATTGAGTGATCGTTGTCGCGGTTGAAATCGAGTCTAAAGTTATGCAATTATGAATATTAAACTATTTATGTTGTATAGCTCCCTCTCAAGGTCAAGATATTAATTAAACCCTGAAACAATGTAACTTTACTAAAATCGACCGATTAGCTATTCCCGTTTGGTAATTATATATCACAACTACCTATTCTGAAATTGTCAGGGTCGCAGCTTCCATTGTACGGCCGTAGGCACTATTTGAAATGTATCAACATTTATCGGGAGCACCGGTAAATTTGTATATTCAATTTTTCTCAAAAGCAGAAGTATTTTAGGGGCTAATATTTTTGGTGCTTATAATACATCCACAGGGGCATCCAATTATATAAAAATTGTAAAAAATCACTATCTACCCAATTTTCATAATTTCCCAAAACTTTGTATTACCTTTAAGAATGCAGCTATGAGTTGCCGAAAAAAATCTAGCACAGAGGCATTACTAAAATATAGTGTTATGGGATACAGCCATTTTGATCGGATGAGTCCTTGTCATAACTTTTCTATATCATTTATATTTACATTGTTCTTGTCTGGTCTGACCTGCTGAAGGAAATCCATTCCTAATTAATGCATCCGCGAATTAAAAAAAATCTCCTGGAGGGGCAAGGGGGAATGTTAACTACATTTCATTACCTTTAAACACTATTTTGGCCTTGGACTTGATCATCAAGAAGAGAAGTCGTGTGCCAACTGTTGCAACCGACCCTCACTTTTCGACGTTTAATGTACTTTATTCCGTTCATATTTTACTAAATTCTAATGATAAAAATGATATTAAAAAAGACCCTTTTTTGGGGGGTAAACTTTCGTTTTTTACGCAGCTCTACCGTGCTTACGCCGTGTTTCCCGACTACATGAAACAGGAAACAAGAGAGTGGTGGATCAACCAGATAACAAAGTTCAAGGATAGAGTTAACTTTGATGGTCTCTGGCTGGTAAGTTAGGCTCATCCTTACTTGTCTTTACATCCCTTTTTTGATAGCAGTCGATCAAATTGAATAAGTACCAATTTAATGACTATACAATGATGCAACACGTTTCATCATATATGATGTCTATAACTCCAGAGCTTTATTATGATCACTTTCAGTCGGTGAAACTCCAGTATTTTTGATATACCCTTAGGATATTAATATTAGTTTAACTGAGCACCGCGCAAGGTGCTCGATGACAAGTGTACACGTTTTTATATCTGTTATGTTTTCTTTGATACCTGTATGGCCTGTTATACGTTGTTTTACTCGTCACATAGGCATAGTACTATTGATTGATTGATTTTTATTCGACAAGCTTCCAACATACAACAATATACAATAATAACAGATCAAAAATAAGTCAGCTTGAACAGGATAACCCACGAAAGCTCGAGAGCTTATTTCCAGTGGGGTCCCTTACAGACATGTAATTAAAATAGTAATATTTACAGACAGATAAGAAAATTAAAAGAACTACTTATTAAAGATAATAATAACAACATTAAACTGATGATAGAAATGATATTAAGTACAAGAAGAAAAAGAAGAAGGAGAAGAAGAAAAAGAGGAGAAGGAAGAAGAGGAAAAAATGATGAATTTGTAGAATTTCTATAACGTACGAAAACATAAGTATATACAACATGAAAAAGTATGAACCGACAGAAGAATAACAATTTCAATCATATAACATGTCATTCACTTCTCTTCTCTGACTGTCAAGTATTAGGTATTCCTTTAATTTCCTCTTAAAATGATCATAGTTTCCTATTTCTTTTACACCATTGGGAAGGGAATTCCAATGTTTTATGGCATTGTAATAAAACGAATTTCCAATACTACCTACTCTTTCTGGTAAGTTAAAGTTGAATCGTCTATTTCTTGTATTATAATCATGTACGTCAGTAACAAGATCGAAGTTGGATCGAATATAATGATTCGACCTAGTATGATATATTTTATGCACGTGATGCAATGCGAGTTGTTTTTATATATGTTTCATCTATTTTAATAGCTCTATAGATATAATGTATAGTCCCATAATTTGTAATCGTGTGGGTCATAGAGTATTGTATGAATCATTATAACGACTACTATTACCAGGATTTCCGCCATCACAACAAGTCTAATTATTATTATTAAAGCGCTATCAAACGTGACCGCACGCACATCCGACCAGACCAATTTTTTTAGGCGGCAGGAAAGTACTCATTAATCAACAATAAAAATAGTCAAATGTACCTCCGAAAAAATAAAAAATGATCTACCGAGTAAATAATTTTAGCATAATATATGTAGTTAATGTGCCACTATTGAAACTTATATTAGTTACAAGAAACACACTATTGTTGGTGGAAAGTGGAAAAAGCACAAGTTATATTACAACTGAACTATATGTTTTTCCGTTGTTTAGGACATGAATGAACCTGCCAATTTTCTACACGGATCTGTTGATGGATGCAATGACAACCAGTATGACTTCCCGCCGTATGTTCCCCGTAAGTTTCGAGTGCCACCATACGCGACGAAACGCGCCACTACGGCTGTAAAGTATAAAAAAAGTTTTCATGTGTCAATTTGTTTAGATGTTGCAAGTGGCCTATTTACGAGAGACAAGTGCCCCTTCGATCGAATTGCGACTCACACACAGAAATACAAATGAAAAGGAAAAAAATAGTCAGTAAAGATCAGTTTATCAGTATATTTATATCAAAATCTATATCAGTTTAATCACACAATTATACAAATATTTAATAATGATCATGGAAGTATGCTTTATAGCTTTCATGACAGAAACTCTTTGTAATCACAAAGATTAGATAATTAGATAAGTCTGATTATTACTTTGATGTCGTTGAAGATTGCGTTACTTTTTTTTCTACCAGAAATCTCTTGGGGAGGTCCGATATATGATAAGACGATATGTATGAATTCCGTTCAGCATTACGATAACGGCAGCAAGGAAACGCACTACAACATGCACAGTCTTTATGGGTGGAGCCAGACTATACCAACACTCACGTAAGAACCATGAAAACTTCTCAGTTCTCCTCCAAAATGCTTTTTTTCACAATCTAATACGACATGTGCAAATTAACACATATTATTTTCAGAAAATCCTATAATAGTGAACAAAAAAGAAAAACAGAACAAACAAAGATGAAAAGACAAACAAACATTACAAATAACAAAATCTTCAATCTCTCCTTTAAATGAAGCATCGCAACATTAAAATGATAAAGAACAAATTACATCGTTTGCGTAAAGGAACCGTTAGAAATAATTATGAATTGAACATTATTGATATCTACACGGTAATCAAAGAGTACATGTTCTTTCCGCAGATAATTGTTTTGGAATACTATATTATTCATATCTTCGAGAAACAAAACAAATATTAAAAACAAACATTCATCAACGTTACTTCATGTGATTTGTGAAAAACGATTTAGGTGGATCATGTCCATCTGTTCCGTTCTGTTTCTCCCGCTATCTCTCTCTCTCTCTCTCACTTAATTACCTTTACATAACTTGATTCTCTATTATTTATTTTTCGACACATCTCTATCATTTTATTCCATCCTTTTTACATTCTTCCCCCCCCCCCCCTCCCTCGTAAATATACCTCCTTTCTCTTGTTTTGTCTTTCTCTTTCACCCTCCAATCCCATCACAATCCATGTTTTCCCTTCCCGTCTCTCCCTTTATCTCTCTCTTTCTCTCTCTCTCTCTCTTTCCCCCTTTATCTTCCTTTATCTCCAACCCCTCTCTCTCTCTTTCTCTTCCTCTCCATCTCGCCTCTCCTTTCACCCTTTCAGTGCTGTTCAGACGCTGACTGAAGAGAGGAGCCTGGTGGTCACCCGATCCACGGTGCCTAGCAGCGGCATGTACTCTGGCCACTGGCTCGGGGACAATGGCTCCAACTGGCCCCAGCTAAGATACTCCATAATTGGTATTTGTGTTCTTTATTAGCTCTTTTGTATTAAACACAAATAGACGGGGGCAGTCTACTATAGATCGCCTAAAGAAGGCATACGGTTGAAAAAACATATAAATTATACTTGATTATTAGTTTATCGTCGTGATAAGTAGAATCAAATCCCGGTGACCGGCGTGCATTAAGCCATGAAAAGAAATAATAATGCCACAAAGATCAATGTAAAAAAAGGTCAACCTTTTATAGATCATGTACATCGATATTCATGGCATTTAGTGCAGCCATATAAACATGATCAGAGGTGTGCAAAGGTGAGCGTGAAAACTTAAATAAAGTAGAACAAATTCACGTTAGTCAAAGTAAGGAAAATAGAAAATGAAGTCACGAGAGGCAAAGCGATGAAAAGGAAACACATTTCTGTCCATTAAACTCTGTTCATATTTGCATGCTCTCTCTCTTTATTTATTTCTCTCTTTCTCTCTCTCTCTCTCTCTCCCTCCCTCCCTCCCTTTCAAATGTAGGAACGTTGGAGTTCAATCTCTTTGGTATCCCTCACGTGAGTACATCACTAATTAATTTTCATTGTTTTTGAAATACAAAAAAGCCTAGTCGCTATCATTAAAAAAAAATGTAATTATCTATTCATTTATTAATTTGATCTCCTTCTTTCCTTACTTTCCGCCATAACTCTTTGTCTCCTTTTATTTTTGTCTCAGATTTCAAACCTATAGTTCCGCTTCCTCTGATTCTGTATATGTTTATACCCTTTTTTTATATATACATATTTTTCATTTTCTCCCCTCAATTTCAACACCATCTTGTGCTCTCATCACTCTTCCGTCTGTTTACGTGCCGTTTTGGAAATACACCTTTTTCTCTTAATTTATTATGAAAGATTTTCTCTATTTCTTGTCTTGTTTCGTGTCAGGTTGGGGCTGATATATGTGGCTTTTTCAACGATAGCCCAGAAGATCTCTGTCGCAGATGGCATCAAGTGGGGGCGTTCTACCCGTACGCCAGAAATCACAATGGGATCAGATACCAGGTAGCAGATCAACTATTTTCCCCATCTTATTGAAAATCAAAAGTATAACACATTTTTTGTTGGTCTCTCGTGTTCATGTTCTTCATGATAATAGCCTTTTATTTCACTGCATTGAAGATTACTCATTATTAATGTAAGGATTTCCCTTTTGTGTGTGTCTCTCTCTCATTCTCTCTCTCTGTCTCTCTGTCTCTCTCCATCTCTCTATCTCTCTCTCTCTCTCTCATTCTCTCTTTCCCAACGTATTCACTTTGAATAGCCTGCTTTACTCCGTATCTACACGAAACAAAACCTTTATTTATCTCATAATCATATTTTCCCATTTTTAAATATTTTTTTGTTTTAATATGCTATCTACTTTTGTTCTCAAAACGTTTCCTCTGGAACAGCCTCAGGATCCTGCGTTCTATGGGAGGGAATTTGCCGAACACGTCCGAGATATACTCCACATCAGATACCGAATGCTTCCCTACCTGTACACTCTGTTCTACTATGCCCACACACAGGGCTCCACGGTCGTCCGATCACTAATGCATGAGTAAGTACACGCCTGTGATATATGACATTCGCTCCTACGACAATAGGCTATTTTTGTAATGTAACCAAATTGAATGCATACGTCCTTGATGCAAAATATTGTATTCACGTGATAGTGAAATGCGAACTGCATACATTACGTGTTGTTAGGTAGGAAAAGCCATAGTGTGTGTCCTACCTACCCACAATAAATGCAGGCAAATCGCATTATGACTATTGATATTCAACACTTGTTAAGAGGTGAATGAAATAATTTTTAATATGGCACATAGCAAAGATTTATGCATTACGAAACTGAACAAGTGCTACAGGTTTTATTTCGTCAAAGTAGGCAGGGGCGGCGGAGCAATTTCCAAAGTGTGTGTGTGTGTGGGGGGGGGGCACCTACAAATATGGCACTCGCTGAAAAAAAAGTGCCTACAGAGGAAAATCTCAAAGCAAAAATAAACAATTTTTTAGACATCGGTATATAACCCTACATTGTGATTACATTATAAGGGATAATTTCAATTTTTTTATCAGGAAATTGCTCTTAAAATTAGGGACACGTTTAATGATGAAAGGAAAAACGGGACACTTATCAAAAGGGATAAAGACTCTTATAATAAAAGAAAAGGAGCACGTGTCAAAGTACAAAGGGTAGTTATCAGAGGTTAAAATGTGGTTGTTTTTGCACCTGAAATGGAGCACTCATCAGGGATGAAAAGGGCACTTATGAGAATGGGAGAGGGCATTTCCCGATGGAAAAGGGGCACCTATCAGATTTTAATAGGATCATTTATCAGAGTTGAAAAGGGGGCTTTTATGAGAAGGGAGGGAGGGGTGAAGTCGCTCTCATTAAAAAGGAAAATGGGCACGTATTAAAATAAACGGGGCACTTATCAGATATAAAAAGGGGTACTGAGAAGGGTAAGGGGCACTTATCAAAATGAAAAATAGTATTTATAAGAAAAGAAAAATGGAAACGTGTCAAAATAAAAAGGGCAGCTATCAAAGGTAAAAAGGGGCACTTTCTAAAAGGGGGAAGGGGCACTTCTTACAAAGTTAAAGGGGCACTTGTCAAAGTAAAAGGGGCGTTTTCCCTATGTATAAAGGGGCACTTTCGGAGTAATTGAAAAAGTGGGGGCCAATGTGTCCCCCCCCCCCCTGTCCCCCGGCAGCCCTGCCTCTGGTGTAAGGGTTGCAACTGTGTGTTATGTGAGGACTATAGGGTTAGGATTAGGGTGAGGTATACCATTTGGTCCAGGGTTGAAGGTAAAAGTTCTGGTTGTGCAGCGTTGAACAACACGATTATCTATTATATATATATATATATATATATATTGTATAATACTTTTGTATATATAGTTTGTATTGTTTTTATCTAGAGCCCTCAAGGACTGCATTTTTGTTTAAATGAAGAGACAATCATGTTTGATTAAAACTAGAAAACAAGGAACATAATTTCGTTCAAATATTTTCTCGTGTCGAAGGTTCACACACGATAGCCATACATGGGGAATAGACAGACAATTTATGTGGGGACCAGCTCTTCTCATCTCGCCTGTCCTCGAAGAGGTATACCATAGTTATTCATTTATATTATGAACACGGCTGTCCCTGACTTTATTATTTAACTATTACTATTGAATGTTTCTACTACTACTACTGCTACTTTTACTACTTCTACTACTACTTATATTATGACTACTGCTTTTACTGCTACCACAACTTCCTCTACATACTACTAATACTAGAGGTGTCGTGGTCAGGTGGATACGTGAACGGCCCGTGGATTACATGGTTCGCGGATCGAGTCCCACCGCGACACTGATGTCATTTGGCAAGACATTAAACTAGTTTTGCCACTCTCACCCAGGTGATGTACTCTTATTATCATCATTGTCAATTTCATCATCATTATTATTATTACTATGAATATGACTACTACCACCACCATTACTGCTCCTACTACCACTACCACTACAACAACAACAACTTATCATACGCCTACTACTACTAATATTACTTCTGGTATTACTTTTACAACCAATACTCTTATGATTAATTGTAGGGATATTTTCTTGCTTGATTTTTTGTTTGAGTATTTTCCCTACTAACTGTTGTGTAAAAAGTAAAAACTACATCTATAGATATACAAAGCAATACATGTGTTTATCAATTCAAAACGAGCCCTTATGTTGTATTTATACGAGTGTACATGGTAACAAAAACAACTTGTTCCCTTTAAAAAAAAAAATTATATGTTTTTTTCCCTCTCTAACGTTTGTACCAACAGGACACAACAGTCGTAAGGGCATACTTTCCTCTAGCTCGTTGGTACGATTACTACCAGGTTGGTATTATTTCTATTTATTTATTTATTTATTTATTTATTTATTTATTTATTTATTTATTTATTTATTTATTTATTTATTTATTTATTTATTTATTTATTTATTTATTTATTTATTTATTTATTTTTTTTATTTTTTTATTTTTTTATTTTTTTTATTTTTTTTATTTTATTTTATTTTATTTTATTTTTTGGGGGGGGGGGTGGGAATTGACAAGGAAGGAACGACCGAACCAGGTGTATGAAGAACGTATTTCCCCTGCGTGGCATCTCTCACAAACGATTATACAAAATAACAACAATTATAGATAGACAGTCTTAAATTTAGCAAATTTATTGTAAACCTGCATTCCGTCTTATAACAAGTTTATATTAACCACAACTTTGTTTGCGATTGATATCAATCGCAACCGTGTTCTTTAGAGATAGGGTACTGCAAACTTGCGATAAATAAGAGGACTTGTGATTGATTTGAATCAATCACAACTCTTTAAAAGACGGAGCCCGTATCGGAAAATAAATCAACTTTAGCTTTAGAGAAATCATCTCATTACCGTATTGTCTATATTCCATAGAAATGTTTAGATTACGTAACAGGTCATTGTAATTCCAAGAAGATCATGATTTTCCCTGTATCGTAGAAATGGTAGCAATTATGAATCAATTACTGGAAGCATAGTTTAACTTAGTTCTTCGCGTCGTTTCTCCAGTTCCCATTGGCTTCTTTAGACCGCCTGAAGATTACGTATTAGGCCATTGAAAAGTTCGTATACAATACAATTGTTTATGATAAGAGGCTACTGAAATTGACTTTAAAGACCGTCAATACTACTGGGCCAGAAGGGATTAGACCACCCAGCCAGGTCACTGACAGGTGGCTATCTCATCAACTCAGCTCTCAACTAACATAATAAAAAGAGGATCATGGGGGACCAACAGGCACCGATTGGGGAAGTTTTCTATATAGAGGGAGCAAGTAGCTACAAGTAGGACAGTGGGTCTTTAAATAAAGGATGATTTCTCAAAAGACGTTGCTATCATGTTTGTACTTGACCATTAGTTGTTTTCATGATACATCTTGAAATGAGATTAGATATAGAATCAATCATCGAATCAATCATCAAATAATTGTATATTTATCTTTAGTTTCATCGAATATGCTCCTTTCTACTACTAAAACAAGAAAGATAAATAATACCATTTATATATTCATTAATTTATCTTATTATTTGTTCATTTAATAATTCATTTATTCATTAGATTTATACATCTATTAATGTTTTGATTAATTAATTTATGTATTTATTTATTCATTTATTTATTTATTTAAAAAATATTTGTCGTCACTAATCTATTTATTTATTTATTTATTTATTATTTTTTCTAATATTTTTGATTTTTGATTCTAAATTCAATAAAACCTATCTTTTTGCATAATTAGAAACTGATATATATGTATTGAACTTTATTACAGGGTTTGGAGATGCCGGAGGAATCTTTGACTGTAGGGGGTGGCATAGATCTCGAGGCACCTCTTGAATATCTTCCTCTTCACATCCGAGGCGGTCACATCATACCGACCCAGCAGCCACACAACTCCACCAAGTTCAGGTATTGATGCAAGAGTCACAGAGGAATAGAGAGAGGGAGAGAGGGAGAGAGGGAGACAGAGAGAGAGAGAGAGAGAGAGAGAGAGTGTGATGCCGAGTTGAAGAAAGATAATGTGGTGGTTTACTCGGTGAGATAGAATGGTAGAGAGAGGTAGGAAGGGGGAATACGGGAGTTGGGAGAGAGATGGAAGAGAGGGAGAGGGGATTGGGAGAAAGGGTATGGGGCGGGGAAAGAGAGATAGAGAAAGCACCTTAAATGTTTTACGTTTAATAAATAGTCATCATTTTCGCTTCAAGAAGAACATCACGTCCCACTTAGGTATTTTTAGTATTTGTGATTTCACCTTTCAAGTAAAGTATCAAAAAAAGAAGAAAAAAAGAAGATAAACTGAAACATAATTTTAATTTGTAATTCTCACTCCAACTTTGTCTATATTTTTCTATCTATCTTTCTATCTATCTATCTATCTATCTATCCATGGTCCATGATATATCTATATATCTATCGATTTCTTCCCTCTCTTTCCCATCTACCACTTTATTTCGATGTTTCGTTTCACCCCACTCTCTTTCTCTCCTTTTCAATCTTCCCTGGTTCCTATCACCCCTGATCACATGAAGTCGTCTAAACCCGTTTGGTCTTATCGTGCCTCTTGACGAATCCATGCAAGCTTCAGGCGATCTCTTCTGGGACGACGGAGATTCCATCGGTACGATAAGTAGCTCGGAATTATATAATCTTTGTACTGCTAAAGCCGACGAGACCGACAGTTCATGAGACCGACAAGTCATGAGACCGTCAACCCAGGAAACGGACAGCCAATAAGACAAACGGCCCACGAGTTCGAAAGTCTGCGAGACCAAACGTCCATGATATCAACAATCAATAAGACAACAGTCCGTCGGGCGGATATCTCACAAGACCGACAACCCCACGACACCAAGAGGCCAAGAGACCGACATCCGACAAGACTAACAGACCGCGAGACCGAAAGCTCCCGAGACAGCCGGTCCAATACACCGACAGTCCAATAGACTGACAGCCCTTTAGACGAAACAAACATTGAGACCGAAAGCCCACGAGATCAACAAACACGAGACTGACAGGATTAACGCCATACAGACTTTATTCCTTATTCTGTTAAAGGAAGGTTTTACATGAAACATTTCCTTCTTTCAAATGAGACCCAAATGGAAGTTATCTCCCTGTTCATTGTTTTATTATTCTGATATCCATTATACACAAGTATCAGTACGACCTTTTAATTAGGGCCGTTAGTTTTGATTTGACCCGAATAAATGTGTTCAACGAATAATACACCGAAATATAATCGATGCAAGTGGTTAAGCTTTTTACGACCATGTGGACTGTTTGGAATTCAATTTACCAAAAAAAAATCACGAAAAAAAATCCGAAGTTCGGACAAATAAATGATAATGTTTTTCTTTATTGTTTTACTTGTGGCAATTGCAACCAATCTTGTCGATTTCAATTTCACCTGACGTTGTTTTGCTTGTTATATTGGTCTTTATAGGAACAGTTGAGAGTGGAGAGTACTATCTGATGCGGTACATCTTTTCAAGTGTGAGTAAAAAACTAAAAAGTAAAAATGTATCATTTGGGTTTGGGTAATAATAATATTGCTAATAATAAATACAAAAATAATAATAAGCATAATAATAATAATAATAACAATAATAATAATTATACAAATATTAATAATGATAATGATCAGAATCATAATAATAATCATCATCATATTCCAAAGGCAATTTATATTCATAACACCACAATACTGGTAAACGAATGGAGCACCAAAATACTAAATACCTTGGACCTGGTCATTTTGTAAATTCTTTGTATATTTGCTTGTACCATGTTGTTGTGTTTAAATACTTGTTGTCATGCTTCATAATTTTTTTGAAAGTGGAGATGTGGACATAAATTAAGATCAATTTAATTAATATTAAGATATTTTGAGGGCTCTCCATTGATACAAATTCTTTTCGAGTTTGTTCGATGGACGTTAAGTTTTAGGTCGAGATAAATGTACGTTTTTAATATATTATTAGCTAACGAATTGAACTAACAATTATCGTATTTTCCTCATTCTAATTGTTTATAAGTGAAGGTATGATTGGGATATATGAGTATCAAAAATTGAAGGCAAAATTGTAAACGTTCAAGATTCAATATCGATTAAAAATAATTGGTTTTGGAACATTTCTCTTCTCTCCTGAAGCATATTCTGACCTCCTCATTTGTGCATGTGCCAGCGAGTCACCCAAGTACAATGTTGGGTAACCTGACTATGGACGATATCACTATCTATGGACTGGAGATGGCGCCATCCATAGTCAAGTTTAACGGAGCCCAACTTGGGGCCGACAACTTCGAATTCTATGAAGACACAAAGGTAGACATAATCATTGATACTAGTCATTTTAGTCATATATACTGCGCAGAAGTATAAGGTTCTAGGACAATTACCCCCTGGGGAATCAACCCTCGGCCAATCACCAGCCGGACAATTACCCCCGGAAATTTACCCCCCCCCCCCCGAGGATAAATCACCCTCGAGGACAATTACCCCCAGGGAAAATTAAACATCAAGGAAAACTCAAAAATTTAGCTCCAGGATATATAATAATGTGAAGCTGTTAACTGAAAAAAGGTTAATTTCGACAAATACGTTATATGTCCACTGATACACACTGTAATGAGGAGCACACGCTAACCGTGATTTGTAGTGCAACGCACGCGAACCGTCTGGTGGCCCTGAAGGGTCATTGCGAATCTCAAACTTTGTGGTGATGACATATGCGACAAATCGCATATTTTGTCGCGAATTTCGTCGTGAATTTTACGCGACATAATATGCACCTTGTCTCATATTTTGTAACGAATTTGTTGATTGCTTTTGTTATCTTCTTTCTCCTATATGTGTTAAGCTGCTAAAGTAAAAACTCCGCTAATTAAAGTGTAATCTGCTGCTAAAGTAAAAACTCCACTAAAGTGTAACCCGCTGCTAGAGTGTAGCCTGCTGTTAAAGTGTAAGCAGCCGTTAAGGGCAGCCCGATGCTCAAGTTGACCTGTAACCGGCTGCTAAAGTGTAACCCTCCTTTTAAAGCGTAGCCTCCTGTTAAAATGTTGGGGTGCCATTGAGGTGTATGACAATCCCTGTACATAGCACTTTAACAGGTATAGGATCGCAGATTTGTGCTTGTCAATTTTCTTGTATGTCAGTATACTGTACAATTATATTTGTGCAAATAATGTAACACGTATACAGATGATCAACCGTATTACAGTTATTCCCACTGAAAGCTGATGACCCTTACTAACAAAGATAAAAAACAGGCTCCAAAATAGCAAAATGTTGATGTAAGAATTCATATTGAAAGCGGTATTTATTTCCTTTTCATGAATTGTACTAAGAATATAACGGTGATTAGTAACTGTGATGCAAAGATTGCAGGACACTGGTCAGTTCCCGGGTCAGTTCCTCATCACGCCTCTGCGCGAGCCGATAACACGTACGATACGGCCGCAATGCCCGTTCGCTGAAGTGAACTTCTTTTTCAGAAACTTAGGCGTCGGGTTACACTTAAGCGGAGTTTTTATGCTCATATCGAGGTTTTACTATAATATCAGTGACATTGACAGTGTGAATATTGTGATTGCCGTCTAATGTAACAATGAAACGACATGTACAATGTATACATTATCAATATGGTACTGCTACTGATACTTGTACTACTATTACTACTATACTACTACTACTACTACTACTACTACTTCTTCTACTACTACTATTACTACCCCTGCTGTTGTTAGATAAAAATGAACCCTTTTCGAATGACTCTTGAATTAGCTCCTGTCAGCAAGAAGGACGTAACAGCTAATTATTGTCAATTAAAATGGCAGTAACGGCTTTCTTGCGGGCAGCCTACGTAATGAGCTTTACATGCATTGTATATGGTGAATGTTCATCTTTAATCATATTTGTATACTTCAATTTTCAGGTTCTTTCTGTGGCGTCTTTGGAACATCCAATGACGAGTGCCTTCACCTTGGCGATCGAGTTAGCTGAAACTGTCTAGAGAAATCAGAATATTTCTTCTGTTTGGAAAACGACCATTAATCATGGGACTATCATGGACTTGACTGGAAATTCATTCTTACATACTCCAACGAAATCGACACAGAATGCCGGACCCGTATTAAATTCAATATTTCAAGTTTTATATATAAGTATTTTTCTTAGGATTTACATAAGTAAATTAGCTCAAGTCTAATGCAGATTACAAGAAAGCGTTTCACCTCAGTAAAGGCTCGTTCAGATGTGACGCCGTAAACAGCCGCAAAAAAAGAAAGGACAAACAAAAAATATTTTAAGTTTAATATGTTAGTATTTTTCTTAGGACGTACATAAGTAAATAAGCTCAAGTCTAATGCAGATTACAACAAAATGTTTCACCTAAGTAAAGGCTCGTTCAGATGTGACGCCGTAAAGAGCCGCAAAAAAGGAAAGAAAACAAAACGCGAAGGTATGTTGTAATCGTGTACATAAAAGGCAACTGCGCAGCAAACGGCCACAGTTTTGCCGCGTGACGAGTCTAATAAAGCCCACTTGTAACGCTAAAATTAAGTTAAATTTCATTAGAAAATCCATTGCTTGATTTGTGTAAAGACAGTATTCCTACAATTTGTGCAAAAAGGAGTCATAACTTACAAAGGAAAGTGATACGTTTAATCATTGATTCACTCAGAAAAGGAACAAGTAAATTTTGTTTGATCCCTTCTGAAATGACATTCTTCACATGGAGAACAAAAATCACTTCAGGCTGTATACAGTTTATACATAGCGTAGGATTGCTAGACTTTGCTCTATCGGCCAAAGTTAATTCATGCCTGTTTAATACGCACTTTTTAAATTCCATATTCGGTGCACCCGATTCACCAAGTTTACATTCAGTAAGTGACAATTTATTTGAAACGCAGTAAAAGTTGCTAAACTTACAACGCTCATTATGTTATTTTATGAGTGATTAAATAATATTCAATACGTGATTCTAATATGAATAGGAAGATAATATATCCCGTAGTAGGGTTATTAATTAAAAATGGCTTTTGCATTCAATATTTGTATAATTGCAGAGTATATAGAAAATATGTTTGTAATCGACCAAGCAATGCACACAAATAACAAAGGTAAGCCTTACAAGCTGTACAGCTGTACCATGCATACATAGAAGCTTAACATAGGAACATTAGAAGAATAAAACATTTAAAAATCTTATCGATATTTTTGTGCAAAAACATGATTCTTTCTAAAGGAAATTTCGATTTTTCACTGCTCCACAAAGATTTCACTGCCCGCGCCAGAATATGAATAATTACATTTTTAGATTGTGTAAATCTTCCCCGCTGTGATTCCTTACATTCCATGTATTTACCATGACTAAACCATTATCATGTGCACATAATTTATTAGCAAATCTCAGATAAAATAAATGCTTATAATTAAATAACATTGTTCAAATAAACCCTCTCTTAGAATAATGATTATTTTGTAAGAGTAATGCATTTTGAAGTATATGTGTCAACGGCGTGTGTGTGAAACCAAAGGAACAAGGACGAGAATGTTCCGTTGTTTTCTTAGTCACAGGCTTTTCATGAAATAGAGAGAACATTTTCCTTCTCCTTGATAGGTGAGAGAGTTTGCCAGACATTGATTACTTCAAATACGAGTGTCCATATGAGGTAATGACCATTTTTTATTCAGCTTTTCTTCTTTTTCTGTTGAAATAATTTAAAATATTAGATCCAATCCAATCCCGATCCGAAAATTTGAAGAGTGCCAATATTCACTTGATGAGACTGAAGCAATGGCAATGCCGTAAACCATGTCAATTGTTCATCTGGAAAAGAATGGGGGTATTGCCCGGCCCCCACTCCGGGGTCGGTGGGACCGCATTCGTGTTCCCAAAATCTTCGGTAAAGGGGTACTTTTCACTCAACAAAGTCCGACCCGCAATACACAAAACTCCGGCCCGTATTGACTTTACACCAGTGGCGTAGACAGGTTCGTACACCTGGGGGGGATGACTCAGGGGAGGATCTAGCTTTTTGCTAAGGGGGGGGGGGGGGGGGGTTGACCAAAATAATGACGATGCGGAGCATCGTCCACGAGCCGCGAAGCGGCGAACCGAATTTTTTTTTTTGGTGTTTATTTGAACCCCGTAAGTGATGTTTTCCTGGCATCTATTAACAAAATGGAGACCATAAAAAGCAGTGCATGATAACGTCTTTTTAAATCAAGTAACAGTTAAATACACAGTTATATCCAGGGTTATCATGTGTTTGGTTAAGTTACCAGATGAGTTGAATATCTTCTCACAATATTTGCACTTGAAAGGGTTTCTCTCCAGCGTGCGTTTTTTTTTCTTTCTTTTTTTTCTTTTTTAAATATTTTTTTTCCCTTTTTTTTTTGTTTGTTTTTTGGGCCGCCCAAGGGGGGTTTAAACCCCTAACCCCCCCCCCCCGTAGATCTGCGCCTGTTTAATCTTGTGGTTATCTTGTGGTTTCCAAACCACAAGATAACCACAAAATACTTGTAAGATTTTTTTTTTTACCGTCTGAATTGGCTTTCACCGTGTGAATGCGGCTAATAACAATAAACACAATTACAATAATGATGAGGATTATTATTATCATCATTAATTATTACTATTATTATCATCATTATGACTTATTAAGTAAGCAAATATCATTCCCAAAACCTGGGGGGATGATTGTACATGCCACCCCCCCCCCCCCCCCCACCTTGTGAGGTGGGGGGATGCATCCCCCTCATCCCCCCCCCCCCCCCCCCGTTGTCTACGCCCCTGCTTTACACATCGGAGATAGGTGGTGCTTTCAAAGGGAGGGAACATGCATACGCATACCCTAAATTACACTGAGTGTGGGGAGGGAGGAGGGGCGGGGTACTGGCCAATTGTAAGCGACGTAGAATAAGTAAGTAGATAGCGAGTCATATGTACGGAGTACTACGAAAGACCTTAGGTGCACTGGATAGAAGCAACGAATTTTCTATCACCTACAAGTTCATCCAAATTGGGTCCAAATGGATTTTGGCATGCCATGTTCAAACGAATATTGCTCAGTGAAACATGTACGGACTAATGTCATCAATGTATCGTGTGAAACCACATTACTTCTAGTTTATGAAAAGCAAGGAATCATATACCTACAGCTCATAATTTGTTTGACAATACCCGTTTTGTTTGGGGTTTCTTCTCGTTTCTTCTTTATAGACGCACTGTATATTAGTCTCGCAATGGAAACGGTAAAACAATATTCATCAATTCCATAATAAAACCGATGTATGCAATATGACACAGAAAGATTATACGTGTGGTATAATAGAGACTCTTTATGGATACTATCCGAATTCGTCAGAATCCACGTGTACTTGCACACCATTAGATGGAAACTACGAAGAGATTAGTAGGTAGTACTAATCAGAGTTCAAAAGCAATAAATCGTGGATGCCCAGCAATCAAAACAAATAAAGAACAAATTAAACGGAAACAAACAAAGTAACAGAAAAAAAAGCAATAACAACAACAAACAACACCAGAAACAAACAAACCATCAAAGAAGCAAACAATTAAAGCACATATTCAGCACTGAAAAAAGAAGCATTTAAACAGAGCTGAAGAATTAGCTACCTGACAGGGCTTCGAGATGCCCCAAAAAAGACCCCCCCCCCCAAAAAAAAAAAAAAAAAAAAAAAAAACACACACACACACACACACACACACACAAAAAAAACTTATCCATTGACATATTTGACTGGGATTTCAGTGCTAATGACGATTCACGATGATGTTCTCTCAAACTATTCAGTCTTTGGTTTCATATAGAAAACTTACAAACTCTGGAACGTACCAGCATGCAACACTTAAATACAATATAAATAAAGAAGATCACAATAACTGAAATGAAGGAAACGACATCTATAAGGTAGTACTGGAAGAAACTCAAGGTGTGTACACGTATCTCAAGATTGTTCGTGCCATGTTTAATTGCGTGATCAATCCAAAATGCTGCCCTCTCAGCTGGTCTCATTGGTCGATCTTGGAAAGCGGACGACATCCAATTCGCTGTTTCTGCATAGGTTGGGTTGGTCGTAACTTCATGCAGCGCGTCATACAGATTTTCTACAGTTAGAAAACCTTTGTCCAACTTCAAGCCCAAACCGTGGTGCACGATTCTCTGTGCGACCTCATGCTGGTCACCCCAGATAGGCATTACAACTACTGAAACACCGTGATAGATGGCTTCATAATAACTATTATGACCTCCATGGAAGAAGAGAGCTCTTGTTTGGGGATGGCCTAGGATGTCGTTCTGGGGTAACCAGGGTAAGATCTTGATGTTTGCAGGAATCGGAAATGGAGGTGGGGTCTTCATAAGCCAGATGACTCTTTGGGGCAATCTGTCGAACGCTCCTGCAAAAGTTCTAATCAAATGGAGATTAGACTCGTCTAGGATAAGGAAAGATCCAAATGAACAGATGATGATTCCGTCATCGCCTGACCCTTGGATAAAGTCCTCTATGTCTGCAGGTAGTTCTTCCGCTGCCATTGTTGTTAGACCACCAACTGTGATGACGTTCGGGGCGAGAGCACATGGGAACTCTCCGACAAAATCGCTATTGACTAACCACAGTTTAGAGTTCGTCACAAGTTCCATTGGATCTGGTAGGCCAAACCTCAATGTCAACTCTTTGTATGGAACATAAATGTATGGACCTAAAATTGCTATAAGTGTGTAAACCAGCGAGTTTATGACTCGTTCCCTGAAGTTCATCTTGTTAGAGTAAGATGTCATCATGCTTGGTATATACCCTGGGTGAAAAACTGATCCCTGACTTGATGTAACCAGGCAGGGATTAGGGTATGGATAAATCACAAAGTATGGTAGATCAAGCAACTCGCCGACCATTGCACCGCACACCCACGTAAAGTCGTACAAGACTGCTGAGAAATTGGCAGCCCGAAGACGTCTAATTAAGGCTTCGTCATCCAGTAAAGCCCTGCAGTCATTTAGTCGAGCCTCTTGCAACACGGAATGTATTGACAGTTGAAGTTTAATGTCACTTGCCGATACCAGTTTACTCAAGTTGGCGAACATGTCGTGGACTGCTTGCGCCGGAATTGGATGCTTGAAGACTTCCCAATTAAACATGTGACCATATCGGCTACTTCTGGCATGATTCTCAAACGCACTACCGAGGAGAAAGGTGACGTTGTGGCCCTGACGAACGAGCTGTTCCCCAATGGCCGCTGATAAGTAGAAATGGCTCCCTTTCCCAATCATCGGGTTTACTAGTATGTTTTTTGCCGTAGTGTAGCTGATGACAAACATGACAATGACTAAACTACACAGGAGTACACTCCGTGTCTGCGCCATGCGATCATCCATGCTGTCGTGATTCTGTGGGAAAAAAAACAATAATACAAATCGACTTTTAATAACCTATCCTGGTTTGATTTTTTTTTTTTCTATCAAAAAAATATTACCATTGAAACAAGAAATTGTGAGGTGTGGCGTCATACGCATTTGTCAAAGGATTGTGATTGAGGTATTTAATGAGGAAGTCAACTTGTGGCAAAGGTGTAGAATTAAGCGTGAGCTTCTTTTTTTGTTGTTGTTATGTCCGTAAATCCCTAAATAATCATATTATCAAATGTTCATGCCACATGCAAGTACGCACATTGTTTAGTGTACTGTTTTTAAATCTAAACAAATGGTAAGATAGGAATAAATTTCACCTTTTACACAAATATTCTGACTTTCCTTTGGATTTTCCTGGATTTTCCCGGATACTTTCAAAATTCAGATACCTTCCCTCTCTTTTCCCCACTCTCGTTTTTTTTTTGGTCCTCTTTCTCTCACTAAGTCGATTGGCTTCATTTAATAATTCATCACGTTTAACACTTAAAACATTGCACGTTTCCATGAAGTTTTGAAAAAAGCTGAAGACGATCTCTTCACATATAAATCAAAATAACCACATATACAGTTTGGGGTTACAGGTTGACTTCGCGTATGATAATTATAAACTTAAACAAAAATCATCCAATATGCTTCCACCAGATAAAGCTGAACAATTACTGTTAAGCTACATATAACTGCGTTGATTGGGAAATAGTTTTATTCTTGCAGGTTGGAATGTGAAACAGATGACAAGACAAGCTCTCCGAATGTATCATCCCAGCATCAGTGACATTACATGGCTAATGTAGACTCCATGTGCAATGTCTAGTATTTTCCATTGCTCATTTGATATTGAAAGTGGTTCTAGGACACCTTCCCCCTGGACATCCACCCCCGGATAACCACCCCCAGTCAACTACCCCCTAAGACAATTACCCCCTAGGGCAAGCACCCTCTAGGACAAGTACCCCCCGGGACAAGCACCCTGGACAAGTACCGCCAGACAACTACCCCTAGGACAACTACCCCCTGTACAACTACACCCGGACAACTACACCTGGACAAATACCCGTAGTACAACTATCCCCTGGACAACTACCCCCGGACAACTACCCCCAGACAACTACCTCCTACGACAACCATCCTCTAGGACACCTACCCGCGGACAACTATCCTAGGGGGTAGTTGTCCGTATGGTAGTTGTCCGGGAGGTACTTGTCCAGGGTGCTTGTCCCGGGGGTACTTGTCTTAGAGGGTGCTTGCCCTAGGGGGTAATTGTCCTAGAGAGTATTTGTCTGGGGTAGTTGCCCGGGGGAAGTTGTCCTAGGGGATACTTGTCATTGGGGGTACTTGTCCGAGGGGTACTTGTCCTAGGGATAGTTGTCCTAGAGGGTGGTTGACCTAGGGGTAGTTGTCATAGGGGTAGTTGTCCTAGGGGGTAGTTGACTGGGATGGTTATCCGGGGAGTGGATGTCCAGGGGTAGGTGTCCGGATACGATTGAAAGTATATCATCTGATGACTTCCCCACCCGTTAAAGTGTCTATTCCATGCAGCAGTATAGTAATCAACCTTGACTTCCGACAATGCCTACTGAGGATTATCGCCCTACTATTGTATAGTAAAGTTGGACAGTTTTAACGAGACTGGTATTAACTATACACGGGGGGTTATAATGTGCTATTGTACGGGCATATTAGAGGCAGTAACTCTGGCTCTAGGTCTGGTTATCTTTCTCAACTTCACAACGATATTGAAATCAGTGTGTACTCGTCAGCTTGGAAGCATATCACAGTTGAAATGGCCACTGAAAGGGACTGTTCTTCAAATCCCATCATAGTTTTGGGGAAAAGAGATTTTGAATACAAAAAACAAAAAAGATCCAAAATCATTTGTGTGTGCAATCATATGTATCCCTTTCTGGGTGAATCGCATGTTATTTTCAGCAAGCCTCTGAGTATTTTTTCTTTCTATTTGAATATGTTTAAAACCTAACGATATTCATTTATCCCCAATGATCAACGTTTGTCAATTGCTTTCAGACAGTTTCTTGCACAATACAGTAATTAAACATGGCAAGTATCAACTTTATCATCAAGCATCCAGAACATGTTTACCCTGTTTGGTTCTACAGATTTACACAGTTCGCTTTTAAAGTAGCCACGTACATGTTCAATTGTATAATGACGGATAATACTGGCTCACCCTATTCGGGAACATAACACGTACACAGCGGCAGATGTGAACTCTATACAGGTTGACGAACAACTGAAGCACTACCAGAAAGAATCGAGCATCACACATATGGTATTCATATTAGTCATGCAGCACTGCCGAACTTATTGAACTTATTATAATAACACAACTCTTCATATTTACTCTACACAATACATCCTTTCACGCTCTGATGAGCAATTTCAAAGCAATCCGCATTCCATATATAAGGTAGTTATTTACCTATTCAGAGCGATATGGAATTAATGCACGGAGCACTTTTTTTTTAAACCGAGAAAATCAATATATTATACCACTTTTTAGAAATGAATGCGCCCATAGTTTGGATTATCCATCCATATTTAAGAGCAGAGTCTCTTTTATATGATACCGAATTTATCATGATATTGTGAACCATGAATGCCTATTATTACCTAGGGGGGGGGGGGACCCTAATTTTGTTTTTTTGAGACATGGGGTGTTGTAAAAAGCTTTTTCGGTATCAACATGTTCAGGGGACCTCCCTGCACAACTTCCAGATGGACTACCTTGAAAATATGCTGACAAAAAATAATACTGGCGGCCCCTTTTTCAAAATGGTCGCCATGTATAAGTGTTAAACTATTTTGGAGATTATTTTTCAACAGAACCCCAAAGTATAGTAATCAACCTTGACGTCCGACAATGCCTACTGAGGACTATCGCCCTACTATTGTATAGTAAAGTTAGAAAGTTTTAACGAGACTGGTATTAACTATACACGTGGGAGGGGGGTTATAATGTGCTATATTGTACGGGCATATTGGAGGTAGTACCTCTGGCTCTAGGTCTGGCTATCTTTCTCAACTTCACACCGATATTAAACGCAGCGTTTATTTGTCAGCACTCGGATCTGAGTGCATGTATTCACCTTTTGTTTTCCTTCTTCTTTTTGAATGGTGCTTTATACATGCACACAAAACATCATTTGTCCACTTCTTTTTTCTTTTCTTTTTTTTTTTTTTGGGGGGGGGGGGGTGGGTTGGGGGAGGGTAAGTGTAAACAAATTGTTATGTTAAAGTTTTATCTTGTAAATGATTATAGTTGATTACACAGTGATTCGTAAATTGTTATACCTCACTATTTGTATTCTTACAATTTCTGTAAAGTAACAAGGGTTAGAAAAAAAGGCCTTCGGGTTATAGTTATCAAGTTAATCTTTTCCCCGCATCTATGTGACTGTCTTCTTAATTAACTCTTGTTTTGTATTCATTAATTGTTCTCTGTCTATTCCGAATGAATAATAATAATGATAATAATGATAATTACAACAAATGTATAGAGCTCTTAAGTTGACACTTTGATATGAGCTAAAATTACATTTTTTGTGGCTAAGCTAGGGCTGGTTTCTTCTTTAGAAACATTAACATATTATAGTGGGTTTAAACAAAAAATATGTATCGAGTAGATACTATCATCTGCTGTCAGATGAGGCTGTTTAAAAATATCTTAATGATACATCTCTCGTACTCTTAGTTCCCGTTGCTATTATAATAATATGCTTAGCAACTGATATACAATGTGTTCTCAGAAACGAAATTAGGCTGTCGGTCAATAATACATAAAATATAACCTGATTCAAAGTGACAGACGTGATTAGCAGACTGAAACATAGTGCATGGTGTGGTTCAGAACTTCCACCATACCCCTGCCTCCCATTGAATGGCCCCTCTCAATTAAAAGCAAGATGATGGGGGCAATATCTTGTGTAGGGTATGGTGCGTGTTGAAAAGAGATGCAGGCTGTCGGTTGAGTGATACATAAAATAAGATCTAGATCCAGGTAAAAGTCATGAGTTTCAGTCTGAAATGTGAAACAAAGTTTCAAAAAACAATCATCCAACTGCATGTTGAAATAAAATTTAAAAGAATGGAAGTTGTGGTTCGGAATTCGCACCCCACCCCTTTTTGCGACCACCCCCTCTTTATATCCCTTTTTTTTTTCTCTCTCTCTCTCTCTCTCTCATATGGAAACGTTGTATCATCCGCTCAATCTGACTTGCGTGCATAGATCAAAATAAGCATTTTTCCATGAAAAAGTGAAGTTTTATAAAATGTGCGTTTCTCTCCAGCATTGGGGCGCCCGGGAGTCACTCGGGTAACATTTCATAAAGTATAATATAAAAAGACCATATGCAAATTTTCTGTACTTTTGTCGGAAAAAATAGATTTATCCAGCACAATGTCGTCTCTTTTTGCGTTAGAGAAGAGCAAAAACCTAGTTTCAATCATACTTTAGCCGCTCTCGCAAGCTCTCACTCGTTTCACTGTGGTTAAGCGACTTTGGGGCAAGCAGTTAATGATAATACTATTTGTTAGCTTTTTTCTGGTATTAAACTTGCTTTGATTGATTGTATACTTTTGTCGGAATAAAGGAAACAAAAAGGCTTGACTTATCAGCGTCTGAATAGACCTTTTGACCTTGAATTCCCTGATGCAAGCGCACATAAACAGGTTCTAATGACGTCATCTTCGCTCAATCTGTGTCTTTTATCGTAAAATGCCACACTTTCACAATGTTTATACATCTTTTTAATTATTAGTAAGATATAACATATTTTGTCTGATATCACTGAAGTTTTGGGTTTTATTTTTATGAGTAATTTTAAAATAAGAGCCATTTTACTGTTTTAATTTACTGGATCGTACCATTAAAGTCGCAGGGTAGAAAGATGCATTTTCCAACCGCGCCAAATTTAATTTACGTTCCGCCAAACGTCCACATGCGGAATCGTTTATCAACTAAATTATTCAAATTTATGGATGCTTCCTTCCCAGGTGTTTGTTTTGTTGAAGCATTTCATTCACCTGCTATCATTCTTTGTACTCCAATTGCCAGAACGCAAATTACATTTTGGTTTTATAGTTTCGTGCGGAGTCGTTTATCAACTATATGTATTCAAATTTATGAATGCTTCCTTCCCAGGGGTGGTGTTTATGCATTTCATTCACCTGTTATTATTCTTTGTACTCCAATTGTTAGAATACAAAATGCATTATGTTTTTATAGTTTCATTCAATAAGTAAGTCAATAAAAGAGTATGTTCTGCACAATAAAAACAATGTGTGTCCCTATTGTACAATGTAATGTGTTCCCTCATTTTGTTATAGTTAATTTACCCATTCACATATTGGAACTACCTGCCCGGTGAAGCCAGTGGCCCGTGACCCCTGAGCACTCAACACCGTGTGGGAGTCAGTTTGTGTTCAACTTCTTTTATGAGACAAATCAAAGCAAACGTTTCCATATGTTTCTTTCTCTCTCCTAGAACAAAATTGTGCAAAGCAATATACATTGTAATCTCGAAGTTAAACATTAAATTAAAATGTGATAGTTAAAATTGCATGGAAACATGTTTGTCAATGTCTTTCCTTTTCCTCCCCTTGCTTAAAAGGACTTAAAGGGATAATTGAGTTCTGTTGCAGAGTGTGCTACACAAATTTGAAAGAACATACAGTTTAAATGACAGAATCATCTTTGTTTGATCAAAATCGGTTCAGAGACGGTTGAAATATCCATAAATATAACGATTTATAATACTTGTGTACCACCACAAAATAATATTAGATAATTTGAACCAGCCGTTGAAAGCCGTTGGAAAAACAAAAGAGCAACGTTTACGTTGTATTTTAGCCAATGCCGATCATGACTTTTTTGTTGGCTTTTTCGTGTTGGTTATATTACGCACAACCAGCCGGCCAATGTATTGTTATTATTAATTAACGGTCACTGTATTTTGTTTTAAAGTGAAGCTGAATTGGTATTATCGTATTGGCTAAATTTTACACATTTTGGGGTCCAAAATTACCTTCATCTCGATTTTAGCTTCTAAAAGGGCACTTGAAATGTCATAGATAAGGCCAAAAAAAAAAAAAAAAAAATTTTTGGTTGTCCTCGATTGCTTTTCTGGAGTAGGGGCGGGCGGGCGGATTTTTTTTTTTTTTTTCCTTTTTTTTTTTTTTTTAAACTTCATTTTTTGTGTGTCTTTTTTTTTTTCTTTTTTTTTTCCCTCATTTTTTTTTTTTTTTTTAAATATTTTTTTTCCATAACAAAAAAAAAATCATTGGGATTTTCAAGCATTTAAACAAACAAAGTCTATAAAACACTTTAATATGGTAAAATACTAGCTTAATGTACAATGAATATCAAGACCAACACAGAAGGTATTTTGAGCTTTGAAATACAGCACCTTTTAAATCTCTGTTGTACTGCTTATAGGTACTTGCGCCCTCTATTGAGCAAACAATGCCTAATCGGTGACCATTGGTCTCCCATGATCCTCTTTATCTTAAATGTAGATATGTAGAAATGTATCTTAAATTGAGAGCTGATTTGATGAGATAACCACCTGTCCAGTGACCTTGCAGGGTGATCTAATCCCTCCTGTAAACTAGTACAGATGGGCTTTAAAATGAGTTTAAGAATGCTCAGAACCTAATTTGAATGAACGGCATTTTGACATAGAACAAAAAAATGCCAAGTTTAATAAATACCTAATTGCGTACTGAAAAGACAAAACTGGCAACGGGACGCATTTTGATCCTTGCAAATGCATAAAATGGTATGTTTGGCATTTAAGATTGCTCCCCCCCAAAAAAAAAAAAAAAATAAATAAATAAAAAAAAAAAAAATAAAAAAAAAAAAAACTTGAATACAAAAAAAAAAAAAAATATTAAAAAAAAAAATAAAAAATACGAGCGGCCCGAAAATGACGAGCGGGCGGTCGAGGACAACCAAATGATTTTTTTTTTTTTGGCCTAAGAATAAGAGCAATAACCATGCACTTTGAAGGCATTTGCGATCTGAAAACAGAACTCACGATCCCTTTAATTCCTTTGTTTTGAATAATAAATTCCTTAACCAGCCATGAGTGGGATAATAAGACACTTATACTCAAAATAATGATAGACTGGTATTACTCTCTAAAAACTAGAAACTTGAATGTTTAAATTAGAACTTGCACCCGCATCCCCCTCCCATTGCCTATTCTGCGGTGGGGTGGGGGTCCAGCTCCTATGGTTATTTCGAACGTATCGATACTTGGGCAACCGTCAAATCACATCCAGGCAGCAAGGTGCTAGAATCACGTCATATCCGAGTAGCGGCTAGGTGCTTGAATACATCTTGAATATGGTGTACTTTGTCATGTATGACCTAGAAGTTACATTTATTATTGCAGCATGAGCTAAATCCAGGATTTTGTTACAGAATCAGAGACAAAGATACCCAATGCCTTTTCAGGGATTGGGTAACTTTGCCTTATATTCTAAAAATAAACCTGGATTTAGCTAATGCTGCAATCATAATTATAAACCTTGAGGAATTAAAACCAAAAATTGCATATTCTATATGGTCAACATTTGGTCGGCAAAAATCCCGTCATGGATTCAAAAAGATAAGAAAAGTACATATTCTATATGGTCAACATTTGATATTGCTATCATGAAACAAAAGAGAAAGATACACAGGAAGGCTATCTGTATCATTCCCTTAAGGCCCTTTTACACTTTCACGGATCGCATCACGGATCATCCCGGATCGCCGCTCCGGGATCATCTGTGTTATCTCCGGCATTACCGTGTATACACCGGGGAGGCATCAGGCGTGATCCTTGGCGTACCGGCATATCCGGGGAAAAAATTAAGCTTGCTTAATTTTTCATCCCGGAGTTCACGGATGAAACAATCCTTCCTCTTCCCTGTAGGCACCGTGTACCTCCGTGTAGCCGCCGAATACATCCGGGACAGTCCGTGTAGACACCGGGAGGTCCGTATTAACACCGGTTTCATCCGGGTTTGAAATTCCGTATATCAAATGAGCGCCTACAAGCTCAAGTCACCCGTCAACATTCCGGAGATATCCCAATAGACAACGTACACCTCCCTGTAAGGACCGTAAAAGTACCCAGTAGCCTCCGTGCTCTTCCTTGAAATCCGTGTTAGCTCCGTATGCGTTTCCGGCGTGGTCCGCGTTGCTACTTTGTCTGTCCGTGGAGACACCGTACTTGCCCGTGTATACACCCAGTTCGGAACGTATCCACACCGGCATCGAGAAGAAATCGTGGTGTCGCACGCCGGAACACCCCGGATTAAGATCCGGGATGATCCGTGATGCGATCCGTGAAAGTGTAAAAGGGCCTTTAGCTCTTTGCATACAAGACGGAATATTAACTTGGTGCAAATCTGAACCTATGTAGTGAGGTCGCTAGATGCGGAGGGGTAATTATTGTCAGCCGTATCAGGACAATATCTCCATGGACAATCACCTCCCGTAAAATTACCCCCGGATAACTACCCCCGGGAAATTACCCCCAAATGACAACCACCACGCCCCCCCCCCCCCCCCCCCCCGCCGGAAAATTACCCTGTTCATTAACGGTACTATGTCCCATTTGCAGGTCAAAATAATGAAAAGGGTAAATTACAGCGGCGTTTGAAAGAGAATAAATTATTTAGAACTTCCCTCAAAACGAAAGGGTTTGAAAAATCTTTTCTTGTGGGAAAATAACGACCATTAGTTGTCGAATCGAAATACTCGACATAAGTGATTTCAATCACATAAGTTATTTTCTGAATTTCAAACCCTTGTACCGAATGGTCGTATATTTTCTGCTGCACAAAGATTAAATCAGTTTAATGTTGACCAGTACAAGTCGTGGGTTATTGGTGTAGACACATGCTCATGCACGTGTTACAGCTCATTTTATATATGTTATTAACAAAGAAAAATATATGTCAATCAGTCACTCGATAGTGTCTGACAGGGAAGTCTACCAATTCTTTAAGCTTTCTTTTGAAGTTTATAAAGGGGTTCTAGTTTAGTTGTCCCCACACCGGCCCAGGTGATGTAAATAAGGCAAAAATAAACAATTGTAGAACATAAACAATACTTTTTTAAGGCAGACAGTACACGTAATTTACAAACATCACCAATGTTTTTAGATATTTTGTTAGTTATATACAATCGATGATCTTGAAAAGATAACGTGTCATCCAAAAGGATACCAAGAAATTTAATAGAAGAGCACACGCTCAAATTTGTTATTGTTTATGAATATTTGTACATCATTAATATTGCAAGGATTAGTTTTATTAAGAAAATAAAGTACACTTGTTTTGTCATAATTTATAATCAATTAATAGCATTAAACCATTCAACAACCTTTTCTAATTCTTTCTTTACTTCCGACATTTATTTATCAAAATCATTATGAGATACAATCAGGTTTGTGTCGTCAGCAAATAAGACAAAATGAAAAAAGATGGAGCAGGACAAAGGTCATTCGTGTAAATTAAAAATAGGAGAGGACCCAGCATGGAGCCCTGTGGAACTCCATACGGGATCCTCTCTCTGTCAGAAATAAAGCTGTTGTATGATGTGAATTGAATACCAGGCGCGGATCTACGGGGGGGGTTTAGGGGGTTCAAACCCCCCCCCCCCTTGGGCGGCCCCCCAAAAAAAAAAAAAAAAAAAAAAAAAAGGGAAAAAAAAGAAAAAAAGAAAGAAAAAAGAACGCACGCTGTAGAGAGAAACCCTTTCAAGTGCAAATATTGTGAGAAGATATTCAACTCATCTGGTAACTTAACCAAACACATGATAACTCTGGATATAACTGTGTATTAAACTGTTACTTGATTTAAAAAGACGTTATCATGCACTGCTTTTTATGGTCTCCATTGTGTTAATAGATGCCAGGAAAACATCATTTACGGGGTTCAAATAAACACCCCCCCAAAAAATCGGCTCGCCGCTTCGCGGCTCGTTGACGATGCTCCGCATCGTCATTATTTTGGTCAAACCCCCCCCCTTAGCAGAAAGCTAGATCCGCCCCTGAATACGATTAATTTAATAAATAGTCCCTGAACTATTCCCAAGCAATTCCACGTACTATACCAAAGTATTGTAATTTAGTGAGGAGAATATCGTGATTAATGACATCGAAAGCTTTTGACAAATCAAGAAACAAGCCTAATGTATGCAATTTGAATTTAATTTATTGAGAATGTGATCATGAAGGTCAATTAGAGCATGTCCACATGACGATTTTTTTTCTCTAAAATCATATTGAAAAACATTCAGAAAATTATTTGTATTAATATGATTAAAGAGCCTATTTTAAATTAATTTCTCCAGTATCTTAGAAAGACAGGGGAGTAATGTTATTGGTAGATAATTAGAGAATATGTGGGGATCACCCTTTTTTAAATATGGGTATGATATTTCCTACTTTAAAATTCTTGGGGGGTTTTCCTGACAAGAAGGAGAGGTTACATATAAAAACAATAGATTTAACAACAAAATGTATAACATGTTCTATAATGTACTTACTTATTTCTTCACAATCTGTGCTCTTAGTAGAATTTAGCATTTTGACATTATTCAAAACTTCTGTTTCATTGGTAGGATGACAAAATATTGATTTGCTACAAGGATCTCGTAATAATGAACTAAAATTGCACTTAGTTTTTTTAATATGTTCATATTTTAGATTTGTAGCAATACTAGAAAAATAAGATTTAAATTAATTTACAATCAGTTGACGGTCAGTTAACTTGTTCTTACCCTTAAGAAAATAATTAGGATATTGAAATTTTCCTAATAAATCATTATTACCATCCCAAGTTCTAGACATATTATATCTATTCTTCTGTATTAAATCACAACAATATATTTTTCTTACAGACTGTAAAATTTAGTTTAATTTATTTCTACATTTTTTATATCTACATTCACTGCTGTCGTTTCTTTTCTGACAAAATGTATTATATAATCTATACTTGTTATTAATCTTTTTTTTTTTTTTTTACCAGTGAAGAGGTTATCCAAGGTTTTCGTGGCAGTTTATGATCAAAGTTATGATCATACACAGTTTTAAATGTGTTTAAAAATGAATTATAGGCTTCATCTACATAACAAAACAAAAATACTTCATTCCATTCTAAAACAGATAAATCCCTCTGAAATGAACTTAAACTTTAAGGATCCGTTTTCCTTATCTGGAAAAGTGAAGATACTATATGACAAAGACTAATTAATAGAGAGGTTGGTTATTCATACTATAATACGTATCACATATCAAGGATACCCAGCAATTTCCTAAACTAATCAATTTTTGATTTTATATAACGATTACAAGCCTTGGAACAGATCAGCATGCAACATTTAGATACAATATAAATAAAGAAGATCACAACAACTAAAATGAAGGAAATTACATCTATAAGGTAGTACTGGAAGATACTCAAGGTGTGTACAGGTATCTCAAGATTGTCCGTGCCATGGTTAATTGCGTGATCAATCCAAAATGCTGCCCTCTCAGCTGGTCTCATTGGTCGATCTTTGAAAGCGGATGACATCCGTTTTGCTGTATTCGAATAGGTTGCGTTCGTCGTAACTTCATGCAGCGCGTCATACAGATTTTCTGCGTTTAGAAAACCCTTGTCCAATTTCAAGCCCAAACCGTGGTACACGACTCTTGGTGCGACGTCATACTGGTCACCAAAGATAGGCATTACAACTATTGGAACACCGTGATAGATGGCTTCATAATAACTATTATGACCTCCATGGAAGAAGAGAGCTCTTGTTTGGGGATGGCCTAGGATGTCGTTCTGGGGTAACCAAGGTAAGATCTTGATATTTGCAGGAATCGGAAATGGAGGTGGGGTCTTCAGAAGCCAGATGACTCTTTGGGGCAATCTGTCGAACGCTTCTGCAAACGTTCTAATCACATGGAGATTAGACTCGTCTAGGATAAGGAAAGATCCAAATGAACAGATGATGATTCCGTCATCGCCTGACCCTTGGATAAAGTCCCCTATGTCTGCAGGTAGTTCTTCTGCTGCCCTTGTAGTAAGACCACCAACCGGTATGACGTTCGGGGCGAGAGCGCAAGGGAACTCTCCGACAAAATCGCTATTGACTAACCACAGTTTAGAGTTCGTCAGAAGCTCCATTGGATCTGGTATGCCAAAACTCAATGTCAACTCTTTGTATGGAGCATAAAAGTATGGACCTAAAATTGCTATAAGTGTGTAAACTAGCGAGTTTATGACTCGTTCCCTGAAGTTCATCTTGTTAGAGTAAGATGTGAACATGCTTGGTATATACGATGGGTGAAAAACTGATCCCTGACTTGATGTAGCCAGGCAGGGATTAGGGTATGGAAAAATCACAAAGTATGGTAGATCAAGCAACTCGCCGACCATTGCACCGCACACCCACGTAAAGTCGTACAAGACTGCTGAGAAATTGGCAGCCCGAAGACGTCCAATTAAGGCTTCGTCATCCAGTAAAGCCCTGCAGTCATTTAGTCGAGCCTCTTGTAACACGGATTGTACTGGCAATTCAAGTTTGACGTCTCTTGTCGATACCAGTTTACTCAAGTTGGCGAACATGTCGTGGACTGCTTGCGCCGGAATTGGATGCTTGAAGACTTCCCAATTAAACATGTGACCATATCGGCTACTTCTGGCATGATTATCAAACGCACTACCGAGGAGAAATGTGACGTTGTGGCCCTGACGAACGAGCTGTTCCCCAATGGCCGCTGAAAGGTAGAAATGGCTCCCTTTCCCAATCATCGGGTTTACTAGTATGTTATTTGCCGTAGTGTAGCTGATGACAAACATGACAATGATTAAACTACACAGGAGTACACTTCGTGGCTGCGCCATCCGATCATCTAGGCTCTTGTGATTCTGTGGAAAAAATGAATAATACAAAACGACTTTTAATGACCTATCCTGGTTTGAACAAAATATTACCATTGAAACAAGAAATTGTGATGTGTGGTGATGTACGTATTTGTCAAAGGATTGTGATTGAGGTATTTAAAGAGGACCCCCTGGCAAACGAGCTGTTCCCTAATGGCCGCTGATAGGTAATGGCTCCCTTTCCCAATCATCGGGTTTATCAGTATGTCCTCAGCCATCACATAGCTGCTGATGAAAATCACAAGAATAAATCTTCCAGACAGGACGACCCTTTTCGAGCAACAAGCCGTCATATTTTGTTTGAGGTAAAGCAAACACTGTATTGGAAGAAGATAAAACATATAGTTGTCATGGTGTTATATAATATTAAGATAGAAACGTTATACAGCAGTATGAAAGAAAGATAAGTAGAAGAAAAGGAAGAAGTAGGGAAAGGAGGATGATGAGGATTAGGGGAGGAACGTTCACATATTCAGATATTCAGGTATGACAATTTTGCAATAGACCGGTTTGTAATTACCACATGGTACAAATGACACCAAATATCCACATGGAGAAGACCACTTTGACCATTTTAGAGGCGCTTACTTTAATCCTTTTTTGTTTGTCCTCTTGAGAAGAAAACTTCTACCTACATTCTATTGAATGTACTGTTGCATGGTACATAAATGAATAATGATTACATAAATTACTGATGGAAAGATATTCAAGATTAACTTGGCTTAACAAAAAGAAGAGCACCAACTTATTTAAGCAATTTGCGTTCTGGCAATTGTAGTAAAAAGGATAGTAGCCGAGGAACGAAATGCCTAATCAGGCGCGTAGCCAAGGGGCGGTGGGGGCGGTGGCCCCCAAAAGAAAGAAAAAAAACGCCGGCCAAAAAAAAACAAAGAGAGAGAAGAGAAATAAAATTCAAAAAAAGAGAGAGAAGAGAAAAGAAGGAAATAAAAGAGATAGAAGATAAGAAAAAAAGGAAGAGAAGAGAAAGGGATCAGCTATTGAAAAACTTTAACAAATTCAGACAAGGATTAAGAGCCGAGAACAGTAAAACGAATCGTCTTCTTTCTCTAATAATATAATGAAATGTCAAAGCTACCGCGCTCTGCGCGGGAGGGGACGAATAATGATTTCAGACGAGCATTAATAGTCAAACGGTACAGCGAATCATAATCTTTTTCTATTAATTTGATGACACGTCAAAGCTTTTGCGCCCTCACGCGGGAAGGGGGAAACTGTGTTCAGACAAGAATTAAGAGTCGTTAACGGTACAACAAATCGTCTCCTTTCTCTAATAATTTAATGAAACGTCAAAGCTTCATCACCACACACACCTGGGAAGGGAGCAAGCCCTAAATTTACATTTACATTTACTTGATAAACGACTTCACGTAGTACGCCACGTTATCAAGAAAGTGGCGATGCCCATGTCGTGCTCAGAAACTGGTTTCCTTTAAAGGCACACTGTCCTACTTGTAGCTACTTGCTCTCTCTATATAGAAAACTTCCCAAATCGGTGCCTGTTGGTCCCCCATTGCCTGAATATTTGGATTTTAATTTGTATAGGAACAAGTCGAGTGGGCTGTTGACGAAGTATGATCCTCTTTTTCTTATGTTAAATGAGAGCTGAGTTAATGAGATAGCCACCTGTCACAGTGACCTCGTTGGCTCGTTGTGTGGTCTAATCCCTTCTAGCTGCAGTAGTAACGCCTACCTTTAAAGGTATTGGCGTAACTAAGCTAATATAAAGTGTAGTATGTGATTTACTTAGTTATAGTTTCTACCCCAATACTCATTAGATACCCCAGTCGGATTAGAGTCGATCGATGGGTCTGCATTATGAGCAGTCTGCTTGTAACATGGGATTGAAATGTGAATAGTATTATATCCGACGTTTTGAAGTCTCCCACTGACTAACTTCTAATATCAATGATTGCAACACCACGCAATTATTCTGCAGTACAAAAACTCACCAATACACGAACGCTGACCAACTAACTCTAGCCCACCAAGTCTTGTTGCTTGCAATTGTGAATGGAGTACTCTCACCTTTGCATATCTGAACATGAAACTCCCTGGCATGGTCTACCTATGCTTGGCACGGCACTCTGTCAAAAGCGTGCACAGACCCCGGGATTTTCGGTGGCATATTCATTGAATATAACAATTGTAGACGTCGATCTGCGTACATATTGTGGCATGACCGGGTCCATACATCCTTAGTAGTTGACCAGCGAAGCATAGGCATACATAGTTTCCAAGCTAGCAACTACTTGTATCAGGCGCGGATCCAGGATTTCTTAGGGGGGGGGGGGGGGGCCCAACTTTATTTTTTTTTTTGCTCCCGAAAATTTGAAAATCGCGCCGGCCGAAAAGTCGCTCAGTGGGGGGGGGGGGGGGGGGGGGTAAGCGGACACTTTTTTTTTTCTTTTCAAGTCCCAAAAAAAATCGCAACGACTCAGCCAGCCGAAAAGTCGCTCAGTGGGGGGGGGGGGGGGGGGGGGGGTAGTGAGCACATTTTTTTTTTTTTTGGTCCTCTAAAATTTTTAATTTGCACCCCCCAAAAAAGGTAAAAATCGCGTGATTTTACATGATTTTTTTCTCAAGGGGCTGGGGGGGCCCGGGCCCCCCGGGCCCCCCCCCTGGATCCGCCACTGACTTGTATATACATCTATTACGATTCGACTGGACTAGGCGTAAAAGGTCAAATTTGACTAAACGCCCCCAAAAAGGGAACCAACAAAAACAACCACAACAACATCGACATATGTTAAGTTTTCAAACAGTGGCTGGGTCTGGCTCCCTTTACCTTATTCCCATGTGATCTTACAAGTATAGTTACATGCTGCGTTAATTGGCCGTAGAAAAAAATATATCATGCCATAATTAACGGATCGAGTTAGGCGGAAACAAAAACACAGACCGACTGGGATAACAGTTCAGGTCATTCAGTGGTTTAGAAACCAGGGCATCGTTTCGTAGAACCGTCATAAGTACAAGTTCACAGAAATCCCACGGAAATACGTGTTAAAAATGAATGCACGCATTTAATACTGGGTTGACTGCGAAAGGCTGCCCTGGGTGAGTTGACCTTTACGGTGAGAGGGCAAAGTGAAAAGCAGGAACCACATGTGAATAAATTATAGAGAGTAATTCGGGTACGGTGAACATGGTTTGCACTTTGCAGTTGTAAAGAGGTCACCTCATATCGTTAAAAGATTGTGGCGGAAAACCAAATATTTCCTTGCATTACAATGATTATGGATATAATTATGACTGAGTAAACTCATTATTTAGTCAATAATCTCTCGATGTCTGCAGCTTTGATAATAAATCACTACATTCTTCTCTTTTTTTGGAGGGGGGGGGGGGTATGTTTCATTGAATCAATAAA
This sequence comes from Strongylocentrotus droebachiensis, assembly GCA_035222895.1. NCBI lineage: Eukaryota > Metazoa > Echinodermata > Echinoidea > Camarodonta > Strongylocentrotidae > Strongylocentrotus > Strongylocentrotus droebachiensis. The sequence continues at coordinate 242,741 of JAVYIG010001247.1, read as the reverse complement.
ATATTTACAAATAATTGAAGAGTCATTGAAAGTCAAGAGTAACACTATACATAAAATATGACAAAATGCAACCTGCTTTTCAGGAACACATGATACGAACATGACCCTGTAAGTATATTTTGAATTTCTAAAATATTTCATAAGTTTAGTTCTGATTTCATCAAATACTCTTGGGTTAAATATGTAACAACCAACCAATCTATTTTTATATTTGTCAATTAAATTATATTTGCTTCTGTCCTGTGGGCTAATATTATAATTAAGAACCAGTCCTTCAAAGAGTTTGTTAATGGGTGAGGAGGATTGAGTTATTCTTTATGTTAACAATGCCGTCATTTAACCATTATTATAGGTAATATTGTTTCGACCTTGTACAAATATTCCTATTAAACAGAAATATGAGTCAAATTCAGTTTTAATTACATTCTCTCTAGTTATATTTACCCTGTTCGTAGAGATTCGCTCAATTAACTTCAGGTTAATTATTCCAAAATATCTCGGGAGCGTAAACTTTCCATAAACATATCTGTTTTCCCTAACACTATCTATGATAGAAATACAATTTTCAATAAAGTTCCACACCTTTTTTGTAATTATTATCAAGAAGCATTTCGACCCACGACATTGTTGTGCTAAGGAAAATGTGTAAAGATCAATCATTTGTTCGTAATCACCCAAGGAAAGAGCATTACCTTTAGAAGCCAGAAGGGTCTTCAGAATGAAAGCGTTCGCATTGATCCGAATAGAGGCACAGACTCTATTCATTGGAATCCATTGTGATAGACAATAAGCCCCGCCGTCCTTCTCAGTGCAGTCGAGGAGATAGTTGATTATACGTATCTCAATGAATGGGGTGGAAATGGGGAGGGCTGGATTGGGGGTGGGGTGGGAGGGGGGACGAAGAGGAAGGGGTGAATTCGTCTCATCCTCTTTATGATTTTTTAGTAGCACTTGATCACTTTCGCGATGTTAACAAAGTCAGCTCTGGAGCTCCAATCTCAGAATATTAATCCTTTTTTTGTTGAAAAGTCATCACTTCGTCAAGTCAGAGAGTGGAAATCCACGCTCATCGAAGAATCCATTGTCCAACGAGTTTTTCTTACCACTGTTTTGGAGTGGATTCCACTCGATTTAGAAAGGAATGAACTACCTATCATAATCATAACTGTTTTTCTATGTAAAATGTGGAATAAATAAAACTTCAAACTTCAATCAACACAATCGCAGGGACTTCAAGCGAAAAATAAAGCGTATGGCCAATTTCAATAGCCGCACATTTGCTTCACCTACTGAAATCTTTCAACATTGCAATGAGGTGAGGTGGTGCAGTGGTTCATTCACTTGACTCTCAATCCACTGATCGAGGGTTCCAATCTTCCCAGCTCGACACTAAAGTGTTTTGGCAAGACATTATTCCCCATTTGCTGGGGCAATGATAAAGTTGCAGGGCCATCAGAAAGAACAGCATTTGAATACATGAAATACTACCCAACAGCTTGACATAAATCAACATATCCGCTATCAACACTATTTTAAGTTTTAAACAAAGGGACTGCATGGATGTGCTTAAATTATACATGCAACTGACCTACGTAATGCGACCTTGTCATTCAACTTGACATACATACAACTTTACTCTTCAATAAACAAAACCTGAATCTTCTGTACTCATTTAAATCATGATTTCCAACTAATATAAATCTACCTCTTATACATGGTAATTTCATTTACATTTATTATCATCTTTAAATGTTATGGCATACAGAACCGGTTATCATTTAACATCATTCATGTAATAGACTAACTTATTTGCCTCAATTATGCACGAAATTATAGTACCAGGTTTCTAGGATTCCTTGGAATTTGGGTTGTCCTCAGATCAGTCCCATTTCTTCACATGATGAGTCGGGCAAATGGTGGCGCTATTTCAAAATAGACTTTGAGAACTTTGAGTGCTATTGTATGTACAATGTTCAGCGACATACATACATAGAATCGAGGTGCCCAACTCTGTGTGATATCTAGAGAAAACATCTGTATAACTTCATTATTGGAAATGACACAATAGTATGTGATGAATCACCGATATAAAACATGATTAATTTCCAAGGAGGAAGAAAAGAAAATTCAATCAACTTTCTATAATAAAAGGCTATCCATAATATATGTTTAGTAGTACCCTGGTGTAAAAGGCAGGCTTTAGCAAATAACAAGATGTTTTTTTTAAACGACAAAATATCACAATCCACTGACCCAAACCGGTCTATTTAAGATTCGTATATATAAAGTGATCTCATATTTTCAGACATTCCTAACTTTCTTATTATCTATCCAAATTATTTCAAACTGTTGACATTCAATTTATGTTATTTTTCTGCTTGTATACTAATAACTAATGTATAGGTTGGATTGCCCGTTAAACTAGCTTTGCTACATATACGTTCAAGATTATACCAACATGTTCTAGGAAAAGTGAACGGGGCGGCATGATTTCATGAACAGCGTCATCTAGCGGATTTGATAGGTTGTGATTCTGCCCCGTCTTTGTGTTTTGTCCATACCACCCATTTTCTCTCTCTCTTTCTCTCTCTCTCTCTCTCTCTCTCTCTCTATCCCTATCTCTCTCTCAAAGCTTAATTGAGCAAGAAATAGTCCCGCTCTTTCCCTGTAATTTTTTCGATGGAAATGTTAGAAAACCAAAATGTGTGTGTTATTTGTAATTGTCAATTAGTTAAAACATGATATAGGCACACGGAGTAAACCGTTCTTGAATTGCGCATATCACATTATGATATAATGTCCCAAGGCGCTTCCAAAGATTTGTTGATATTGTAAATTTTCCCGGCCAATTTTGCAACTTTGCCAATTCGATTGAGCTCCTCCCCTTTCCCCCCGCCCCTAATTTAGTTATGAGAAGTGAAGAAAAAAGGGAAATTTAACATATATATTACAAAGTGCGTCCGATATTGACAATGGAACTGAATGAATATAAATCATTACATTTTAAGGGAATCGAGAAAAGACATGTTTATGCCTACATAAACAGTAACCGTGATAATTTGAATGAACATGATACCAAATCGACTGCCTATTCGCAAATTTGAATGCCTGACTTAACCTGTCAGCAATTGCCAATAAATTTAAATAAATCGTGGCACACGCGCCTGTAGAAATGAATTTAAATGATAAAAGTGAATATTTCAGTGCCTGATACTACGCCTAAAATGTTGTATCCGCTAAATTAAATGAAGGTTTTGTTATCAAATTGACTGAAAAAGCTGCGAAATTGGCGAGGGAAACTTATGCTACCCTGGCTTTATTTAGTTAACCCCTAGTGCCTCACCTTAACCGAGTCAGCAAAATAACAAACTTATGACACATTTTACATCCGTGTTACATTGTTCTATTGTATTGGAATAGTCTTGTAATATTTGAAAACATTAATATTTTATACTTTGTTTGCTTGTGGCACGTGAAACCTGAAAACACAGAGTTGAAAACAGGAAAAATTGCGGAATTACATTTTGTTGTGTTTGTTTAATATATTCGTCACTTTATAGAAATGAAAAAGTTTAATTTTAATGGGTTTGGTATCTACCGGTTTTATGGTAAGATCCCCATGACAAGCTTTCTTTACCTACTTCATCTCCTTTGCAAACATTATCCATATTATTGAACATTAATGAACTTTACCACATATATTTACATTATCTTCCATCTTGTGCAAATATATAGTCGTTTTCTATTGTATTCAAATTTGTTTGATAATGTAAAACAAATGAACATGAACCCCGATAAAAAATGAAATAGAAGCCGAGGAGAAGAAAAATGAGAAGAATGAAAAGACGAAGACAAAAGAATGGAAGATAAAGAGATATAAGAATAATAATAATAAGAAGTAATGAAAGGGGAAGATGAAGGGATATAAGAAGAAGAAGAAGAAGAAGTAGAAGAAGTAATAAAAGGGGAAGAAGAAGAAGAGGAAGAAGAAGAAGAAGAAGAGGAAGAAGAAGAAGAAGAAGAAGAAGAAGAAGAAGAAGAAGAAGAAGAAGAAAAATGAAACAGGTAATATGTAATAGAAAAACATTCAATTCAAGGAGAAGTATGAAAAAAAAAGTATGAAATATGGTGATGGCATAGAGAGAAAGAATTTAGATAGAAAGAGAGGGGGAGACTGACAGACAGACAGCCAGTGGGACAGAGAGAGAGAGAGAGAGAGAGAGAGAGTGAGAGAGAGACAGTGACATCCAGGGCTCAAATTAATTTTTTGTCCACGGGGGCTCTTCCCCCCCCCCATAAAAAAGCCCCCGTGAGCCTTCTCACGGGGGCTCCTTTAGTACTGACGGGGGCTTTTTTTTAATACAAATATTCATTGAATTGGTACCTATGATTCTCATCAATTATTTGCTATTTCCTCATTATCATTTTAATCAGCATTTTCCCTCTTACAAATTTACAAGCTACATAGCTGTTACTGACCCCCATCCCCTGATGACATTCTCTCCATTTTTTCCCGTTCTGCACATTATTTCCTCCTTATGACATTATTCGGAGCTACGGGCCGATTCTACCGCCCCCCCCCCCCTAGCCTCCCAAACCGGTAAAAAATAGGATAGTAACGTAAATATTACCTTAAGAAATAAAATAAAAAACGCTCCCCCCCCCCCTGACCTGCCAGTGACACAATTGCGGCATCAAAATATTTGTTGTGCTTCTCTGACCGTAATTAAATGCCTAAAACCCCTGACCAACCCCCCCCCCCCCCACATTACGCTCGCTACCCTCTACCTGATCGTAAATACTTTAGCCCCCCCCCCCCCACTTTGATAAACGTTCCGCGGGGCCTGTGTATATAATATATACGCATACAACAGTGATCTTTAAGATCTTCAACCCTAAAAAAATAGCAAAACTATTTTTGAGGAAAAGCATTATACTGAACTGAATACGGGCTAAAGACAATGTGGTATTTGTGTAGAGGTATTCCAAAATGACATTCTGATAATCAACATTTGTTCTGGTATCATAATGTATATACGCATAATACAACTGATCTTTATGATTTCTTAACGTGACATATCTTCTTCTCCCCTTGCAAACGAGAAGGAAAACAAGGTCATTAAAAGAGATTAAGCGATAAATAATGATTGTGATTCAAATTGATGCGAATATTTGTTTGAATAAGCACTGCTATTCACTCGAATCTTCTTTGTAAAAACAACTTTTACAAATCTCAGCCATGCTTACTGAGTTGACACGTTCCATTCAATGTAAAATACTAATTAAAGAATACACTTCTCCTAATCTGAAAGTGATCTTACAACACAGTGGCAGATTTGCATGGATGAGATTTGTAAAAGTCGTTTTTACAAAGAAGATTCTGGTGAAAAGCATTGCTTATTCGAAGAAATCCTTGCATCAATTTGAATCACAATGATTATTTGTCGCATGATCCTTTTATTAAATAACCTTGTTTTCTTTTTTGTTTGCAGGGGGAGAAGAAGCTACATGTATGTCACGTTAAGAAATCATAAAGATCAGTTGTATTATGCGTATATACATTATGATACCAGAACAAATGTTGATTATCAGAATGTCATTTTGGAAGACCTCTATACAAATACCACAATGTCTTTAGCCCGTATTCAGTTCAGTATAATGCTTTTCCTCAAAAATAGTTTTGCTATTTTTTTAGGGTTGAGACGCTAAGAAATGGTTTTAAATGTACATTACACAAACCCTGAACCATTGCAAAATGATGGTGGTTCTCTCTCTCTCTCTCTCTCCTAACCCCCCTCGTAGATCTGCCCATGTTACCATTTCATTCCACGACATCTTGGTCTTCCTCTTCTTCTCAATAGGGAATTTTAGATTTGCGTGGACGTGGACGTGGACGTGGACGTGTTACGGCCTTTTAAGGCACTGGCAGTCACATGTGACGTCCTTTTAAGCACTGGCAGTGCCTTAAAGGTCCCATTTGCAGGCCCAAAAAATGAAAAAGTTAAATTCCAACTGCATTTTGAAAGATAATACTTATTTAGAACTTCCCTAAAAAAGGTGGGGCTTGAAAATGTCTTCAAGTGGGAAAATAACGACTATTAGTTGTCGAATCGACTTTAGGGCTATAGATCCTAAAAGTAATTGTCTTGATTTTCAGACCGAATGGTCATACGTTTTATGCTGCACAAAGATTCAATCAGTTTAATTTTGGCCATCACAAGAAGTGGGTTATTGATGTAGACAAATGCTCATGTACCCTTTACAACTCTTTTTATGTATGTTATTACCAAAGAAGAAAAAAAAGCCAGTCAGTCACTCAATAGTGTCTGACAGTGAGGTCTAGCAAGTAAACGGGTTTCCTTGCATAATTTGAATATGAGGACACTGCTAACGTTTAAATTTCACAGATAGGACATACATTGACATATTCATAATTCCTCCAAAGTTCTACAGAATTTGAGGTTGGCTGCAAAAGGGACATAGTACCTTTAAAAGGAGGTCACATGTTGCAGTCCACGTTAATCTCATCGTGCAAATCTAAAAGTCCCTAATATTGATTTACTGGTCGAGGTTCATTATTTGCTGGTCATTTGAAATCACCAGATTTCAGCGGGTTTACGCTTTCACAACGAAAAACTTCTCTATGACCATGTTTCTGCCCTTGCGCGATCGCCTCCAGCTCCAGCAGACATGGCGGGCCAGCGGGCAGCGTGCACACGTACCGTTACTAACGGCGCAGTAGGCCTATAACCAGTGCTGACGGCGGCACTACACTGCGAGCTGAATCGGTAATAATAGGCCTACTCATGAAACAAGAAATATTGCACGCTAATTTTAAGTTCCATTTCATTGGTTTAAGGTTTGAAAATTAAACTCAATATTGTGTTAAAGTTATAACAGAAAAGATAATCTTTATTTTATAATTCCACGGGGGCGATTTTTAATTTTGCAATCGCACCCGTGAGCAACCTGACGGGGGCGATTATGTAGCTCACGGGGTCGAATCGCCCACCGCCCCCGTGTATTTTGAGCGCTGGTGACATCCTAGAGAGAGAAGGAGTTTGAGAGTGCGAGAGAGAGAGAGAGGGAGTGAGAGAGAGGGGAGAGGCAGAACGAGAGGGGGATAGAGAAAAAGAAGAGAAGATATGCGAAGAGAGGAGAGAGAGAGAGTGGGAGAGAGACAGAGAGAGAGAGAAACATAGAGAGAAAGAGAGGGAGGGAGAGGAAAACGTTTTTTAGATTACGAGTTGCAAAGCTTGAAACAAAACCATATCTGTACACAAGATGTATTCCGGGAGCAAAGTTCACTCTGTTGTTTCAGAAGGCATTTGATACTATAAACCATGACATTCTAATTAGTAAATTATCTCATTACGGAATACGTGGCATTGCGCTCCAGTGGTTCGCAGATTACCTCAGCAATAGATTTCAATTTGTGAAATACCGGGAAACAATGTCTCAATATTTTAAAACATCATGCGGTGTTCCACAGGGATCTGTTCTAGGCCCAACTCTTTTTCTCATTTATATAAATGATTTGCCAAACTCTACACAATTTGTCAACTTCAGGTTATTTGCTGATGATTCACACTTGTTCCATACCTTTAAGACTGGTCAGAAAGATATTGATATGAATGAGGTGAATGCGGATTTGAATAAGGTCCAGCAGTGGTGTTATGCCAACAAAGTCACAATTAATCTAAGCAAATCAAATTATATGATAATAAAGGGCAAAAGGAGATCTGTCCAAGTAAAAGGTGCTCTTGAAATATCTGGATCTAAATTACTTGAAGTAGATAAGGCAACTTTTGTAGGACTACAAATTGATAAGCATCTCACATGGATTGAACATATACAAATGGTAAATCGACATATTCGTTCAAAAGTCGGAATTTTGTTCAGAATAAGGCATTATGTCCCACAGAACATTTTAGTGCTATTATACAAAGCGTTAATCCAGCCACATATTTTGTATGGAATTGAAGTATGGGGAACCACATACAAAACCAACTTGAATTGTATTTTCCTTACCCAGAAAATGGCAATGAGAGCGATAACTTTTAGCCCAAGGGGTACCCTTTCGGAACCCTTGTTCCAAAAGATAAAAGTTTTAAATATTTACAATCTTCATTTCCTATCCGTCTCAACCTTCATCTATGACTTATTAAATGGCAATCTTCCTCACTCCTTAATTGAATACTGTCAGGTAATAGAGCACAGATATGGCACAAGGGGCAAAGAACAAGGACAACTATATCTGCCTAAATGCAAAACCACACAAGGTCAATTTTCAATATCATTTATGGGCGTAAAAATATGGAATAGTATACCATACGATTTAAGAGGAATACGATCTAAAAATGCTTTTCGGAAGAGGTTAACGAAACATCTAAATACTTTGAGTTAAACAAAAGTTAAAACTTCTTAAAATGGCAAAAATAAATCTCAGATTAGAGAATTTCTAAAAAGATCACTAGATGATATATTTTTTATTTACTGTATGTTTGGTATTGATACGGAAGTCGACACACATTAGACTTCCATGTATATTAAGTAAGGAATATTTATAAAGGACTATTCTATTTCTTTGTTTACTTATATAGTTTATGTTACATGTATATAATGTAGTATAGTAAAAAAAAAAAAAAAAAAAATAGTTTTAAAATTCTTGCCAAAGACAGGGAACCAGACTCGACTAGCACTTGTGCTAACTTCTGGTACCCCCTTTAACAACAAAAGTGTACAACATAATATTTTATTCCATTTGTATACGACATACTTTGTAAAACAATATTTATATTATTCATGTGTAATGTTATCGATCTTGTGTTATATTGTTATATTTTATGTAATCATGCTTGATACATTGTGTTTTACTTGTTATTATTTTTGTTGTTAATAAACTCAAACTCAAACTCAAACTCAAACTCAAAGAATATTGAGTTAAATTGATTGTGCAATAAGATTTAACCTACTTCTCTTTTGCCCTTATTTCGCTCGGGCGAGCAAAGTTGTGCAAGAAATAGGCACATGGTTATAAATATTTTTTATTCTAATGAAAATCCAAAGGCTCCCCCCGTTTTAGGAAACGCCAACACTTAATATATCATTCATCGATCCAATGTTCACCAAATTAGGTTCCAATAATTATTAAAGAGAAATCCGACCGTGATAGCAAACTGTGCTAGAAAACAGGCAAATGGTGAATGTTGAATAAACTCCTACAAAAAAGATAAAATTATCACTATTATAGGTACGGGCTCTCTCTCTCTCTCTCTCTCTCTCCCCACTCTCTCTCTCTCTCACACGCCCCCTCTTTCTCTCCCTCCCCCCCCCTCCCACTCCCCCTCCCTCCCCCCTCTCTCCCTCCCTCCCTATAGAGTGACTGACTGGCTTTTTTTTCTTCTTTGGTAATAACATAGATAAAATGAGCTGTACAGTAAAGGGTACATGAGCATTTTATCTACATCAATAACTCTTGTAATGGCCAAAGTTAAACTGATTGAATCTTTGTGCAGCACAAAACGTACGACCATTCGGTGCAACGTTCTGAAAAATCAGACCATTACTTTTACTGACTTGGTAGCACTTTCAAATTTGTTCCACAACACACAATTATTAAAATTTAAATTTCTTAACAATGTATGACTGAGGAGGATCTTCTGTGACTGCAATTGAGGCCGCAGAAAATAAACAATAGAAAAAGGTCTCTACTGGAGCATTATTGAACATTTATTCTTGCATCAGGTGTTCCGTTCATTTCACTCCGTGAAAAATATATTAATAAGCGCAAATGAAAACACCATAAGTATATGTTGACACTAACATCACTTATAATCTATCCAAACATCAGCTTCACTTTTTCTGTATTACTGTATACACTTTGATGAAGTATTAACAAAAAACATGGATACACCAATTCTCCCCTTTAAGGTAGTAATATTCGATATGTTAAGACTTTTTGACATTTTATAGAAACCCAGACTCGATCGGAGAGCTAAATAAAAAAAATTCTTGTCATAAACATTTAAATACATGAAATATCCAGCAGCTTGACATAAATCAACATATCCGCTATCAACACTATTTTAATTTAAAAAAGTGACTGCATGGATGTGCTTAAATTATACATGCAACTGACCTACGTAATGCGACCTTGTCATTCAACTTGACATACATACAACTTTACTCTTCAATAAACAAAACCTGAATCTTCTGTACTCATTTAAATCATGATTTCCAACTAATATAAATCTACCTCTTATACATGGCAATTTCATTTACATTTATTATCATCTTTAAATGTTATGGCATACAGAACCGGTTATCATTTAACATCATTCATGTAATAGACTAACTTATTTGCCTCAATTATGCACGAAATTATAGTACCAGGTTTCTAGGATTCCTTGGAATTTGGGTTGTCCTCAGATCAGTCCCATTTCTTCACATGATGAGTCGGGCAAATGGTGGCGCTATTTCAAAATAGACTTTGAGAACTTTGAGTGCTATTGTATGTACAATGTTCAGCGACATACATACATAGAATCGAGGTGCCCAACTCTGTGTGATATCTAGAGAAAACACCTGTATAACTTCATAATGGAAATGACACAATAATATCACCGATATACAACATGATTAATTTTCAAGGAGGAAGAAAAAAAAATTCAATCAACTTTCTATAATAAAAGGCTATCCATAATATATGTTTAGTAGTACCCTGGTGTAAAAGGCAGGCTTTAGCAAATAACAAGATGTTTTTTTTAAACGACAAAATATCACAATCCACTGACCCAAACCGGTCTATTTAAGATTCGTATATTTGAAGTGATCTCATTTTTTCAGACATTCCTAACTTTCTTATTATCTATCCAAATTATTTCAAACTGTTGACATTCAGTTTATGTTATTTTTCTGCTTGTATACTAATAACTAATGTATAGGTTGGATTGCCCGTTAAACTAGCTTTGCTACATATACACCTGTACGTTCAAGATTATACCAACATGTTCTAGGAAAAGTGAACGGGGCGGCATGATTTCATGAACAGCGTCATCTAGCGGATTTGATAGGTTGTGATTCTGCCCCGTCTTTGTGTTTTGTCCATACCACCCATTTTTTCTCTCTCTCTCTCTCTCTCTCTCTCTCTCTCTCTCTCTCTATCCCTATCTCTCTCTCAAAGCTTAATTGAGCAAGAAATAGTCCCGCTCTTTCCCCGTAATTTTTTCGATGGAAATGTTAGAAAACCAAAATGTGTGTGTTATTTGTAATTGTCAATTAGTTAAAACAGGATATAGGCACACGGAGTAAACCGTTCTTGAATTGCGCATATCACAATATGATATAATGTCCCAAGGCGCTTCCAAAGATTTGTTGATATTGTAAATTTTCCCGGCCAATTTTGCAACTTTGCCAATTCGATTGAGCTCCTCCCCTTTCCCCCGCCCCTAATTTAGTTATGAGAAGTGAAGAAAAAAGGGAAATTTAACATATATATTACAAAGTGCGTCCGATATTGACAATGGAACTGAATGAATATAAATCATTACATTTTAAGGGAATCGAGAAAAGACATGTTTATGCCTACATAAACAGTAACCGTTATAATTTGAATGAACATGATACCAAATCGACTGCCTATTCGCAAATTTGAATGCCTGACTTAACCTTTCGGCAATTGCCAATAAATTTAAATAAATCGGGGCACACGCGCCTGTAAAAATGAATTTAAATGATAAAAGTGATTATTTCAGTGCCTGATACCAGGGGCGGCGATTTCTTTTCATGACCAGGGGGGGGGGGGGGGACGAAATGCGAGGAACGAGGGAGGAGTGACGTAATGAGCCAAAACGTTTTTTTGGGGGGAGGGGAGAAAAACATCCGCGTCATCATCGCTCTTACATGTTACATGCAGGCCCCGTGGAACCGAAGGGGGGGGGGGATAAAGTATTTGTGATTAGATAGAGCAAAGCAATTAAGTTGGCTTTTACTCTGGCGTGGGGTCCTGGGGCAAAGCCCCGGCGGGGGTCACCGGGGGCGGAGCCCCATGCAGCTCAGAGTTTTTAGGCAATTAATAAGGGTCAGATGAGCATATTTTGATACCTTATTTGTGACACTTGCATGCAGGTCACTAATCGTACTGGGGTCCAGGGGCGAAGCCCCCAGAAGCTCAGCGGTTTTAGGCATTTAATTACGATCAGATGAGCATCCAGGGGCCGCCTTATAGGGCCCTTGGTGGGGTTTAGGGGGCGGAGCCCCCGTAAACTCAGGGTTTTAGGCTTTTGAATGTGGTCAGATGACTATCCAGAGGCCCGCTTAGGGCCCTGGTGGGGTCCAGGGGGCGGAGCCCCCGGAAGCTCAGGTGTTTTAGGATTTTAATTATGGTCAGCTGAGTAACCAGGGACAAGCATTAGGGCCCTTAGTGAGGTACAGGGGGCAGAGCCCCCGGAAGCTTGGGGAAAATCATGCCATTTCAATAACATTTGTAAATTAGTAACTGGTATCGAATTAGAAATAAACCACGTTTGAATTTTATCGGGGGGGGGGGGGACTGCCCAAAGCACGAGTGAGTGAGCAAGGAGAGGGGTCAAGGTAAATTATATTCCTTGGCAAAACTATAGTATGAAAACAAACAAAATACCTGTTTCACACTTTACTTTTCTACAATATTAATTGTACATTTTGAAGGATATTATGCGAGGGAGCATAGCCCCCGAGCCAGAAGATTTTTGCATTTTTATTTGTCTAAACGCTGCACTCTTGGGCCCTCCAAAGCCTAATAGTGTGTTGCAGTCTTTAGTCAGTATTTGCTGTACATTATTTTTGTGTACTTTTTCAAATTTTCCGGGGGGGGACGATCCCCCCCTACAGATATCGAGGGGGGGACGTGTCCCCCCCCCCCCCCCCCGTCCCCCCGGGATCGCCGCCCCTGTCTGATACTACGCCTAAAATGTTGTATCCGCTAAATTAAATGAAGGTTTTGTTATCAAATGGACTGAAAAAGCTGCGAAATTGGCGGGGGAAACTTATGCTACCCTGGCTTTATTTAGTTAACCCCTAGTGCCCCACCTTAACCGAGTCAGCAAAATAACAAACTTATGACACATTTTACATCCGTGTTACATTGTTTTATTGTATTTAAATAGTAATATTGTAATATTTGAAAACATTAATATTTTATACTTTGTTTGCCTGTGGCACGTGAAACCTGAAAACACAGAGTTGAAAACAGGAAAAATTGCGGAATGACATTTTGTTGTGTTTGTTTAATATATTCGTCACTTTATAGAAATGAAAAAGTTTAATTTTAATGGGTTTGGTATCTACCGGTTTTATGGTAAGATCCCCATGACAAGCTTTCTTAATACCTACTTCATCTCCTTTGCAAACATTATCCATGAACATTAATGAACTTTACCACATATATTTACATTATCTTCCATCTTGTGCAAATATATAGTCGTTTTCTATTGTATTCAAATTTGTTTGATAATGTAAAACAAATGAACATGAACCCCGATAAAAAAATGAAATAGAAGCCGAAGGAGAAGAAAAATAAGAAGAATGAATAGACGAAGACAAAAGAATGGAAGATGAAGAGATATAAGAATAATAAGAAGAAGAAGTAATGAAAGGGGAAGATGAAGGGATATAAGAAGAAGAAGAAGAAGAAGTAGAAGAAGTAATAAAAGGGGAAGAAGAAGAAGAGGAAGAAGAAGAAGAAGAAGAAGAGGAAGAAGAAGAAGAAGAAGAAGAAGAAGAAGAAGAAGAAGAAGAAGAGAAAAAGAAAATAAAAAAAACATGTAATATGTAATAGAAAAACATTCAATTCAAGGAGAAGTATGAAATATGGTGATGGCATAGAGAGAAAGAATTTAGAGAGAAAGAGAGGGGGAGACTGACAGACAGACAGCCAGTGGGACAGAGAGAATGAGAGATAGAGAGAGAGAGAGAGAGAGAGAGAGAGAGAGAGAGAGAGAGAGAGAGACAGTGACATCCTAGAGAGAGAAGGAGTTTGAGAGTGCGAGAGAGAGAGAGAGAGAGGGAGTGAGAGAGAGGGGAGAGGCAGAACGAGAGGGGGATAGAGAAATAGAAGAGAAGATATGCGAAGAGAGGAGAGAGATAGTGGGAGAGAGACAGTGAGAGAGCGAGAGACATAGAGAGAAAGAGAGGGAGTGAGAGGAAAACGTTTTTTGGATTACGAGTTGTAAAGCTTGAAACAAAACCATATCTGTACACAAGATGTATTCCGGGAACAAAGTTCACTCTGTTGTTAAGAATATTGAGTTAAATTGATTGTGCAATAAGATTTAACCTACTTCTCTTTTGCCCTTATTTCGCTCCAGCGAGCAAAGTTGTGCAAGAAATAGGCACATGGTTATAAATATTTGTTTATTCTAATGATCTTATAAAGTGCATGCAAATCCCGTGGAGGGAAACTAAAATAAAATTGATACAATATTTGCAATTATCCGATACAGTGTTTCTCCATAAAAGGTTTTGATTGTTTATAATTATGATGACTTCCAATGAGATTTTAACGCGGTATTTGATTTCTTTTATATATACATTGGGGAGCTTATAATCACGATTCATGTGTGTTTTTGTTTTCCTATTGGAAACTATTTAGGACTGGGCTGTCATATCGTAACGCTTCTATAAAGAGTGACTCTATCTTTCAAAGCTAAATAGCGCCGTCTCACTGCGTGTCGGCACTCAACAGTACTCGTGATTGATAAAATATAAATGAAGACAAAAATCCAACTAAACAAACATACAGGCCATTTATATTCTTATCATTCTTATCAAAATTGATTTGTTAACCGCACATAAAAGGGTAATGTAAAGTATGAAAAGAAAAGGAAAAACAGCATGGCAAATAGGCATTGTTTCCATCTTCTGTGACCTTATCTGAAAAATACAAACACGGTAATACAATTATTTAGCTCCTTAGTGGTGCCTCTATGGGTTTGCCAATATTGATATTGCATTCCGTTCGCGTCATTGAACTTCTCGACATTTCCAGTTTTAGCGCGGGTATATTGAAGATAAAAAGACGAAACTCAAAGATAAAATCACTATTTATATCAGGTTTGGAGTAAGGGGATGCGACTGATGTTAAAAGGGGAAAACCAAAGAACAATAAAATAAAGAAGACATCGGTTAAACAAATACATCGCTCATCCGGCATTGTTCAAACAATTAATCAACTTAATAAAAGTTCATTCCTTCTTTTATATTGTGACTTAGTCCGTTTTCTATCCTTATAATCACCCCGAATTAGACGTAACTATAACGAATTTATACCAAAATTCCAATTTTGTTTAACAATGAGTGCCTCTGTGATTTATGTCTTATAATTGAAGCATTGGCTGTAATTTATTTAAAACTTTTGATAAGAATGGACGATTATTGCTTTGTCAAAGAATCATAACAGCTACTTACGCATTACACCCAATTCAAGGCCTAACACATCACTTGTTTTATACAATCCTCACAGGCTCATTGTATTAATACAAAATGAGTGGTTCTCCTCTCTTTATTGGGTAATTAAAGATTGGTTCTTTTTCGAGTTGAATCTACTCCAAAGGGGTGGCTTTATTGACTATTTAAGAGTATGTTTCACTCTTTTATTTTGGTGTGAAAGGCAGCTCCAAAAATAAGTGACCCAAATGTTTCCTAAACGAGCGGAATCCAGCTCAGGGACATAACGGTTAAATTGAGATTAACGAAGAACATTTCTTGAGCAATATATCGCATTATTGTGTGTAGACGAGTGAAAAGCCCGCACACAAGTGTGCACCATCTCCACTCATTAGTGACTATTCATCCCATTCCACATGCAAAGGGGAAATAAAGCAAAATGGCAACTACAGTCATATTAGATTACCAATCCTTAAACCCATAATATCCTGGGCGGAGAGTGGCAATAATTATAGATTAATGTTTTGCCAGCAACATTAGTGCTGCGACTAGGGTTCAAACTGCGAACCATGCGATCATGTAAACACCGATATCTAAGAAAGACTTAGTCATCGCACGTGCGTAATACAAATTCAGTTGCATATATCCGGCATGAAACGAAACCAGGCGAACATTCCTCGTTTTTGGAAAGCCCCCCCCCCCCCCCCCCCCCCCCCCATCGAAAGAAAAAGAAACCATAATCCTGATAATGCATGTAAGACTGCCCTATAGCATATCCCGTCTTTTCTTGGAGGGGCTGCCCGTCTTTTCCCTTCTATTTGTTCTTTACGCCATTGGACAACATAGCTCAGAATAATTCCGTAATTCTCGTCAAACAGACCGTCGAAAAATCACAACCGATAAGCACACCTTGTTCTGCATTGAATTACATATAAACCATTTGAAGAAGCGACTCAGGTTGTCGTCGGTGAAGCAAGATCCGTGTTTGATAAAGAAAATCTAAATGAAGAGGGAGTAAAAAATAATCAGGTTTAAGTCGTACGTGTCTGAATATTAATTTAGTTAGAATAATGAGCTGGTGTGTGCACAATGTAATTAAAACAAATCACAATTCACTCCATTTTATTGTTGACGTTGTAAATGGTGTCCCCAGTGAATTGCGTTTTTTTTTTATCTACACACGACAACAGATTCATCACGTGACCCTACTGCAGTTATATCAAGGGGGCAAAAGGCATAGGAAACAACAGACAAATAATCATTTACTCCAATTTATAAAGTGGTCCAAAAATATAGCCAAACGAATATTAACATTTTGGAATTTGCCATCATGCAATGATAATTTACACTTTACGTTTAAACATTTCGAAACATCTTTTCATATTACTCACGATTCCGCTTCCAGTCTGCATTTAATGAGAAACTACAAATAGCTCTCAGGGTCATTGGCGCATTTACACATAATATATACACATCATTAAAGTGTTAGTATTGCAAATACACTGACCGACTCATCGCCTCGTAAATAAACCCGAATCGGCGGCAAAAGCATACAAAACACTCTACACCTTTTTGGTGGATCTGTCTCCAAAATAGCTGTTCTTGATTAAATTTCTATTTGTATTTATTAAAGATTAAAGGGATAGTTGAGTTCTGTTGCAGAGGGCGCTACACAAAATAATTTGTTTGCGAGATAATGAAAAACTGAGTGTCAAATTTGAAAGAACATAATATTTAAATGACAAAATCATCTTTGTTTGATCAAAATCGGTTCAAAGACGGCTAAAATATAACGATTTCTAATACTTTCGTACCACCACAAATATTAGATATTTTGAAAAATTTGAAAAAACCGTTGAAAAAAAACTTTTACGTCGCATTTCAGCCAATGCCGATGTTGTTTTTTGTTGGCATTTTCGTTTTGCTTATATTACCCACAACTACCCGGCTCATTTATTGTTATTTTTAATTAAATAATTAATTAACGGTCACCATGTTTTTTTTTAAGTGGAGCTGAATTGGTATGATCGTATTGGCTAAGTTTCACACATTTTGGGGTCTAAATTTACCTTCTTAGCAAGTTTAGGTTTTAAAAAGGCACTACAAATGTCATAAATAAGAATAAGAGCAATAACCATGCACTATGAAGGCATTTGCGGTCTGAAAACAGAACTCAACTATCCCTTTAAGTAGGAGGTTGGTAACGGAGGAATAGGATGAAGAACAAAAAAGGGAAAGCAGAAGGAGAAGAAAAGGAAGGAAGGAAGGAGGGGGAGAAAGAAGAAAAAGAAGAAGAAGGAAACAAAGAAGGAGGAGAAGAAGAAGAAGAAGAAGAAGAAGAAGTAGAAGAAGAAGAAGAAGAAGAAGAAGAAGAAGAGGACGAAGAAGTAGAAGAAGAAGAAAAAGAAGAAGGAGAAGAAGAAGTAGAAGAAGAAGAAGAAGTAGAAGAAGAAGAAGACGAAGAAGAAGAAGAAGAAGAAGAAGAAGAAGAAGAAGAAGTAGTGAAAAGTAAGAAGAACAAGGGAAAGAAGATACAGACTAAGAAGACGAAGAACAAGAAGAAGAGATATCGGAGAGATATAATACGGAGAAGGAACAAAGTGGGGAAGTCCATACACAAAACTACACACGAAATAAACCTTTCTCATGTCCAAGGTTTGAGTCTATTCCACACCAAACCTCTTTGCGTATTGCTGAGAACAATCCGACTCTTATCTAAGTAATAATGAGTTCTTGAATTAACATGACGTGCTAATCTCTAGTTAATAAACAACCAAGATGGGTGTTTCGGGTCAAAGACTAAAGAAGTTAGTTACAAAGTAAACAAGAATCAATCTAGAAGGAGCTGTTACGAGAGCCACCTACATCCCATTACGGGCGCCTTCAGCAAGCAAATCAAATTCCTCGGTAATTTTCTTTTTTATATCAACAACGAAAAATTGGAAAAAAGAAAGAACCACAGGATCTTCAAATGTTGTGTCAATAAAGAACTCAAAATCAAATCGAACCCGACCGCCTTGACATCCAATATGGACGCACGTGTTAGGATCTCGTAGCAACCGACTAAATGACACAGGATACATTTAGTAAACGTGTAAAGTGAATATTTTACCGCTTTATATCTTGCTGTGGCAGGGTTAGTTCGCAGGAACTACATATTTATATCTTTATACCGTTGGGGATTTATGCTTTTCTCTTCTTTTGGGGGGACTATTCTTCGCGAGAACGAGACCGGATGTGCGGCCTGATCCATGTTGAAATGGTGGACTAGCGGAGATCGTCTGGCACAGAGGAAAGCAAGGGAGACCCTAAACATGAGTGTCCGGGGTTCGAAACTCAGGCCCATTACGATCGTCTTGATTTCAGTCCTTCTATCAGGTATTGTTTTTTTTTCTATTCCCCACTGCATATTCTCTGCGAATTAATCAACTGTATTATATATTATTTAGGCTTACATTTACTTTTATGCCGGTTATCCAAAGGCTGCCTCTGAACCAAATTCTGAAATTTTTGTAACATGAGGGCGATCAATTAGTTAACCAACCTTTCTGTTTTTCACTTTGCGTCATTGTAAATGAAAAAGAGATGAAAATAACATAAACATTAAACTATACTCGTATTCGTTGTACTATATCATCGAAGCCCATGTATGTGTGATGTTAATACCCAACTACTAAGGGAGCAATGTTAATATTGACTGTGTAGGTTGGGCACATGTCAGTATTCTAAGACATTATATGCATGATATTTGCTTGAAACCAATGTTAAATTCAAGGAGGATGACGTTACTGAGCAACATATACATATATATCTTTTTATAATCGAATGATTATTTAATGATCAGTTGCGATTAAATTCATTATTCATTATTTAAAACACTTGTGAATAATTGACTGTGGTTTTCTGAAGGAATGTTTCTATGCCCCATGCTTTCATTTGCCAGTAGTGCTAAATGGCTCGTATGTCTCGTTTGTCAGACGTGTAGATTAACACAAGTAATTCATGCACAACAGTGCTCTTTTGAAGCACAAAGCTTTTACAAAATTACCCATTTTCTGTATTAATTACCTACATGACAACCCTTTTAACACCGATTAGTTATACATAGGGAAAATATTCACATCGTCTTGAAGTCTTTGGTATGACTATCCAAAAAGAAACATATAAATGTGGCACAGGAAGAAAAATTTCGCGAGGCACATGAAGTGCTTTTATTTAGAAAATGTCCATGCATTTTATGAAATAATTTTTCAATTAATCTAGACAACAACAAAAAAGTGAAAATGGAATCGGCGTCGTTTGGTATTATTTGCCCCCCAAAAAACATGCCATATTTACTGATGGCTTAGAAACATGATCACCGGTTGTAGAAAATGAATATAAATATAAATATTGTCTGTAATTAAAGTGTTGAAACTGTTACATACTAGTTCACAATATTCAGCACAATGCTCCAAGGCCACAACAGTAATAGGCATGGTGGGCAATATATCGACCAGGGGTGCTACCGTTTTACCCCATAACCTATTCCCCCGCCCCCCTCCCCCCACAACAAAAATAAATAAATAAATGGTGAACGGAAGAAACATGTGAGACGCAATCTGAGTCATTCTACCGAAAAAAGTGCAATCATTTAGTAAGTGTAGAGCTTGGTGGATTGATTTCGTTATTGAAATATAATTATGACGAAACTATTCCAAAGAGACAAACTCACTACCGGATTACCTTAATACAGTTGCCTGAAGATTTGTAGTTTACGTTTACTGGGAGGGGGAGGGGCAGTCCTTAACGACCTCCTCGTACATCGATTACTCTAATTATCATCATTCTTGAATGTATATCAGACCTGTATATCAGGCCTGTTAAGTATGTAATATTTTATTCATATGCAAGTAATGCGTATTTCATCTAGAGATCCCTACATAAATTCCAATACCTCTCGATCTCACATAGTATATCAGACGGTAAGGCACTATATCTCGATTACGTGTTCCTGCTATATATTGTTAAATGTTTTGAGTTAAAATTGACTTTGGGATACAAAATTTGCAGAAAAACGAACAGATAATGATAATACCATGACAATCTCTTTGAATAGAATGACACTATTGAACAATATCATTCAATATCATTGCGTATTTGCCCGCCGTCACACCAATATGTCCCGCGCTGCCAACCGGTGCCCGACGCCATCGTTCTGCCGGGAAAACATGGCGTGAGAATAAGACCAGAATGGCAGATACTTGAAGCGGCGTCTTGCATATTCTACATGTAACTCTTAAAATGTGTGGTGTACATGGAGACAAGATTTTAATTTGCTATTCCTATTAAAAAAAATTCTAAACGACTACTAATTTGTTTACTCACTGTATCTTTTCATCGCCACAGGCCAATTATTTGTTGGGGTTACAGGACAAAACGGTAAGTTTCATTTAATGTGTCAATTCTTCTGCGGGTATTAAAAAAAAAAAAAATTAATTGATTAATATAATTAATAAATTATCAATCAATATCATTGAGATTATTATCTTTTATCATTGGTAGTGGTAGTCGTAGTATTATTATCATTACTTTTATTATTATTATTATAATTATTAGTATTATTATTATAGGTTTTCCTGGCCAATTTCGCATCTCTGCCAATCCAATTATTTTTTTGTTCAATCAATTTATCAAAATAACGCCCATAGTTAAAATTCGTGATCCGTGCATTTAAGTTCGCATTTAAGTCGATCGAATTAACACGTTTCTCATTCAAATTCATTTTTTTTGCAAGCTTGTCGTCAAGCGTTCATTCAATTTAACATGACATGACCACGTGATATCGGAATACCGCCTTTCGTACATTCAAATTCATTTCAGAGCAACCAATTTAGCATTTCGTTCAATCAACTTAGTCACTACTTTATAATTATTTCACAAATTCAAAGTTTTTTGTGCAAGTAAGTGTTACTGTGTAATGACTACAGTATTGATTGGTTCACATTTGCATAGACTTTGAACGTATTTATTTGTGTGTGTGTAAGGGCGTGTACAAATGTAAAGATTATTGGATAGAGTCTCTTTCATTGTTATTTGAATGGGTTCATGAAGAAAAAAAGTCCCCTCTGATTTTAATGAGCGACAAGAAAACAATAATAGGGAACTTTCCTACATGCAGACAAAAAAATAAGTGCACAATGGTTTAACAATATTCATACTTAGTAGTGTTCCCCGGCAATTAAATGGTGGGGATATATTTTTAACCTTGAATGACGCCCACCATGAGCACACAATCTCCGCCATCCCCCCCCCCCCCCCGCAAAAAAAAAGAAATGATAATATAGGATTTCCCGGCCAAATTCGCGAGTTTGTCATTCGAATTCATTTACTTTGCATTTAAGTTAGCGCAGATCAGCTTTGCCATTCCAATTATCATTCAATTTTCCCGATTTTGTATTTAATTTAGGATTTTGGTCGAAGGATTTCATAGATCTGTCATTCAATTTAGAAACTGCTCAACTAGCATTCAAATTAATCGTCACTTGTCGAGGCGTCATTTTTATCATTCAAATTAACACCTGTCATTCGTATTCGAATTATGTTTATTCAAGTTAGGAATGTTAGGGGGAATAAATGCAACACACGTTTACAGCTTTAAAAAAATGCAATTAAATACATGATTTGCCATTGGGGTCTTTTCTGTTATTCCATTTATTAATTTTGAGGACAAAGCATAATGTTTGTAGTCAGACATTAGGTAAAGAAGGGGCGAAATCAAGGGATATGGCATCTCTGAACGGACATGTTCATATACCCGGAAAAGTGGGGATACAAAAACACCTACCCCAGTCACAATATTGTACCCTTCCTCCATAATGAAATTGTGATAAATATATGATGAAACACAAGACAAACAACTTTCTTACATGAAAATTTACACAAATATTGAGACCATCAAGTCCGTATAGATGTAAGTCTCTTTTTTTAACAATCAAACTTAAAGGCTGATGAATATCTGATAAATCTAAAAGTATAAATGCAAGACAATAAAATAGGATGATATACACATGAAAAAACGATCTTGAAAGAAAAAGAATGAGCTATAAAAAGTGTTTAATAAACGAGAAATGTATATTGACCATTAATTTTAGTGCACAGAGTGCTAATTTGAATGCTACAAATGAATTAGAATGCAAGAAGTACACCGTCGCGATGTCAGAAAATCGTGTTGCGCTAAATCGAATGACCAAATAGCGAAAGAAGCACTTTGTTCATTAATTGGAATGAAACATACATAGATTCTAACGAAAACTTCATAGATTTGAAATCTAGAAAACGGAATATAAACCCGAGATATACCCGACAGCACTAAAACCGTCGAATTTGAACGCAATACAAATGAATTTGAATGACAAACTCGCGAATTTGCCCGCGAAATCCTATAATATATAATAACTTACAAAAGTAATAATAATGATAAAAGTAAAACATCATTTGTGTTGGTGGGGGGAGGGGGTTCGGGCATCATCATGATCATCTAATATAGCTATGAGAAGTGAATAGAATAGGGAAATATGAAATATATTTATAAGGTCTTCATTTAACCTACCATGTTAAAAGTGCGTCCGATATTGACAATGGAATAAAATAAATCACAATCATTTCATTTGTGGGGAATTAACAAAAATAAAGGGATGAGTCTACCTAAACAACATTCCTGTTAACTCGAATGAACTTGTTGAAAAACCTACTGCCCATTTGCGAATATGAATGCCTGATTGTACCTTTCGGAAATTACCGACGAATTTGAAGGAACGTTTGCACACGCGCTATATGGAATGAACTTGCATGATAAAAGCGCGAAATCGATTACCAGATATTATAAAATGATTAACTATTGCGATTTGTTTTATTGACCGTCTCGGAAGACTACGGTTTTTGCACTAAATTGAATGAACTCTTTTCAATTTGACTGAAAAAGCTGCGAGATTGGCCGAAAAAAACCTAAATTAATATTAATTTGTAGGTATTATTCATATTAATATTATTATTGATATTGTTATTATCTTAACTGTTATGATTATAATAAACATTATTGTCGTTACTATTATTTGTATTGTTATTATAATTATTGTTATAATTATCGTTATTATTATTGTTAATATTATTATCATTATTATTATTATTATTATTATTATTATTATTATTATAAAATCATCATCATTCTCATCATTTCTATCAACAGCATTATTGTCATCATTTAGTTGTTATTGTTTTTAGACCCACGACTGGAATTCTTGTCTGACCTTGAAACTTCCATTCATATCATATTTATACATGCATATATATTCATTGTGTTTTATTTCACCATTGATAGATACTCGCTGCTCACCCCCTGTTATCTTCGGTGATGGGATACCGAGTTTCTCTCCGAACGAGGAAAGCTATCCTGGAGGGTCAAATGTGAACGTCACCTGTAGTGGATATCTATTTGGAGTTACGGAAATTGGAGAGTGTGTTGAAAGTACTCCATCCGGATATTGGGACACAGAACCCTTACCAACATGCGAGGGTAAAGATACCAATACATTTACGGCATTACATTAACTTTTACCTTTAACACAAAGAATCAACCTATTTGTTTCCGTCACCTATTGACAACATTATAATGGCATTTTACTTAAAGTCAGACAAGATTTCCATTGGATACAACCATGACAAACGGGGTATTGCCTTTGAGTTGATTTCTTGAAAGTTTTGCAATTATGAAGATCATGTTCTATGGAATATCTTCATCGTTCAATGGCTATTTTAAAGCTATTGTTACTGTGTATCATTCTATGAAGGGTTCTCACGGTGTCCAACGTATCTTACTCTACACTACACAGTTATAACGTTTAAATAGTAAAATAGTAAAATATGTTGTTACCATTTTCTAAATGTCATATGCAATTTTGTGATACACTTTCAAAGTAATCAACTGGTGATGCTTCACAATATTTCAGCTATAAAGTTTAGCAAGATCCAACATCATCAATCCACAACATTTGTCTAGAAGATGCCTGACTACTATATTAACAAGTTGACAGTAACCGATAAGAGAGACAAACTCAAATATCCACTAAATCTTTATACTTGAAGAGAGCTGTTTTGGGGGCAACCGTACAGGTGCACACAACCATATATCGCTATATATGCTATAATTGCATATATTCATGTACTTCTTATTATAAATTCAAATTTTAATTCAAAATCAGTTTCATTAGTTTAATTTATCTAAAGTAAGATTGACTTCGTTTCTGAACTCATAATCATATGCCGGGATAATTTTTTCGAGTTAGAAAAAAAGAACAAAACAGATCAAGTTCAATTGTATCTATGTTTTAAAAGCTTTTCGTAGTTATTAAATGAAAAATTCATCAAATTGTGTGGTTATTAAGTATTAGTACATTCAACACTTTTTGCCTTTGCCTGTAAAGACACACATAGTGTATATGTATTTACATATTGCGTGTACGTATTCATCTGTTTACTTTAGTTTATATTAACAATTTATATTAAATGTATTTATTTGGTATTTTATCTCTTTCTCTCTGAAATAGAATCAAGTTGCCCCGTGCCCACTGCTCCCGGGAACGGCTTAGTAAGCCCGGTAAATCAGAACTCCTTATACGATGAGATTGTCTTTTCTTGCGACGAGGGTCTTTACCTTGATGGACCGATCATGGCGGTTTGTATAGGAACTGGTCAATGGTCTCCAACTACGGTCCCAACATGTTCTGGTAAGTACAGAGGCTTGAAAAAGATTGTAGAGGTGATGTGGTTCAATGGTTAAGTCTCCGGACTGTGAACAACGTGGTACGGGGTTCGAATCCACGCCGCAGCACTATTAAAACGTCCCTTGGCAAGACATTAATTTACATTTTGTCACACACTACCCATGTGTAGTAAATGAGTACCTGGTATGATGTATTCCTTGAATGTAGTGAGCGCTACTGTCGCCGGAGCTAACTTCCAAATCCCTTTATAAGTGCATTGAGACATTGAGTGCATTGAGAAAAAAGGAGAAATACTTGAAATATTCGATGACGACTCTAATGATGATGGTGATAATGATGATGGAGGTCATAAAATTATGATAGTACCCAGGGCCAATATTCATAAATCCTGAACTAACCTAGTTGTCTACTAATTACATAGGCTGTGTACATGATTAAAGCTTCATGAATTTGGGCCCTGCTTCAGCAGTCCCTACTAGCCTTGCTACTGCTAAAATCAACGCTACCAATTTTACTCTCCCATTATATATTATTATTACTACTACTACTACTACTACTACTGCTGCTGCTGCTGCTGCTGCTATTACTACTACTACTTATACTACTGCTGCTGCTGCTACTACTGCTACTACTACTACAACTACTACTACTACTACTACTACTACTACTTCTACTAGTAATACTTATACTACTACTACTACTACTGCTACTACTGCTGCTAATACTACTACTACTACTAATAATAATAATACTAATACTGCTACTACTACTACTACTACTACTAATACTACAACTACTACTACAACTGCTACTACAACTACTACAACTACTACGACTATGACTACGACATATTACTACTAGTGCTACTACTACCACTCCTACTACTACTACTATACTACTACTACCACTACTACTTCTAATACTATTACTACCAATTTGATTTTACTTCTCTTTTGAAGGAATCTGTACGATTCCCGTTATAACTGATGGAGAAGCTACCTCGTCTGATGACGTACTTCAAGAAGGGAGTCAGATGACAGTCAACTGTTCTGAAGGGTACACTCTGACCGGTGTAGCCGATTTCAGGTGTCACAATGAAGAATGGGACCCGGATGTGGGAGAATGTTTAGGTACTGTGTTTTATCATATTGTTGCGTCATTAAATATGTGCCATTTAATTATTGTTAAAACTTTTTAAAATAACAACATCGATCTTTTTTAAGGCGTAGTCATTTTTTTAAGTGGCTGGACAGAATGATCGGGGTAGGTTTATTTTCACACACCGTTTTTTATTTGTATTACAATCTAAGGTTTATTTCTATCTATTACGACACTATAAGTTCTTAATAAAAAGAATTTGCATTTCTCCAACATATTTAAACAATAATCCAAGTATTGGCCAAAAATTGGAAGTTTTATAATGAGAAATAAATCTCTTTACTTTCATTCCTTGACCCGTTAGTATATAATCGTTACAGAATGTCCGAACGTCAAGAACCTATCTTCTATTGAATTCACTGTTTGATTACAGTTGACCGTGAATCGTTAAACCTTCATACTAGATATTGTGACTATTCCTTTCATTATCGAATCTATCGCAGCAAATTGCCCCTCGCCAGTCATTACGAATTCAGACTTTGCAACAGACCAAGGGGAGACAGACCACGGCGACTACATCATCGTGACCTGCGACGACGGTTTTACTTCCGGAACAGGGGATAATGTATCAGAACCTGTGACCTGCGGAGAGGGTAGTTGGGACGTGGATGTATTATGTTATGGTGAGTATGACCGTATTGTTTGGGTGCAATATTTTTCCTGTTAGTTAGCATGATTTCAAACATACTTAATCTTAAAGGGATAGTTGAGTTCTGTTGCAGAGGGCGCTACACAAAATAATTTTATGTGAGATAATGAAAAACTGAGTGTCAAATTTAAAAGAACATAATATTTAAATAACAAAATCATCTTTGTTTGATCAAAATCGGTTCTAATACTTGTGTACCACCACAAATATTAGATATTTTGAAAAATTTGAAAAAACCGTTGAAAACCGTTGAAAAAAACGAAATAACGCCTTTTACGTCGTATTTCAGCCAATATGGATGTTGGCTTTTTTGTTGGCATTTTCGTGTTGCTTATATTACCCACAATCAGCCGGCTCATGTAATGTTATTTTTAATTTAATAATTAATTAACGGTCACCGTATTTTTTTTTTAAGTGGTATGATCGTATTGGCTAAATTACACACATTTTGGGGTCTAAAATTACCTTCATAGCAATTTTAGGTTCTAAAAGCGCACTATAAATATCATAGATAAGAATAAGAGCAATAACCATGCACTTTGAAGGCATTTGCGGTCTGAAAACAGAACTCAACTATCCCTTTAAATGCAATGGGTCCTTAAATGCAACGGGCTATTGTTCCTATATATGTATACATACATGTTGGCCCTACGTATACCATTGGGCCTACTTCCCATTAGTCATATGTGCCACCTGTCATATGTCTCAATGGTTTTATGTGAAACCTGTCGAATGTGACAACGGTCTTATGTGCAATTGGTTCATGTGCCTATCATATCGATCCTACACCCCATTGGATCTATGTCCAAATGGGCTCACTTCTATTGATCGATCATACCTCCATCTCGTCCGACGTACAATTCGTCCTACATCAGTTTGGAAGGCTAACATTTATACTAGCCTTAACTTTAAGTTTACCTGAAATTTAAAACTTCGAGTCATCTAATATTATTGCTAAAACTATGAACGGGAAAGGATATCCTCACACCAATAAAGAGTGGATGTAATTAACGTCGATGTTATGCTTTGTTTAAAACTTCGAGGTTCCACAAACTTAAAGTTTGTGTCTACGATGCCGGGTGAACATACCCCCTGATAGGTTATGTATTTCAACTATCTAATATTCTTTTGACAGCGAATTGTCCATCGATCTCAGCCCCTGAAGATGGATACATCAACAGCCTCGTCGAGCCGTTCTATCATGACCGCATCGTCGTTTTCAACTGCAGCCTCGGGTTCACATTGGTCGGGGATTCGAGTTCAACGTGCGACGACGGAAATTGGTTGAATGCCGTTCCCGAGTGCAAAGGTTTGAAGTCAATCACATTTCTTCCGTATTATTGTCTTCCTCTATATTCTATTCGTGTTTGTCTAACATTAACAAATTACTGTGTCGATATTGAGCGTAATCTAATATTGTTTCATGACTCGTGATCTCTTTATCTATTATAATGGTTGGACCAAAGTCAATTTCGATTATGATGTTACACTAGTTAAAAGAGCGATGATCATTAACACTTTGGTACTGGTAACGTATTGAAAAGTTCGAAATAAGTATTTTCCTTTATACAAACTGGTAATTATCCAATTACGCATAACAGCATATTTGCCTTGTATGCTTTTTTCTAAAACACTTTTTGAAACCGATTTGTAGTGGTGGTTATTTTACCCTGACTGCTAAGAAAGCATAAATGCTTGTTAGTAAGCAACCAGAGGACCCGGTACTGAGAATACCAAAGGGAACTAGCCAATCGCCTTGGTTTCGAACCCAGGTCACCGGATTACGGGACCACTGCTCTACCGACCGAGCTATCGCGCCTCCTTAACATTTAAGGCGCCATTTGAAGAAAAAATGTCATAAGTTTGTCTTTTAAATTTTGTTATTCACGTAAATACATTAGAAAGTAATGTGTAACCGCTCTATCTTCTCCTGACCCATGTCGTCCTAAATGAGATAACAGAAGATAAACTAGTAAAATGCTTTTTGAATTCAGCAAAATTGATGTAACAGCGTAATAGACGAAATCTTTTCCTCCTTTTACTTCTTCTTCCGATGTTTCAGCCGATTGTCTCGTTCCTTATATCGAGAACTCCAATCTGAACGATACCGCCAACAGCACGTACGTTCCCCATAGTAGTAACACGACGGTCACATGCGGCAATGGTTATTCGTTCGGGTTCGAATCGGTCTTCGATGGCATCTTGACGTGTAATGATGGGACCATGGATGACACCGGGGTTGAGTGTCTCGGTGAGTGAACTCCCGATTCGGCGTCGTACCCCCAAAATGTCCTGAATATGAAATAACGAGAATGTCACTCCGTTTGTCTCGGAGGAACAAATAATGTTCAGCCAAATACTTCATAAAAGAGAGAGAAAAAAGATGAATAAAGAGAGAAAGCCAATATGTAGAAAGAAATATGTTGAATAATGAGATGAGTAGAGGAGGTGAAGAGGAGGAGGAGCTGGAGGGCGGGGAGGTGGTCGTGTTTGAGAGACAAAGAGTCAGATGGGATGACGTTTGCTAGAGAGTATGAATTCTGTAAGATTATGTTGAAGGTGAGCATTCTCATTTAAATGCTTAATTGTAGTGCTTTATCGTGTTTATGGTACGGAAGAAATACCATATATGTACAAATAAAGACAACATGTATTTATCATTTTCATATTCCTTTCAGAGAGTTGTACAAGTCCTACTGTCGCAAATTCCAATTGGGCGGACAGAAGCGAAGCAGTCCTATACGGAGGGTCAATCGTGGCAGAGTGTGACGGTGGCTTCAGTTCCGGTTCCGGGTCAGAACAAAACGAAACGCTCGTCTGCGAAGGCGGCACGTGGGACGGGAGCGTATATTGCTATGGTAACTAGACACGTATCACGGGGGAGGAGGGGGGGGGGGGGCATATGGGGGAAAACATCGGTATCCAACATGTCCAAAATGCCCAAATTATCACACAACCGAAGCTTAACTTATACTAGTTTGGCCTCTGCCAATTATAGACATGTATTTGTTTTCATTTTTTTGCTTGAGATTTCCAAGACATCATTTTTGGAAGGGGAGAAAAGTACTAAAGCTCATTCATTTAGTTAAACCTACTCTTTTAATCATAATTCATTTATAAACAAACACAAATGAACGGAAAAAACGAGGAGAGGGAAAGAGAGTTCGAAAGGGGCAGAGCGGGGGGGGGGGAGGGAGAAGTGCGGATGTTTTGTTGGGGCGGGAAAGAGAGAACGGCCGGTTTACATAGACTAATGTAGTTGCAGCTAATGATGAAAACATCCAGTATAATGTAAACATTCATTAGCCATGTTGCCAATTTAGAATAAATGTACTACTAGGCAAGATAGAAGACAAATTATAGGTTTCGACTTTTTTTTACTTCAGAAAACTGCCCCGATATATCAGCACCCGATGGGGGTAATATCTATCCTAGTTCGGCTACATTCTACCACACCAACACAGTCTATTTCAACTGCAGTGAGACCTACCTCTTCGTCGGGACATCCGATCTCGCCTGTGATAATGGCACCTGGTCCGACCCTGTACCAGACTGCAAGGGTAAGGACATCACAACTCGATTAAGCCCTAATACCTTACTAACATCAACGAGAACAAGATACGTAAGAGGTCCCCTACCCCTCCCCCATTGAGTGACTTTTTTCAGTGACTTTTGTCACTTCGTCAAGTTCTCGTCCTAAACCTGTCGAGTTCCAACAACCCGTCATCACGATTTTCGTCCGAAGCAAATCAACTTGCATGGCGAGTCGCAAAAACATGTCATCTCGTCTTCTCGTCTTGAATAAGTCGTCTTGCTGAGTATCAACAATCCATCTTCTAGTCAACTTGTCCTAAATTATCTCGTCATCCCCTCGGCATTTTAAGCTTACGTACCACACCGATTAACCCGGCCAGCTTAGCATGAAAAGGGAAAATGAGTTATTGCGATCCCTGCGTACCCCTTCTAAAGACCACTGGCGTTCTAAATCTGCATTTTATTCAACAAGTACCCTTCCCCGATTTCCACCCCTGTATATCACTATTAAACCAGGCTACGCCACTGTTATTGTACTATGGCTCATTATGTCAACATTTTTTTTCTTATCTTGTCTTTACTAATGTACTACGTGCAAACCATAGTAATGGAATAATTTTGGCAATTATTTTATTTCAACAAGGTCTATATTTAAGACATGACGACTAAAGCCTCGGTCACAAATGCCATTACGAACTGCTTAGAACGCCGTACGAACGATTTCCAGACAATGGAAAAACAGGGAGATTCGTACGAAATTATTGTGTGTACGAACCTTTGTGACCGTAGCATAAGACAACATTTGGAGTTGTCATGGTCTAGTGGACACGTCACTAGACTGTGGATCAAATGGTTCGTGGTTCGAGTCCTGCCGCTATCGTGGTTCATCGTGGTTACCAAATAATCATTATTTGCAAACGCCCAAGATAACAAAGAAGAAAACAAAAAATGTATTCATAAACAATAACCACACATGTTTGACGTGGGCTAAGGATGTGTTTGAATGTGTGTGTGGAAGGGGGAGGGGCAGAGGCTCACTAACATCATTGTAAACTGTTTGCATAATTGTTTACAGCAAGCTGTCCTGGACCGGATGTGGAAAACTCAAACTATGCCGATGCGAGGGATTTGACAGAACATGGGGGGTACGTTGAAGTACTTTGTGATGATGGTTTCACTTCCGGTTCCGGATCACCGATGTCTGAGATCGTATACTGCGACGATGGTAGTTTCAACA
The DNA here is from genome assembly GCA_035222895.1 of Strongylocentrotus droebachiensis. Taxonomy (NCBI): domain Eukaryota; kingdom Metazoa; phylum Echinodermata; class Echinoidea; order Camarodonta; family Strongylocentrotidae; genus Strongylocentrotus; species Strongylocentrotus droebachiensis. The sequence goes on along the minus strand of JAVYIG010001247.1, from coordinate 210,976 downwards.
GGACGATTTATTGTTATGGTAAATATTTATGGTTGTTTATTTCAAGCTAAAAGGTATACATGTTAAAGAATGGTATCACCACATATCATCTGGCTTGAAAGAGACATATTCTGACGCAGATTATTTGTTTTTCTTTAATGATTATCTTATAACAAAGGTAATGATAATATGATAGTGTAGGTGATAATAACGATGATTAAACATTTAAAAATGGCATGAGCATAACATGAGAAAAGGATGTGCAGTATTAGGTAAGACACAAATGACTTTGCGTGAGTGCATGTGTGTATAGTATAGAAAAAGGGGAGGAGCGAGAGAGAGAGAAAGAGCAAGAGAGAGAGAGAGAGAGAGAGAGAGAGAGAGATGAAGGAGAAGAAAAAGAATAATAGATGAGATGGAGAGACAGTTTACTACTGCTTTGAAACTATAGACCATTATATAATCGACTTGTTTATCTTGTCCTCCCTTCCACGTACCCATCGACATGTGCATATAGGCAATGTAAGACCGATCTTATAGTGAGTCTGGAAATAGTTTATGAATGAAAAAAAAATCTCTCTTCTTAAGTGCTCGAGAACAGAAGTAGTTCATTGAAACTAAATCGTATGAACAAAAATTTGATTAAAAAGCAGTTGAAGATAGTGAATCATGAACAATTGTAATAATAGAGATCATGTGCGATATAAATAAAATTAACAACGAGAACATATTGATGGCAACAACCAGGCGCGGATCCAGGATTTCTTAGGGGAGGGGGCCCAACTTTCTTCATTTTTGTTTGCTCCCGAAAATTGGAAAATTGCGCCGGCCGAATAGTCGCTCAGTGGGGGGGGGGGGGGGGGTCGGGGGGGGGGGGGGGGGGGGGGGTAGTGAGCACAATTTTTTTTTTTTTTTTTTGGTCCTCGAAAATTTTTCAATTTGCACCCCCCCCCCCCCTTGAGCGCCAGGGGGGGGGGGGGCCCAACCCCCCAAAAAAGGTAAAAATCACGTGATTTTACATGATTTTTTTCTCAAGGGGGGGGGGGGCCCGGGCCCCCCGGCCCCCCCCCCCCCCCCTGGATCCGCCACTGGCAACAACAACAATACAGCAAGATATAGTGTTATCATTTATTTTTTAACTCTGATTATAATCTATCCATTCATTGTTTTACTGTCTCATCTAAATCTAGAAAACTGTCCTAACGTAACGGCGATTGATAACGGAAACTTATATGAAGTTGGACCTCCCCACTACTATGGGGACAGCGTCAACTTCACCTGCCTCACTAACTACACCCTGGATGGGAACCAGACGGTCACGTGTCTAGATGGTGAATGGAGTTCAAATTTCCCAGAGTGCAAAGGTGAGCCATTGTTCTAGATTTAGTCTGCAAGCGCAGACGACACTTTAACACGTCAAGCTGCATATCTATGTCAGTCTATGCAAGGAGTTAGGATACTCCTTGGTCTCTTGGCAAGGGATGTCTCTAGTCGTGGAAAGCTTAAAGATAAAGTTGAGTTCTGGTCGTGCGATTGCACTGTGAAACAAACGATGCGGAATCGAAAAGAAACAGTTGATCATGTAGCATTTATAAGTATTGGTGTGTACTCCAAGGTTCTGGAGTAAACAAAATGACAAGAAATTTGGCCCAGTCCTTGGTAAAGTAACAAGCACTGCACACAGAAAGATTTATACTGGACTACAAAGACATGTGACATAAAAATCGGGCCTCATTTTAAAGCTGTTACTGTCATATTTAGAATATGGAGGAATTTGAAAAGCCATGCTCTTCAGGGGACATTTTTTTTTCGCTGATGTTCTACCACACTTGCATAATAACAATGATAACGCTCACAAAAATATTGTTCACCTCCCAGTACTCAACCTTCTCTTTAAAGTGACTCGGTAACATTGTTTGAGGTTGTTGACAAAAATCCATAATTTGTTAATGAAATGTTATTTATTATATTCCTTCTACTGTACTATTCCTCTAGCATGCAAACAAATCCTGAAAAAGAACTGCAAATGAGATGATCCGAAAATTATTCCAACGACTTAATACTCCAGGTATTTTTTTCTCGCCAGAAATAAAGGTTTAGGGTTAAGGTTGTACTTGAGCTCTAGGTTAGGCTATATGGCTAGGATTAGGGTAAGGTATAGTGATTGGTCTAAGGAATGAGTTGGGGATTCGTTTAGAGTAGGACATTGGCTTCGGAGCAATTTGCGCAGGAGCATGTTTCGTAAAACCTTCGTATCATCAATTATCATGTTATATCTCCTAGCGGATTGCAGCGACCCAGGCACACCAGTAAACGGTTCCCAGAGCGCAAACTCATCATACACTCACGGCGGACAGGTCTCTTACGAGTGCGATCCCGGATTTGATACCCTTGGCTCATCCGTGATCACCTGCGACGATGGAACATGGTCCGCCCCTATCCCAATATGTGAAGGTATTTCTCTTTCTGTCCTTTATCTTGAAGGGCGTCACCAAAGAACGTGCTTTACTGTGCTACTGTATTTATCAAACATAATCATGTCGGCAAATCTTAAACAATGAGAAACCATTCTTTTTCCTTGTCAGCCAATTCTAAAATGTGAAAACTCTCCTTTTTTTCTTTCATTTTATTTAATTCCATTTAACAGCCGTTTGTTCGTATGTTAGGATTAAGTTCCCCTTACAAAATTGTTTCAACGACAAGTACCACTGTGCTCAGCTCGAACAAGACATTGAATAAGTGTCTTTGGACACTTTGAATATGCATGAATGTATGAATTAATGTTTAAAACAGGAAATGCATCAAGGTCTAACATGTACATTAGCTCATAGGGCTGTCGCTCGTTGAGTGAGTGCAGGTGATCCACAAAAGTTCACATTTTCAGCAAGATAATTTGCTGTATGCTGAAATGTTGCTAATCTGAATAATAAATTAACACCTTATTGAATATTGAGGAGGGGGGGGGGGAGAGAGTTTTCTTAAAATGTAGTTTTTAATAACAGAATTAAAAATTTAATATTGTTCCATTATTCTTAACCCCGAACAAGGTTCTTTCCTTTTAACTATCATATAAATATATATTTTTTTTGTGTGTGTGTTTTTTTTTTATTATTTTGATTGTAGCTGCCTTGAAAATCGCCATTTTGTTTGTTGTATATTTAGAGGATACCTTAGTGGACCTGATAACGCTGACGTGTGCATCCGACAGTTTCACGGTTCAAGTACCAAAAGCATTGCTAGACGGGCTTAAACCAGAAGAACTCGTTTGGGATAACAATGTGAACTGCACTGGTACGAACGATTCCTCGGATTTCGTCATGATCACGTCAAAACTTGGAGACTGTGGGACTGACCTCACTGAAACAACTGTTACGGAAGATGTAAGTTGTTGTTGTTGTTGTTGGGTCTTAAGGCTGTCGAATCGGAAAAGATTACTTCCGACTAAGTTTGCACAGTTATCGTGATTAAGATGTGCGTTTAATAGTGCGGGTAGGTTTATATCCAAAGAGGAACATTTCAATTAGTTGTCATATTCTTCTCTTGACATTATGACGAAGAATTGTAATATCACATAGGTTTAACGATTGGTTGCGGATAGGATCTAAATACTGTGTCGTTAATATAACACGGGTGAGCCATCTAAATTATTTGTAATGTTCTTCATAAAACGAAACTTTAGATTGGTTGTTACCTCGCTGTCAGAGAGCAGTTGGGTTTTTTTTTTCGTCCAGCGAAATTTGTATGAATATTGCCGTACAACAATTTTTTACAAGTAAAGGGGATTTAAAATTCAAAGTCAAATAGACAATCATGTTGCTTGAAAGGCATTTGATAGCTATGAATGAATGAACAAAAATGTAATGTGATTATGGTCCTGTTATCGGCTTTGGATTACCACACCAGGGGAAAGATCATTTTTGTAATCGTTGATACTTTCATTGCAGGGTAAAACTTATTACTATGACGTCTACAAGAACCGCGTGGTAGCATATTCACCAAGTGGAGTGGTCAACGGCCCTTCGGTCGACCTACCCATCACCTGCACGTACGATCGAGAACAACTGGTCGATGGCGTGAGCTACGAACTCCAGAATTATACCATTTCTCGTTCCCTCTCCGAAGACGGCACCTACCAATTCCGTTTCTTCATCTACGAGGACGTTAGTTTCGGCACCGTCATCGATAACAGTGTCGTTCACGTCGATTTGAACGAGGATGTATTTTTTGGAATTTCGTTGCAGGGCGGTGGAGGGTCTCTTCGAGTCAACGCCCTAACCTGTTGGGCCACGCCCTCATACTCGTCGACGGATAACACCCGCTGGGATTTGGTCTCCGATGGGTTAGTACTTGGTTTCTTGTTATCCCCATTCATAGTCTGCTAAAAGTAAAAGCCAGAGGAGCATTATCTACTTGTTAATGGCATATTTGTTACGCCCTCTAGTTCTAAGAAGATTTCATGGTTGCTTATTTTTGTATCTCTTTCACAAAATCATCGCCAAAGTTTTACTTCGAAATAATTCTGCTGATTTGAATGTTCTTTATGTCAAGTGCAAGTTCAAGTTTTATTTCCACTTCTGTTTAAAAAAAACACAAGTACAATTTATAAGCATACATTAAATAATAAACGTTACATTATTATACATCTTCAATCGAATATATATTTGTATGTCATTTCCATTAGCTATCTATGATAATGCAATCAATATTGAAACATTATTGTGTTGATGACTTTTATATCGATAATAACAATACAAAATAAACCTCATTTAATACAATCCCACGATGTCAATGTTTGTTTAACCGTTCTTTGATATGTTGTTTAAGACAATTCGTTGAGAGGTCTGCTAGTTTGATAGCATAATCTGTTTTGCTTGAATGAAAATTTACGCTATTCTTTGTTTCGTTTTCTACCATTGTTTCGGTCTGGCCAGCTGCCCCACGGACGACTCCCTGATATTCTACCCAGATACGAACCGCGCTCTTTTCAGTTTGTCCAGTTTTCGATTTCTTGATCAAGGCGATTCGGTAGGTATTTATTTTTTATTGATCTTGATGTAAATATCGAAAGTATAAGTAATAAGGTCAATCATCTTAATCATTAGTAATGGTCATGTTTAAGGAGATAAAGCGAGACTTAAGACCTATAACACAATACACGTGTATAAATGTATAAGCTACTGTCCTTGTCAGTAATACTCATGTCTTGAACCAAGCTCAATTCTCCCCTTTTATAGGTCTATATCCATTGCGACGTATTGGTGTGCGAGCTTACAAATTCGCAGTGTAATCAGCCCTGGGACGGTTGCGTTGCTGGTGATAGTCGGCGACGACGACGACGGAGCGCGGCACACATCGGGCCGACTGGGAGAAAGAGGTTGAGAGTCGGTCCATTCAGACGGATGGAATCAGCGTACAGCCGTTACGTTTTACCCGATTCCTCTCGGCACGAAGGTAAAGGGTCCAATTAATACTCAAATATTTCTCCCGGTTCAAAGAAAGACAGTGGTAATCATATTTTCAGAAAGAAAAACATAAAAAGAAAATTATATAGTCATGAAGAGAAAGAGAGAGAGAGAAAGAAAGAAAGAGAGACAAAGAAAGAGAGAGAGAGTGGGATACAGAGGGGGATAGAGAGGGGGAGAAATATAAAGAGAGGGTAATGGGGCGGAGGATCAACCGACAGGGGAAACAACAATGAGGGAGATACAAACTGATAAAGACAGAGAAGAAGTTAGACAGAGGGGCGGACAGTGTGAGTGGGATAGAATGACAGACAGAGGGTGATATAACGAGAATTAACTGAGGCAAGTGAACGAGGGTATTTGCATGACAAACAATAATATTTTTTAATAGAAAGATAACGAAGAACGAGACCGCCCAACAAATAAAGAAACAGACGAAAGATGCTCCATACAAATAGAAATGAGAGAGAAATTTTTGTATGGAAGGGGAGACAAATAATAACACTTCGATTTCAATGGTAAAAATCCCCATAAAAAACCAACACAACTGGTATAATGACTGCGATTTGATAATAAAACGTCAATGATTACATTTTCTGACTATATCTTTATTATGCTTCTGGTGAATTTTCCCCTCCGTCACATTTGCCCCTTTCTTCTTCCTCTCTCCCGTAGATTCGCCGACATATATTACAGAATCCCTTACTACCTACATCGTCGTTATCGTGAGTTTAGCTGTCATCTGTCTGGTCCTCATCGCCAGCCTTTCCTTTGTCACCACCAGATTGCTCATGGCGAGGAAGAATTAACATTACATTCCCATGGCAACGGTACGCTGTTACCATAAGTTCGGATCAGCGCCAGCCACAATGCTCCTACTCACTTCTGACGATAGAGGGCTCCCAGTATACTGGATTAAACCAGAGCTGTCTGGTCAAACAGAGTTTGGCCAGCTTGGTTTTAGTTGGTCACAAGATGGCGAAGGCGTATATATTCTGTTCTGTGCTAGCCCAACAAAGCAGGATTCTCCATATGGGGCCAGTCACCACGAAATGAGTCCAGTGTCGCTTTAGGCCCAATCGTAGTAATAGCGATGTATAGTGTGTATGTACTGAAAATTGACCCACCTACCACATTTAAGATTTTTCCAAAAATCGACTTATTAATGTCTTGTAGTTTATGTCCCCAGAGCTTAGGTCACGAAAATTTCTCCTAACATTTTTGGGCAAATAATATAGGCTATGTTACGCATCATTAACTTTACACCTAATTATCTAAAAACTGGGTAATCCCATTGTTTATAAAGTCCAATTAGGTTTTTGTTCATATTTCTGGATATAATTTATCAATTTTAATGTGTGACCCCTTAATTTAAAGCTTACTTAATGTAAATTCATATAATACTTAAAAACAGGAATAAAATTTTTGACCAACTGGACTCATTTCGTGGTGACAGGCCCCATATTGTGCCCAACTCGACCCGGGTTTGCCAAGCTCTCATTATCAATGGCTCTGTATGAAACCAGGCCAGTGCCATGCATAGATGGATATGGACGAAAACACAAAAAAATCTAATCGGCTAGTTCAGACTATTTCTATTTACCTCGCTCGTAAATTGACGTGGACGTGGTGGACGCGAACTATTATTCTTCATATATTGACATTTTACAGCTTTGCGATTATATTCAAATGCGATTTCTTAAATCAAATGTTGATACAAAGAACCCCAATGACGGATTGTTATCGGCAAGTGAGTGCGGTGTTACTGAAATAAACCGACAATAATATCAGCTAAACGTGGATATGACATTGGCCAGTATTCTACTTAAATTCAACTCCTCAAGGGTGTTCACTAGTTTCGAGGTGTTACCAAATCGTTAACCATAGTAATGATACTTGTTTTTTCTTTAACCCAGTCACTTTTTTAACCATGCAACAAAAAGTTCTTTTCATAATGATATCAGACATTCAAACTTCACTAATAGAATTCTATGCATAACATTTTTGTGAAATGAAAGTGCAGGTTTTTTTAATTTTTTATAGTGCATCACCTGTTTGTTGTTTATCTGTTCACTACTGTTTTTGTATGCTAACATTGTTAAAGTGAGGGAAGATCCTCCAAGAAATCAGTAATTATCTCAACTATAATAGAAGCTTAAAAATACCTCTTGGATATTTAGATTGATTCATCATGGTGTACTTCTTAAAGGAATAATTGATGATTGGAAATGAATTGTATGTGTGAGGTCTATGTTTTTCTTTTTTTCATGAATGTGATCATAGACTCAAGGCCGGGTTTACGTAAATCAGAAGAATACGGACCCATGTATTTAAACAGAGAGACTGGATTCCTACGCAATTCAATATGTGATTAAAAATAGATCGAAGCTGAAGAAAATGACGGTTAAAACGAATTTTATCTGAAAATATACATTTCTTTTTTAAAGGACATTCTTTTATATTTCATAATTAGTACATCCTTCACTACTGTTTCATCTTTGACAATGTGAGAGTTATAAAAAATAGAAAAGAAATAACAAATTTAACAACTCACTGTCCGATTCTTCCTTCTTATTTCGAGATATAACTTCGGGAGATGAAAATATAGTATTCCTCAATGTGTCTATACGATGTACATCCACTGCAGGCGATATAAAAAATCTTCGTTAAAAATTTCGTTAAAATTCCCTCATACTGTTAGAAACTGGTAGCACCCTTTGTCATGTATTTTTGTATAATGGTTATGTTAAAAGTCATTTGTCTGAATATGCTCACAATAGTTAGACGCATGACATTAAAAATAATATATTTCTTAACTCATGATATATTGTTACTGTTACGTAAAACATGTAGATAGACTGTCTTTTTTCGCCTGTTTTGCTGCTTTTTGCTTGTTCAGATATATACAACTGACTTAATATATTGACACTTCGAATAAATTGCCCCATAATAATCACTAGTGTATGGATTATAAACAGAAACATAAAGATGTAGTATCATGCAATAAAAATAATGTTAAATGTTTAATCCTTAATCCTGCTAATGGAGAATGAGGGCGTCACTTGAAAATCAGCCAAATGGATACCTTCATACTTTCAGAAACTGGAAGCGCCCTTTATTATAAGATGCATGCCTATGGTATAAGTCATTTGTTTGAAAAGTCACACCATAGTAAGATGCACGACGCTACAATTCATGTTTCTTATTTATGATCTTTTGTTACTGTAACGTAAAACAAGTAGATAGACCAACTTTTTGCCTATTTTTGCTGCCTTGTGATTGTTCAGATATATAAGCTAGGCTCAATATATTGACAAGTAGAATAAATTGCCAACAAATAATCACTAGTATGGATTATAAACAGATACATAAAGCTGTAGTATTACGCAATAAAAAATGTTGAATATTTCATCCTTAATCTTGCTAATTGAGAACTGGACCGTCACATTAAAACCAGCCAAATTGATCAATACAAACCGATGTTACCCCTGTATATCGAAGACGATTGTAACTACTTTCGAAAATTAAACCTAACACAAATTTCAATATCCTTGCGCTTCACCTATTGAAATGTGCAAAAATGACAATGACGTATTACGTATTCAGAATATGATTTCTATGGGACATAAACAATATATTCAAATGACCCTTTAGTTTATTTTTCGAAAAATTATATAGTTGCGATCGTGTTATTTCTATTATTAGTATAACAAAATAAAAACGAATGACAAAGTTGCAGAAAACAACAAAGCATTTTGATTGTTATTCGTTGATGGATTGAACAGGTACCTGGCCACTCCAACTCTGTCAATCGTTTTGATAAAGGCCGAGGTAGGGCAAGTCTTCCAATAAGACCAGCTATGGTCATTAATTTTGATTATTCAAAAGTGGTTGGATAATTGTACAAAATATTTGAAAAACGACAAAAGGAGGAATCAGAATTTCTTTTTTAGCATTCTCTGTAACACGAATCTTGTAAGAAAAAGTTGAAATTGAAGAATAGGAAGACGAGTGAAAATAAATCCGATGGAAGTTGCAAAGAACAATCGCAAAGTATTTTTATTTTTTGATTTCAATTAGATATTAATATCAGTATTTGGTTTCATTAGCAATAATTATGGTGATAGATTAAAAAAAGAATGCAAAACTAACGCACGTATAGTTTTATTTGTGCACACGTCTTTATAATAAATACACATACAATTATATACAAACAAAATAGTACAGCATATATCAACTTCCAACGCTAGATGGAATACACAAGTGATGGATTGAAATTCACGAGCCCTTTCGACTTATTCTCTTCATCTAGCGTAAATTTGTTGTGAATTGACTTATTTCTACATATTATATATATATATATATATATATGGGTATATATATATATATATTTATAATGACTATAGGGATAAGCAAAATTTAACCGAGAAGGAAAAAACATTGCATTTGGATTAATCAATATCCGTTGGGAAAATGGACAACGTTAGCCTTTTTAAGAGTTGAGCAGATTCCCCCTTCGGAATTACATTTACTCAGTAATTGGTCAATTATAGAATTGCGTAATTTTTCTTGGGAGGATCAATTGGGCAATCGATTGACCTACATAAAAATTGTTACCAACAATTTGGCAATTTAGGAGTTGGCCAACTTATGCTTGGTTATCTACTTAATATCAACAATATAGCGTAGAAAGGGGGAGGGGGCGAGAGACGCACAGACACAGAAAGGGAGATAGTAAGGGGGGAGAGAGAGAGAGAGAGAAAGTGTTGGGCGGGAGGGGGAGTGGAAAAAAGTGGAGAAAAGACAATTATAGATCGGCGAGAAGAGAGAAGGGGTGTCGTAGAAGAAGAAGAAGAAGAAGAAGGAGAAGAAGAAGAAGAAGAAGAAGAAGAAGAAGAAGAATAGGAGGAGGAGGAGGAATTCAAAGAGGGAGAAAGAGGTAGCGGACAAGGACTAGAGTGAATTCAAGAAAATGTGAGATTGGAGAAATGAGAACAAGAGAAGAAGAAGAAAGAGAGAGAGAGAGAGAGAGAGAGGGAGGGAGAGAGAGAGAGAACGAGAACAAGAAAGACAACACCATTCATACTGAGCCAAAGGCTTACACAAAATTAAACAATCGAACGAATACCCTCAAACAACAAGAAGAAGAAAATCTAACGTTAATCCTGTGTGGTTATTGTCAATTTCACCAACTGCATATGGTCTTTTCAACATCCAGAAACTATACATTAATAATATCGCCTGGAATCAATATAAGGTTTCTTAAAAGATTCCCTATCAGATATAGCACTGGCTAAAGGTTGCATTAGTTAATCCGAGTCACCTCTTTATCGTTGATAACATATCCATTCATATGATGATTTTACACTATTTAAAATGATTTGAGATTGCATTTTCCCAATCTGAGATAAATCAATTAATTTAAAATTCAACTAAATAATTGAAATGAAATTTAAAATTGCAGTTCAATACGAAGTGCATATCAAAATAGCAATATGATGATACAATTATTATAAGAGAGCAATATAGGTTTGACCAAGATAGGATCATATAAAACTTGATTGTTGTATCCTTCGAGACATGACGACATATTTCAATGGTTCTCTGCTACTAAACATGACATCACATTACATTTTAAGAATCCGTATTAGTCAAGATTTGCACAAGGAAATGAAAAGAGATGAATGCAATCCCAAAGTATATGTCAATGCGTACACATCAGAGTGCAGAGGCAAACAATCGCAACTTCAACTTTGCTCTGTCTTTCGGCAACGTTTTCATCGGCTATATTGCATTACCTGCAGACCCAGCCCTCTAAAACAACAGTCCTTTGTGGTTGTCTACTACCCAACGTGGTGTTGTCTTTCACCGTTTCCTTCTTTCATTTGTGCCACAACAAATATTTCGTGATAGATCGAGAATAAATAGAGCAAAGTATCACGGATACTAAAGTTGACATACCTGCAATTCTCCAAGCGACCCTTTCATTAACCCGTATCCACCTCCTATCCAAATTTGCCGACCTGTTTGCATCCAAGAGCGAACTTGAATCTCTGTTTACCCATCGAGAAAAACAAAGTACAGAATATTTGATGGATGGATGGATGGATGGGTGTATAGAGAAGTATATTCCCCAAAACTGTGGAAAGGTATTTCTAAAAAGACATGGAACGTCCTTAAAATGATCAGAGTACAACAAACAAAAAGGCTTTGTAATAATCCACTGACGTACATGTAAATATAGTAACAACAATGTAAACACCTGCGATATATATTTTGCAATTGCCGATACAAACATAATTCATAAGACCTCATGACCTGTCACTAGTTTGGTATTAGCCGGTCACAGCTTCAAGGGAAAACAGGGGAAACTTGACAACTTTGTTCTAATGAACTATGTGTCATTATATATTTTGACTTGTCTCTTGAACTGTCAAAGGACTATTACAGCTATATCGTGTTATTGATTTCATGTAATGTATATATCCCTTGTTCTTTTTGCGTAGACGATATCAAGATTGTCAAGATTCAAATGATTTTATTTCTAATGCACATCATATTACAATCAAATCGCAATGTTATGTTACAAAATATACAATGAAACAAGACAAATATAAAAGTAATGGCCGGAGAAAAGAGGAACTAACTAGAAGCAGAGCTTGTTGAAGCACCAATATGTCCGTAAACTTCATCACCTAATGTCAAAGAAAGTAAACGATTCTCTATTTGGGGCTGATCGAAAAAAAGTTTACATATACAGTATTATAGGCACTGATCGGCTTTGAAACCCGTCTGTACTATTTTGGCCTGGAGGGATTAGACCACCAGGGTGGTCACTGACAGGTGGCTATCTCATCAACTCAGCTCCCAATTAACATAAGAAACAGAGGATCATGGGGGGACGAAAGGTCACCGATTAGGCATTGCTTTTTTACATAGAGGGAGCAAGTAGCTACAAGTAGTACAGTGGGGCTTTAAAAGGCCGTCATTTTAATGACGCAGAACTGCGTCGGGGAATGGCAAGGTCTCTGACTCGCCATGTGAGGGTAACGTAGTTTACAGAGTGAATGCAACAAGGGGGGGGGGGTGTTTCACAAAGATCCTAAGTTGAACTTATCTCTAAGTTGGACTTAAAAGTTATGGAAAGCCATTAGCATCCTTGAAAATATTTTGTAAAAGTTATTTTAAAAGGCATAAAATGTTGATTCAAATCATTCATATTTTCTATTATCATGAAAGATTTCATGTTCTTGATGTGGAATTTATGAAAAGTCTAAAATACTTCAATTTTTGCTTTTGAATATATTTCATTTTAAGGCTACAAATGGCTCCCCATAATATTTAAGTCCAACTTAGAGTTAAGTTTGACTTAGGATTTTTGTGAAACACCCCCCAGATCTACCATCACGGAATTGCATTACTAGCGTACCGGTTATACGCCTTGTAATGATTGATTGGCGCAGCAAATAGCGCAATAGAAATTGCGTGTTGTGAGTACACGCAGTGACGTATCCTCACCATAAACGATGAACTTGAAGGCAAATATGATCACGCCCATTTAACAATGCTTACCTCTTTGTTGATTCACTCCCTATCCCATCCACTGGATTCACTGCAAGTAGCTCATGTTGTCAGAATAGTTCAAGTTCGTCTTATTGTTGAACTTGGGGTCTCTTTCATTTCTCTTTCAAGACCGACGCGGGACGGGCCTGTATTTTTATCTTCCGTCTCATTAGTACCATAACACAAGAAGGAGACCTCTGAATTTCAATTGTACTTATCAGGAGAAAGAAGAAAGAGTCGATGCTTTTGATTGATTATCACTTTCTCCAAGGACCACATTAATAGTTAGATTACCCAGAGAGAATACTATCTGCAAGGATGTATCGTCTGATGCTGCAGGGCGCTCTTTTAAGCGTCGTTTTCGTAGGTAAGTACTGGCCAACCCGTATAATCTAATCATGTGTCATTCTCTAATTTTATGCCGTTGCTTCTTCTTAGTTTTTTATATCAACTATAAACTGCAGGACTGATATTTCCATCAAAGCTGGTGAAAAGCAGCCCATTAACTATACCGGAGCTACATTTAATATCGTTGTTATTAAAAAATAGAAAAATTAAACTAAATGTACTAAATTATGGGAATAAAAGGTTGCAATTAATTAGTTAAATTCTCATTGACATATTTCTTGATTTTGCCCCATGTTTTGTGCAGGGGGGGGGGGGGGGATATATGCTGGGAAAGAGTTCCACAATCGGCCGCCCTTGGTATGTAAGCAGATTGATGAAGATCCGTACGAGGCCTGGGGATGGTTTCTAAACATAGATTGATGTAGTGCAAAGACGTTTTTATTTCAAGCAAAGGTGCATAATATCTGTAACCTTTCTCTATTATGTATCATTCCATGAGGAGGAATACCGTGGTAGAAATGTGCCCGTTGGTGTCACTTCATATTAACATCGTTTGCGCAGTAGGCATTTTGCCAAAAAAAGGGGTAATTAAAGGTGATGTTCGCTGGTTTAGAAAACTACGTGTATTCAGAGCAAGAAATTTCAAGAAAAAGTGTCATGTACTTAACCCTAAAAAAGGCCGGGCTATTTAAGGTCTTAATACGGCCGGGGGGGGGGGGCATTATGCCCCCCTTACGATCTCGGCCGTAAAACGGCCGATCGCCGCGAAAATGTGCACGCATGTCAAGTGAAGTGTATAGAATACTATGGTAAATTTATTTTTTTGAAAAATTCACTAATTTGCATATTTATGGTAATTTATGCAAATAAGGTCATACAATTCGCATTTGTACCCATAAATCATATATTCATCATATGTAAACGTTAGTTTTTACTACATATATTCTTTATACCATTTGGAATAATAATACTTTATTTATTTTGCTTGGTTCGTAGTTTCCATAAACACATGAGCTTAGATATTTGTTTAAATAAAATATAAGGTTGCTCTTATTTGTCATTAACTTAAGTTTTTGAGAGGAAACGCTACATGGGTCCATTGGCATTTCGTTTATTTTCGGTCAAGCTCCACAAACAACATTGAGATGATTAAAAATGGATATAAAAAACAGCGAGTGTATACTTTATAGCATGATTATAGAATTTATATATGATTTATTTCCAATACTTTTGTTCATGATCTTGATGGTGCCAGTATACAGTTTAAATAAGGTATCATGGATAACGTTCGCCCAAAAGTCAAATTGAAGAACACACTTTAGAAACTTAATTGTATCGTTAATATTTTCTCCCTGTTTGTAATTCTCTTGTAATTTTATTCGTGCCAATATTTCCTTCCTGTCTGTGATTCTATAAAAGAATAATGGTCAGTATTTGAAGTTGAATCAAGATTTGCAACATTTATACTTGAAACTGTTGTTATTCGTGCCAATATTTCGTCCTTTTTTGTGATTTGGTAACGAAATTTGTGTGAGTGTTTGAATTTAAAACAAGGTTTGTAACATTCTCACCTGACATGTTTTGTGTATTGCTAGTGTCGTTTTTTCTTCTTCTTGTTTGTAATTCTATAAAATGATTGATGTGCATGTTTGAATTTGAATCAGGACAGAAGTTTTGTCTGTAGTGTCTACGTTTCCTTTTTTTTCGTGACTTTGCGTTGGTATGTGTTAAATTCAGATTTTCAGCATTAGCTTAACACTTTTTAAATTCTTTTCTTCCATTTTAGGTCTGGTGAGGGCAGAATGCGGAGGAGGTAAATAATCTCTTGACATTCAATTATATATCAACTCTTACACTTAAACAATGGTTGAGTAAAATTTAACAAATATAAAGCAACCCCCCCCCCCCACAAACACACACACCCACACACATACACACAAAGCAGTAAACATATACAATGTTTATTGGGGGGGGGGAATGATTCACAATATTGGATATTCTTTACCCAAGATTGTGTTCGATTTCAACTAACAGTGATGCATCCATATTTCTCAGTAACCAAGTCTGTTTAAAGTGTAGACAAAAACTGAATATCCACTGTGTGCACTTGCTACTTGCCTTCGTCACCTTTCTCAAATTTGATTAAGACATATATACACATAGGCCCCTCCTTCTTACTCGTTTATTTCCTCTAGTTGACCCCATCTACTCTCCTGTTTTTTCGTTCACTGTCCCGACCCTTCTACGTCCCCTTTCCCATTTCTATATTCTTACCCATATATCACTAGGTGTTTTACACATAGAAGATTCACCAATACCTTAAATTCATTATCCAACCCCTCAGTGCAATAATTATGTCTAAATCAAATTGACCATGTTTATGACATTTCAAAAAAAATGATGAAATTTATCGTCATTGCTACTGCTAGTCATTGCTAGTAAATCGGTATTCTTCGGCAGCCAATTAAGGCCCGTTACTTTTTTTTTCGCGCGCTTTGTTTCCTTTATATTGTCCAATTTTGGCTTTCTGAGTGCAATACGAACAGTTTTAGAATGTAGTGTCACCAATGCATCTTTAATACATGTTTTCGTGTATACATTTGAGGTTAAAAATTAATGTTTTGCTGTATTTTATGTAATAGATTTTAACGTTAACTTTTAATTTGTAAATATTTTCATAATTCGGGAACACATCATCAAGTTTCATGCTTTTAACGCGTTAGTCCTCCTTTATAATGTTTACTTTCTTCGTGTTAATAATAAACTTTAGCGTGTAATCCAATATCTTACCTACTCTGTACAATAGCATGTACTGTGTTGGGAAAAAAGTCTGAGATGTAAATAGTTAAAATGTAAATGTCGATATGTATTTATAAAATGATGATATAGAAACCAATAAATCAATTATCAATTTTACCGGGATGAGAATATTGATTGAATCATTGGCTCTGATTCTACGTTTGACTTCTACCATGTTTACAGTAATGACAGCTTGTGACACAACGACCATTAACAGATACCCTCTGGAAGGGGCGGCTGATGCAGGAGAAATCACCTATGAACCATCCGGATGTGTGGCCACAATCGCAAGCACAATGATTAGCTGCTCCGGGACTCTGCTTGGATTTGATTCACTTGAATGCAGCGATGGGGACTGGACTATCGCAAATCCTACCGTGTCGTGTTTCGGTATGTGCACAAAATACTACATTCCCAACGAATGGCAAAGATTCGATCGATTTGCAGTCGATTTAAAGTGGATTTAAAGTGGGTCCAGCGGATATCGTAGTCACACCAACGAGACAACAGATCGACTAAACCGAAAAACATTAATCCGTTTCAAATTTTTTTTCATAGGTTTTTATTCATTTCTCTCATAAAGAAAATTGTACGTAATTTATAACAAAGTAACAAAACAAACAATAGTAATAAAATTAAACCGGGACGAGAATCGGTTGGGTCCGGTCTGGAGTCGGTTCGGCGGTAAATCGAATACCCTAGCCAGATCGACAAGACACTAGTCCGAACAACTAGTCATTACCCTAAACTGCTATACATTACCTACGGGAACCGGGTGACTATTGGATATTAGGCCGAAACATATTGGAATGAAAGGAATCCTATAGTCAACAAGTTTAACATTTATTGTCTTTAAACATTACGATTGGGTTACTCGTATCTCAAATTGTGTAAATGCTGTTTTATGATATTACTATGAAGGTATGTCATAATTAATATTTCTATTTTGTATTAGTAGTATTAGTAGTAATATAAGTAGTAGCAGTATTATAGGGAGTTGAAATGCACAAAACATTTATATAGCGCCCACATTGATGTAACGGTATCACTAACAATTATCCAATCTATTATTTGTGAAGCTGCTAGCGGGTGTCCCGTACCTGCTACTCCTACTAATGGTAATACAACGGGAGATGATTACAGTCTCTTCAAGACAATTCAATATGTCTGCAACGATGGCTATAAGAGAGTTGGAGCTGATTCTGCGTTCTGCGCCTCTAGTGGGGAATGGAGTCTACCAGCGCCTAGATGCTTAGGTATACACACATTGTACTCGTTGCACACGAGGCGTGATTTGCCTGACGCAGTAGTGCGTCAAAGACTTTGACGCACCGTGTGAGAGTGACCTTGTACACAAGTGAAATGACAAGGGCTTACGTTGCGTTGAATTGGGGACGTTTGAGCTAATGGTGTTTTGATAAGCGCAACTAATACCGCGTGTGCAATGAGGGTAAATGTATTAATTGATGCAAAGGAAGTAAGGAGATTGAAACGAAAAGTACAATTCGATATCAGGTGGTTATTGAAATAGACAGATCAGTGAGAAAAAATTGGGAAAAATCGATATAGGAAACAAACATGGATATAATTATTATTCCATTAAAAAAGATAAGTGGAATCATTTTCTTCCTTTTTTTTCATCTTCAAAAAGGGCGTTCATGGTTAGATATCGAATATTAAAATGTTTCATATTCAATAAAAAAAAAAATTGTATTAGAAATGAGATGTCGATGCATTTTTTATCGTCCGATTCTAATCTTATTACTGGGCCTATCTTCTTAGATAAATATCTTCTTGCTCCTTTATTTTTCTTGTTTTGTCTTGTATTGTTTTATCATTTATTTCCAAATATTGGTACATTTAAATACCAGCCCCAATTCCGATTACGTTGACTCATTCAGAGTCTCGTTTAAAAAAAAAGTTAATTACCATATTTTATTTTATTTTAACAAATAGCCTACTGGGATTGAAAATGTTATACAATCGCTTAACCTATTACTCTTATCACTGAAGAGGTTAGTCTGACATAGGTCAAAAGAAGAAGAAGAAGAAGAAGAAGAAGAAGAAGAAGAACAAGAACAAGAACAAGAACAAGAACAAGAAATTGGTCCAGTGAAAGCCAGTGAAAGCCAGTGAAAGCCAGTGAAAGCCAGTGAAAGCCAGTGAAAGCATACCAACAAAAAAAAGAATGTTCACCCTCTGATTGCTTAGAAAGAACTAATTTCAAGTTATTATCTTTTTTAACGCAGGCTCGTGTACCCGACCAAACCTCAATGCCACAGTGTCTATCACTCCCGAACAGGATACCTACGAAGACGGTACAATTGCGCAGTTCACCTGTGACGACGCCACAACTACCATGACCGGTACCGATGCCTCCACGTGCCGCGACGGAGCATGGTCGCCGACCCCTCCCGCTTGCTACCGTAAGATTACTTTAAAGACAATTTCAATCTCGACCAGCCACTATCAAAGCCCCACTGCACTACTTATAGCTGCTTGCGCCCTTTATGTAGCAAACAATGCTCAATCGGTGACCGCTGGTCCCCCATGATCCCCTTTTTCTTATGTTAAATGAGTGTTGACTTGATGAGATAACCACCTGTCAGTGACCGCGCTGGGTGGTCTAATCCCTCCTGGCCAAACAAGTACATACGGGATTTAAAGAAAGTTTAAAATCAGAGAAGCAAACTGATCAAAATAGAATTGATTTTTTTTAATTTAAAGCTGTAATCACTATACGTATGTGCACTTTAAATTGGCTGAATCGGTTATGTCACTGTGACGCGTAATGCTGGATAACTTTTCAATTTGTTTCAACACAGACAATTACAGAACTTTTGTTTGTTAATCCAAATATATGAATCAAGGGGTCTTTTCGTTTTAGAGGTACAATAATGATTATGCTTTCCATAATGGCTTATATTTTGGGAAGTGCCCCAAACAGGAACACGACAAACGGGAAAGTTGTTCATGAGAACCTCACAGTCCACTGACCAAATTGCCAATTTCATATTTAAAACATTAATATAACCCCCTAATTATTAATGCAATTTATTCCAAAATGTCTTCATTCTATTTCTCTTAGTATTTGTTTTGTTTTGCTTTTATACCAAAGAACTTAGGAAAAGGACTGGATTACCGTTTAATAACAATTTATTACAATGTATGTGCCAAACTAACTTTCTGGAAGAGTAATTCCAACAAATGTTCTCCACATATGTTTGAGCTTGTGTGAGTTTCAAGTTCTCGTTAACATCGAAAATGGTTGTAATTTCTTTAATTCTCAATACATTGGACAATTAACTTCTACTGACAGCTAGTTGTGTGCCGATCGTAACTCATGGTACACTACACAATCCGACTGCGATCCGAGTTTGGGAGAATTTCCAATAGCATATGATGTGATCATTCACGCGTGTAAGATATTAAAGACCGTCAATACTACTGGGCCAAAAGGGATTAGACCACACAGCGAGGTCACTGACAGGTGGCTATCTCAATAACTCAGCTCTCAACTAACATAAGAAAAATAGGATCATGGGGGACCAACAGGCACCGATTGGGAAAGTTTTCTAAATAGAGAGAGCAAGTAGCTACAAGTAGGACAATGGGGCTTTAATGATCGAGTATCTCAATAGCTATTTGAGTTAATAGATTCTAAAATTCGATCGAATACAAACTTTCTTGGAGGAGGAAGAGGTAAATCGGCTCAGAATCGTAGTGACGTCAGACTCGTATTGCTAATGTCTTCGATTTGATTTGGCATTTGACACGAAGGTGACCAGCTGGTAATATGGTTCATTGACTCGACTCTTAATTCACGGGTTGAGGGTTAAAATTTCAACCCGGCACCAATGTCCTTTGGCAAGACGTCAATCAATGTTTGCCACTCTCCACCCAGGTGTAAATGGGTAAATGGGTATCTTGCAACTGTTGAGGCTTCCCTGGGTAAACACAATTATTATTGTCAATTTAATTCGTATTACTCGCTAATGGTGCATTGATATCATTTGGCGATACACTAATTTACATTTGCCACTCTCCACCCAGGTAAAGTGAATGGGTACTCGGTAGTCAGAATTCCTTGAATGCTTTAGCGCCTTATGGTGGTTCAGCTACAGCCAGGGTAATAATAGGATAATTTGTATTAAGCGCAGTTTAGTCATTTCATATAGTTGCAACACTTTATAGATGGACGTACTATTATTATTATTATTATTATTGTTGTTATTATCAAAGCCTTCCAAATAATGTGGGAACAAAAATCTAACATATCGATCCGAATTTACACATGGTACAGGTAAGTGCACCATAGGTAACACCAATTCATCAACCCTTGGAAACGGCCTAACAGTGGGACAAGTAGTTGACCATCAGACCAGTATTGAGTTCCAATGCGATGCTGGACGGCATTACAACGAAATAACCCTCGGGAGTACCAGCGGTGTCCAGGTGTGCAACGATGGCGAATTACCGAGCCCCTTTGCTTATTGTCATGGTAAGTACAATATAATTTATTTGTTTAATGTTCAAAATGTAATGAAATAACAAAATCGAAATGATAAACATAACGATGAATCGAATGAAATAAATTGCAATGAAAAAGAAGAAAATGAAGAAGAAAATAAATTTAAAATACATGCTTGTTATCTTATTTCGAAATTCAGCGAACTGCACAGCCACCAGCTATACCCCTCCTGAATTTGCCGTGGCCGACCCAGCTATACCCACCTACTACGACAAAACAGATATCCAGTTTACCTGTGAGTCCGGCGTCTTGTCCGTCCCCGATGTGACGGGTACTTGCCGTGACGGCGTGTGGAGTGTCCCAAGTTTTGAATGCATTCAACCATGTAAGTAAATGGGTTGCTCCAGATTTGATGGTGTCAGTATGGGGAGGGGTAGGGACCGGACGGGCACAGCGCATAAATACTTGACAAACAAGACTGAGAGAAAAAAAAATAAGAGAGTATTAAAGAAAGAAGAGAATGGGTAAATAAGAAAGACAAAAATGTTAGGGTGAAACAGCTAGACATGAGCAAAAATAAGAACCCCCCGTTGGGCGGGAATGAAGCTTTTGCCCCCTCCCCCCATTATTGGCAGTTGTAAATACATGATCGAACGTGAACTATTGATGACAAGTTTACTCATCGCAATGGTAATTATTGAAACACTGGTGGCGTTGAACATTAGCACATATACACTGCAGGAAGTTTAGTTTATCTATTAGAGAATGATATATTTTGTTATTGGACTTTTTTTCCCCAAACCAAAGTGGACTGCACAGATCCCGGCTCTCCGACCAACGGAATGGCCGTTGGAAACGACTACAGCCATGATGCGGAGGTATCGTTTACATGCAACACAAACTTTACGTTGGTTGGTGTTTCTATGATGCGCTGCAACAACGGATCATGGAGTAGCAACGTGCCTACATGTAACGGTAAAAGCAAGGATTCCTATGTCACTAAGATAACAAATGAATTTGAGTTCTAATACTGCCTTGAAACACAACTTCATGATTCAAGTTTAATTTTGTTTCATATTTCTCCGAAGGCATAATATGTCATTTAATTATTATTCGAAACAAGGGCTGTCTTGAGAATTAGCAATACCGACACGAGTTTTCAAATGGAAAGCTATCATGTTATATCAAACAAACATTTGTCCGAACAATCCGAACGTCGAGCCTTGATCGCTCTTCATATTCATTACCTGTAGTCCTTCTCAGATCTCCTCTCATGAAAGAACTCCTCTAAATTGCTTTACCTTTATTCATACAATACCAAGAAGTCCTCCATAGGCCGAAACCCAAAATAAGACCTCTCTTTCAATTTAAACAGTCCTTTTCAGGGCTACCCACATACTTATGAGTTAAATTTTCACCTCCTCTCTCTTTTAGACTATTTTGACATTCATAGAAAATTAATATTTTGTAATGGTTGCCATAGAGACTCCTCGTCCAGTCACCAACAGCAGCGTCCGTTTGGAGTGCAGGAGTGACTCCATCCGGGTAACGATCGATCGGTCTATCTTGCCTGACCTAGCAGGGGATGTCATCAGGTTTGAAGACGACCCGACATGTACTGGTGTAGTCGAAGGAGACAACATCGTTTTCACAACTATGTTTGACCAATGTGGAACAACCAAAGAGGTAACTATCAAAAGCGAGGGTGGGTTCTGATCAAAGTGAAACCAATTTTGAGCTTTTTCATTTAATTATAAAGTCAGTCTGGAAGGATATCGTAATAGAAACGTCCCCTAAAAATAATGGTTCGACAAATGCCCTCATATTTGATAAACATTTTGCCGAAAAATAGCTGAAAATTGAAACCAAACTTATATTAAGACACATGTGTCTTTAATATATATATATATATATATATATATATATCAGTTTCTTTTTCATCGCATGCGATTTTAACAAAGTCGAGCCAATGTCTTTTCAATTTGATCATTTTAAAGCCTTACACTTTACACTGGATTGCCTCCAAACATTATTTTTTTCTCACAATATAATATCATTACAGGTCCTAACCGTTAGTTTTTAACATGACATATTAAAAATGCAGTGGTGTCAGCATTAAGGTTCAAGAGGTGAAATTTTAATTTAGTCATGCACGAAGGCTTTTAAAAACTTTTCTAGATTATACGAGGAAAAATGATAATTTCCATTTATTATACATTTATTCTCTATTGTTCTGAATTTCGTATCGGATAAGAACTTTCATTGTTTCCTTTCTTTTTCACCGTTTGGTTACCTTAACTTAAGGAATAAAGGATCAAGAAAATGCCTACAAACGAAATCAACCAACATTTTCACGGAAACGATTATCCGTAATTTATTAATTCATTTTGTCTTGTGTAATTTCTCCATAACCATAGGAGGATGGTGACTTAGACGTATACAAGAATCGCATCGTCAACGGGAAAAATAGCGGTAACATTGTTTCCCGTGACATCACTGTGTCCTTTCCCATTACCTGTTTCTACGAGCGCGTACATCGTCTGGAATACGGTTACTCCGCCGTCGGCAGTGCTGGAGTTGTTCAGCAGTCCCTCAGTAATACAGGCGCTTACAGGTAAGACTATCTTGCTTACTCTGCCGTTAGTATACACATAACGCACGGCCAAGCGTTCGTTAGTGTTGAATGAAGTACACGCGGGGTTTCTTTAGATTAGTGCCGCTGTGACCGCGCCGTTTGTCCTACCAGTTTCGTTTGTCCGTCGGACATAATATGCGGGTTTTCTGCTCGCACGGATCGTCCGTGACTCGCACGGATCGTCCGAGGGACGATCCGTGCGGTTTGCTATCCGCACATTTTGTCCCCCCATTGTTTTACGTGTATATTTGATAAAAGGAAGCAACTCGGCAAATCAATGTATTTAGACTCATTGTAAATCATGTGGTTGACATTTTTTCTAGAAATTACATAATAATAACTCTACCATTTTTGTTAAAGCAAATGGGCCAGTCCTTTTGAAAGTAGAAGTGAATATTTTCTTTAAAACCTTTATTTTATGAAGGCATACTCGTGATGTTGGCCCCACAACTGTTGTAATCGATTATACTTTTGTACGTGGCTTCGTACATCAACCAACTCACTACTAGTATATACTCGTGATACAAGCCCCGCTCCAAGTATTTGGGGGCGTTTCAAGGTCTAATGAAGGAGTTAAATGGGAAATAAAAGTGATTAAAAATGGGGTTGAAAGTGAGTGGGGGAGGCTAGAGTATTTAAGATAAGGTAGAGCGTAGCACAAATTGGCGGATGCTCAGGGGGTAGGGGCATTTAATTACGGTCAGATGAGCATATTTTAATACCTTATTCATGACACTGGCAGGTCACTAATTGGCGTATGGTCCAAGGGGCGGAGTCCCCGGAAGCGCAGGGGTTTTAGGCATTAAAATTAAGGTCAGATTAGCATCCAGGGGTCAGCCTTAAGTGGGGTCCAGGGGGCAGAGCCCCCGGAAGCTCAGGGGTATGGGCATTTAATTACGGTCACATGAGCATACTTTCTTTACTATTTCTTTCTATTTAATTCTCTTTAATATACTTTTCAAAAGTGTGTGTGGGGGGGGGGGGGGGGGGGGCTTGAGCCCCCAAGCCATTTGTCATTCTCCCACAAACGCATAAAAAGTATAATTTACTAAAAAGTGTGGAAAAATCCCGGAAAATTAGGCCGTTTCAGCAGCATCTGTAAATCACTGGTATCAACTTAGAACAAAAAATTCACTTTTAAAGTTTATTTTGGTGGGGGGGGGGGTAGAAACTGGCTGATTACTTAGACCTATGGTGTCGAGGGGCTCTTTCTTTATTTTGTTCGGTAATAAATAAGGTTAGTTTATGTGGGTGTCACTCAGGCGCGGACATACGGGGGGCGACGGACCCGCCCCCCCCCCCCCCCCCCCCTCTTTGAAAATAAAAGAAAGGAAAGGAAAGAAAAAGAAAGGAAAGGAAAAAGGAAAGAAAGAAGGGCTAAAAACACGAGTTATAAGTGGACCAATCAAGACGCTCACTTATCCGTATCAGGGGAAATACACGGGGGCTCGGGGTGAATCAGCCCCCGAAATGCCAAAAAGAGCCCCCGAAAGTCATAAAAGTAGCCCCCTAAATTGTTTAAGTATTTTTTTCCCTGATCCGTGTATAGGACAAGGCCCTGGGGCAGCTAGCCATACTCTGATATTTGGGTCGTTTTCCGATCAGAACTAGCCCTAACTATCATTCCAGGATTTTGTTTCAGAACCTGAGACAAAGTCACCCAATCCCTTTAAGTTTCAAAAAGTAGACTTCATTGACCTGTACATATAGGCTAAGGAACCGGGGGGTGCTTGGGGGCACAGCCCTTACCCCCCCCCCCAAAAAAAAAAAAAAAAAAAAATATATATATATATATATATATATATTGGGGGGCTCAGCTATCATTGAGCCCCCCCCCCAAAAAAAAAAAAAAAAAATATATATATATATTTCGGCCGGGCTCGGTTATCATGAGCCCCCCCCCCCCCCCCTCCCCAATATTTTGTTCGTGCTGATGAGTTGAGGGAAGTGTATGCCGAAGATATTGACTTTGTAGCATTAACTCGGCAGCTAACAAACCTCCAAGACGTGTATGACGATGAGAGGAAACCTATCAAATACATTAAAACAATCTGTGAGATTTTTAACAACAGTCCAATCTATAAGAGATCATTCTCAGAGGTACACATTCTTCTTCTCATTTACCTTACCATCCCGGTTACAACGGCAACTTGCGAGAGAACATTCTCAGTCTTGAAAGGGATCAAAACTTATCTGATAAGTACAATGGCCCAAAGAAAGCTCAACCAAAGCTTAATATTACTCATATATAAATCTCGTACAGATAAACTGGACTTGAAAAAGATTGCCCAAAACTTTGTTTCCACGAACACAAGAAGACAAAACTTCTTTGGCACATTTGTCTGAGGCTGCATGTGCACCTCAAAAGAAGAAAAGTCTGAAATTTTTCGCCGCGATGACATAGACGAGGAACAAAGAATTTATTTCCAGGTGCAAATTAAAAACAAAGGAGGATCTCAGAATTATATTTTTTGGGTGGTGCCACATTTCAGTTTTTAAATATGTCCGTTTATAGGCATTACAATAACAGTTTTGTTTTTCACGTTCCTGGGGTATTATTTTTTCCAAAGGTGTTAAATGTGTGTTATTTTAACACCTAGTACTTTGTCTTACTTAATAAAAATAAACTGAATATCTTACAATTCAACGATTTCTTCAAGTAGGCGTACTTTTATTAATTTCTTCAACTGCTTAAAATTAAGGCTACAAATGCTTTGTTACTGTAGAGCTGTAGTGTGAACAGTCTACTTAGTAATTCACATTCATAGATTGGTGCACATCATTATGCTTGATCATCCTCTCCTATCTGTTTGTTGTCATTCCTCTGTTAGTCATCCTTTATTTGCTACCTATGATATTTGAATATTCATTATTTCCTTTTATTATATAAATGAACATGTAAATACCTATATATGCAAAATAAACCCTGGAGGTTTAAAGTTGTAAAGCCCAGGGCAGTTCAACACACGCAATCATGAAATAAGGGTGTCTTTATCGAAGTGTCTCTGTAAGTTGAGAACCACGCCCTGTGCCTACCCGCTCAGGCCACCCTACATTCAGGGGCGTCGCTAAAGGGGGGGGGGTGTGAGGTTGAAGCCGGTGGGATTTTTTTTTATGTCGGTCGGCCAGCAATTTTTTCCCCTTCGAACTGTGACTTTTTTCAAAATTCAGACAATGATTTAGAGTCGGTACAATGAATCGTCTTCTTTTTCTAATAATTTAATGAAACGTCGAAGCTCCCGCGCTTCGCGCGAGAGGGGGAAAACTGAATTCAGACAATTATGGTTAAGAGTAGAGAACGGTTTACAACAAATCGTCTTCTTTCTATAATAATTTAATGAAACGTCTAAGCTTCCGCGCTTCGCGTGGGACCGGGAAACTGAATTCAGACAAGGATTAAGAGTCGAGAACGGTACAACAAATCGTCTTCTTTTCATAATAATTTAATGAAACGTCTAAGCTACCGCGCTTCGCGCGGGAGGCCTTTCACCCACCCCCTACCCCACCTAGGGAGCGCTTTGCGTGCTCTTTAAGTGATTCGCTTGCTCAATACCGCCCCTCCCTTAAATAATATCCTACCTACGTGCCTGCATTAAAATATATAGCTATGATGCTTACTAAGTTGACGAAATAATTTGTATATTTATGTCGTCGACGAAAATGACCATTTGCGCATAACAATTTAGCCTTTGGCCTCGGGTTTATAGGGTTACATTTGTAGATATTGGGACATTTAATTTTGACGGTAATTGGTGGCTTATTTTGTCGGTAATCGTTGGCCTCTATACCCCCCCCCCCCCCTCACTGAAAAAGGTCTAGCGACGCACCTGACGACACATCAGGCCTATACTTGCGTTTTGTGAGAGGCTCAAGTATCCGGGCCAGCTATGTATAGTTGAGTAATTTTTGAAGAAAAACAAAACGAGTACTCGCTCTCCAATCGTATTGGTTATTTGGGAATTTCGAATGTCATCAAATATGTTTTTTTTCCTTTTAACACAATGATTGTTTTGGGACTCAATTCAGGCCTGACTAAATATAATTTGTTTACGTAAGGCAACAGACAAGTAATTTAGTCATATACCTGATTAACATTTGAAGATTTCCTACACTAATGCCTGGCCGTGCGTAACCCATATTTGAACACTAAGTTGCACCTGAAATTGCAACATGCAGCTTTCTTTCATACAAATACACCAACAAAAAATCCCAAAAGCTTGAATGCATACTATTTCACAAGATGTAATTAAACAATATGAATGATATTAATGATACACTTACATGTACATGCAAATGCATGATCATTTTTGCGCTTCTTGCTCCCAGCAAGATAGTTTCCTTCCACATTTAATTTTGTTGCTGTTGTGAGTTTATATTCATATTTTTGTTATCAAACAGGAATACATTTGTACAATGATAGTTGTACAATGATGATAGAAGAAACCAATGAACATCGCAACTGATCTTCCTTAATTCCTTTTCTTTTCTTCCTCTTTGTTTTCTGTCCCTTTCTCTCCTCTTTCCCTTTCACTTCCCTTCTCCTTCTCTCTCTCTCTCTCTCTCTCTCTCTCTTTGCTGAGGGGGGGGGGGGTAGGGGTACAAATCGGGACAAATTGCAACTGATCTCCCCTCCCTTTCTTCTTCCTCTCCCCCCCCCCCCCTTTCCCTTCCCTTACTTCGCTCTCTCTCTCTCTCTCATTTAAGTTTGCTGAGGGAGGCAGGGGCCTTTTGCCCCCTCCCCCCGATCCACACGATGTTGGTGGGATTAATCGCAACTGATCTCTGCCTCTTTTCACCCTTTTCTTTTCTTCTTCCTCTTTTGTGTTCAATTTTGGCTCTCCTCTTTCCCTTTCCATTCTTTCTCTTTTTATTTGGCGGGGAGGGGGTGGGGTGGTCGGGGAGGGGGGGGGGGCAGAGGCAATGGCCTTTCTCCGCAATCCACATCTTGTTTGCAGGAAAATTGCAACTGATATCCCTTCTTTTCTTTTCTTCTTTTGTTTCTTTCCCTTTCCTTCCTTTTCTTGTTTTGCGTGGGGGGGGTGGAGGCAACAGCATGGGCGGCAAAACCCTGTCGGATCCCTTTTTCTTTTCTTCTTCCTTTCCTCTTCTCTCTTCTTTCCCTTTCCCTTCTTTTCCTTCCTTCTCTCTCTCTCTCTTTTTGTTTGCTGAGGGGCCAGGGGAGGGCAGGCGAAGGCCTTTCGCCCCCGATCCACACCGCGTTGGTGGGAAAAATCACAATAATAGATCTCCGTACCTTTCTTTTCTTTCCCTTCCCCTTCTCTTCTTTTCTCTCTCTTTAAGTTTGCTGTAGAAGGGGGGGGGAGACAAGGGCCATTTGCCCCCCCCCCCGATCCATAACTTGTTGGCGGGAAAACTGCAACTGATATCCCCTTCTTTTCTTTTCCTCCCTTTATCTCGTCTTTTCCCTTTTTTTCTTTCCCTTCTCTTTCTTCTCTCTTTCTTTTTACTGGGGGGGGGGGGGGCAACAGCCTGGGAGGCAAAGCCCTTTCGCCCCCCGATCTACTTCTTTCCCCTTTTTCTTCTTCTTCTTCCTTTCCCTTTGTCTCTTCTTTCCCTTTCCCTTATTTTCCTTCTCTCTTTCTCCCTCTCTCTCTCTCTTTTGCTGGGGGGGGGGGGGTGGCGAAGGCCTTTCGCCCCCGATCTCCTTTGTTCCCCCCTTTTCTTTTCTTCTTCCTCTTCTTCCTTTTCCTTACTCTCCGCTTTACCTTCTCTCTCTCTCTCTCTCTCTCTTCATTTTTTGTCGGCGGTTGGGGGTCAAGGACCTCCCCCCCCCCCCCCCCCCCCCCTTGATCCGCGCCGGGAAGACCTGCAGTGTCATCCCTAGCTAGCTGGCAAAGCTGAATATTAGTTATCCAGTCGTTTCATTCATTAAGTATATTTATACTTGTATTGAATATGTATACGTGTGCACTAGAGTACGGACATTCGGTGCGGCAGGCGGACTATTGGTGCGAGACCTCTTCCGCACAGATTGTCCGTCGGACATTTGAGGCGCGCACGGAATGTCCGACACGGACATTCTGCGCGGATAAAATCCGCACCGATCGTCCGCTCTCGATCGATCTCTAATAGGCGGACGATCGGTGCGGGTAACATTCTACGCGGTCACACCGCCTCTGTGCACGTCGAGCCGCTTGTGGCGAGTTCAAAGTGCGCACCGTTTGAAGAAACCGAGCGTACACTACATTTACATTACGCACAACACGATCAAGTGCGTTATTTGTTTTTATAAAATAGCGATACATGAAAATCAAAACAAACGAAAGTCTAGATCTAACGTAAGAGTCTCGGAGAGTTATGTTGTTTCCAGAAAATGAAAAGATAAGACCTTGCTCTACGTGTTCGCTGCGCTGGATATCGATCTTTTAGCGTGCAATATCACTTTTGACAGCGCTTTTTGGCACGATCGTGCATGCACCAAGAATAGGTGCATGTCATGTGACGCGTTTTGACCAATTACGATGCTTAAAATACTAGAGCTATTTTATAACAAATACTGGACAGGTTGTTCAGCAGTCCCTCAGTGATACAGGCTCTTATAGGTAAGACTATCTTGCTTACTCTGCCTTTAGCAAATACTGGACAGGTTGATGAGCAGTCCATAAAAGATAGAGGGTAACGTGGTATAGGAAATGTTATTATAAGATAATGACATGGATCCTAATCAAATGATTGGTTGAGAGCGTACACGTGACTAGGCATTTATTTTGCCTAACACGTAATTTTGATAATGACCAGTCATTGGTAAAATCATGTTATAAAAAACATCATTTTATATATAAAACAAATAAAACATAATCTTATGAAACAAATAATACACATCCTTTGGTGAGGACATTAGTAAAATTACTCACACTCGGTACCTTCAAAACAGTCCAAACACCCTCGGCTATCGCCCCCGACTGTTCCAAAGGTACCTTGTGTGGGTAATTGTTACTAATGCCCTCATTGCTGTGTATTATTTGTATACTCTGCTATGAGACCGCTAGCCGCTAGGATTGTTCAGCAGTCCTGCAGAGAGACCGGCACTGACTAGTAAGGATGTATCGAATATGGTTACTCTGCTTTGCGCAGCGTTCGGGGTTGTTTAGAAATCCCTCAGGGATTCGAGCTATTATGGACTTTTAGATTCGCAAAAAGACGATGGGGATTGCTACGATCGACGTCCTTTTAATACACTGCCTTGAATGGACGTCACACGTATCAGTCCATGTAAATCTAAAAGTCCCTAATATAGGGTAAGAAGGTCTCGAATACGGTCACTCTGCTATGAGTAGCGCTGAAGTTGTTCAGCAGTCCCTTGGAATTATGCCTATTGCTCTTGCAGGTAAGGAGGTCTCGGTTACCCCAGCATGGGCAGCACCTAGGTTGTTCAGCAGTCCCTCAGAGATATGGACTCTCACAGACAGTTAGGAAGGTCTCGGTTACTTTGTCGTTAGTGCTGGGGTTGTTCAGCAGTACTCGGGGATATGGCTTATAACAGAAAAGGGGGTAAAAGCATGTTAAACTTAAGGCATTATCCCTTGCATAGTCATGATTTTCTCAAATTCATTATCACTATTGTTAAAAAGTGGTTTACATCATTAGAGGCCACTATAAATCTGGCTATGAAAGAGAGAAGAGAGATAGTGAGAGAGAGGGGAGGGGTGGACGAAGGAAATCAAATTGTTATGGTTTGTGGATTAATATACAGACAGAAATTTAAGAGCGCTTACATTTTATGTCTTTAAGCAACAACAAAAATAATTATAAACAAACAAAATCACGAATTTCTTTTTCTTTTTTTCAAGTGCAACGTTCGGCTTTGCAATGTACACCGACGATACTTTTACGACAAAAGTCGACTCCTCCGCCACCGACGTCTCCGTCAACCAGAGAGCCTACTTTGCTGTGGACGCCACGACTTCCGCCGATCAGCGACTGGTCATCGACTCCTGCTGGACGACACCGACGACTGACCCCGAAGACAGTAGGAGATACAACTTGATAACGGATGGGTAAGTCTTCTCTTACATTATGTCCAGTGACAGAGAAAGCTTAGGTCTGATGGAAAAAATACACTCCGCAAAAAACAAAAGTGGATACTCTTTATTGTTCAAAGTGTTGATATGAATCGAAATAGAATATGCTAAAATATCTTTCAAATTACAGGGAAACGAATACTCTACCAACTTCAATTAAACTCAAGTCTTGAACTTCTACGCTTGGATGGGCACATTCACTAAACCGTTAGGGACTCTGATTTGTTTTAAAGCAAAAATAGAGCAGGTAACTATTCAAATCTCAATGAATACGCGCGCATCTGTAAGAAATTCTTATTCAGTAATTACAAACAAATATGAGAAATAATAAGGAGGATGGAACTTTGGATGTCAACTGTAGTCTCGGGACTGCCTGGTTTTCGATAAGCATGGTCAAGATGCCCCCCCCCCCCATCTAACTGTTTTCTGTGATTGTTTTTTTGTATTTGTTATTGTTTTTTAATTTGACTCTATAAGATGGGAATGCTCATCAACATGTGAATAGCCGGATGCCCCTTTTTTGCAATTTTCTCTCACAGACTCATCTATCGTTGTCAATGCTTACTCCCGTACGTGAATGGTACGATATTCCCTAATATTCAAAATATGGCGAGAAATAGCTACGAAATTGTGACTAAACCTTCCTGGATATTGCATTTGTGTAGTCCCATGTACCGATTTATGTGCAGTGAGTGCGCTTTTCGTAACCTAGCAATAGACCCTTGCTTTTTACTAGGTAATCAAATATTTTCAATTCATTTCGAAATGTAATTACAAAATCAAAGATCACCTTTATCTTGAGGTGCTATAAACTCTAGTTTGGCCACCATCTATCTCACTGCAATTCGTAGAAAACTCAGAAACACGTTTTATTCAATACTTATATACCAGGGTTGACAACGGAGGTAAAATCTTGAGAATGTCCCAAACCATCCATTGCTTTATACTACGGGTGGCCGAAAGAAAATTCATTAAAAAAATAGCAAATGTAATGACTTGCATCATACATCTCAAAAACATCCCAGGGCAATGTAAATTTAAAAGTTACAGTTGATTTTATCCTTCACCGGATTGTAACTTTACAATAACTAGCAACTTATAATGAATGTTGTGTTACATATAGTACCAATGCCGGGTAAGGTACAATAAACTAAAACCAATTGGGAGATACAATATATATATATATATATCGATTACTTTTGATTTTACAGGGCTGTGTATTGATTATTTTTCTTGTATCTCGTTCTGTCCGAATTTAGATGTCAAGACGAACAGACAGTCATGCGCTACGACCTGGGAATGAGTGGACTAGCTGCATTCAGTCTCTCAGGGTTTACCTACATCGATACTAGTCAGGTATGTTGACTACCATCCGTTGCGGGAATAAAGTAGACTTGAACAATTTAAACATGTAAAATCTTAATGATGGAGGTTGGGAATACTAATATGAATAATAAAATCACGATGTCAGGGGACGATCAAACGTATTTCGGCTCTGAATCGTGGTGAATTTATTTCAGTTGTACGATCGTCTACGAGTTGAAGCTGATTTCGCCTTTACGCCAACTAGAAGACAGAAATGGACTCAAACGATTATCTTTATTGTTAGAATTCTATATACAGATAAATGAAGCCCACCTAATGCCTCGCAAAAGGGCAATAATATAGTAAATCGACATGGTTCTGATCATGGGGCCTCACAGTAACGAGGCCATTGCTTTAATAGCCACTGAATCATGACTGTACGCAGCGGGGGCTAGGGTACGGGGCCGCCCCACAAATACCAAAAAAGAAAGAAAATTATCAATAATTCATTGCATTTTGCCCCGACCCCCAACAGAAAAAAAATCCTCTGTGTGGCCATGCCTTGAACTATAATGCATGGTCCTACAGAGGATTTTTTCCTCACTGTTGGGACCCCAGAGGGCCTTCTTACAAAGAGTTGCGATTGGTCCAAACCAATCGCAATTCTTCCAATCAATCGCAAGTTTGCAGTCTCCTTTCTCATATGTACATAGTTGCGATGTATATCAATCGCAAACGAGTTGCGATTGATATCAACTCTTTGTAAGACGGGGCCCTGGTCTCGACTATAACACTGCCTACTACAAATTGGTCATATTCCCTCCCTCCATGTAGATCTACCTGCACTGTACAGTTGCTATCTGCGGAAACAACGACACGAGTGGCGAGTGTGCACCCTGTGCAAGCATGGCCCGCCGGAGGAGAGGGGCAAGTTCGGGTCAGATGAGGGATCTATCTGTTGGACCTGTACGCTGGATCAAGGAAGACAGCAAGAAGGTTATGGATTTAGAGATGGCCGTGGAGGATCCAGGTATGATTTTTATTTAGCATTTCTCCTTCTGTAAGCCCCTAAAATGAATGTTATCAATCTTCATTTTGTACAAGCTTATATTACAGTACATCCTGAAAAGAAGAATAATGGACGTACATTTATTCTTAATATTTTTATACTTATTTTCGGAGAGGGTTTAATTGTCAGTCCGTGATATTGGTTTCATTTGAACCAGAATAAAAGTATAACTTTGGATCCCCGGCACATGAGGTCATTGTGATGACTTTATGTGATACTATCGAATATAGTTTACACGTTACTTGTTAAATACACTAGTTGAAATTGGAAATAGAAAACTATATCGGAAAATAGTACATCATAATGATTGTTAGAACTACAAATAAAGGTTAATAATTATCCACAAAGAGTACATTTGTGGATGGAATCATTTTCATGATTTCGGCAGGTCGCTGTTACAAGGTCCAAGTTAAATCTAGAAGATTGAAATTACCTCATGACCTTTCGATACACACAAAAGCAAAAAGTTAATATTTTCTCTCGAAATTTGTTCTCTTGAGTTCCAACATTAATTTGAGCAGATCGTTAATATTTTAAGAGGGTTTAACACGCAATAATCTTTTGATAATCATACAAGCTTTTCATTTAGCGATCATTCACTTACTCATTACTCTACCTCCTATTCGCTTCACTTATCATCTTCTCTCTGTCTCTCTCTCTTTCTCTGTCTCTGTCTCTCTCTCTCTCTCTCTTTCTCTATTCTAGAAATACAAGGTGTGGATTCAGCTGGTCAGGGTGCCCGGCCCTGGATGACAGCAGTAGCTGTCATGGCAACCGTTATGGCGGCAATGGTTGTGATGATTGTCGTGCTGGTGAGGAGGAACAGACGACAAAGTTCTCGCTTCAACTAGCTTACAACACGACACTGTCCCATGTTTGAGAGTAATACACCATTAACTGAAAAAGGGAAATGATCTGTAGTAAAGAAATGTGGTGCATTAAACGCTTTATTTTGATTTATGATGATAATTATGTAAGTTGTGCTTTTATGATAGTCACTATGAGTTTGAGAAAAGAAAGATAGAACAAAAACAACTTAATCGTGCGAACTCCAATCATATCTGACCTGCTTCTTTTCTTCAAAGAATGTAATTTTTTCATCAGGTTTCATTTAATATACTGCATGATGAGGACGAAAATTATGATACTGATGAAGATGATGATGATAATACTAGTACTACTGTTACTACCTATAATAATGATGATAATATCATTAATAATAATAATAATAATAATAATAATAATAATAACAATAATAATAATAATAATAATAATAATAATAATACAAATAATAATAATAGTAATAATGATAGGCCTATAATAATATTAATAATACATACAACAAATAATATTATAGATTATCCGGGCTATGTTAATTTATATTTCATACCGGAACTCATGATAAGTTTAATTTCTATCTGCAGTAATACTAAATTACAAACTATACAAAATACCTTAGTACCTTCTTACTTATCGATTTGATGTGTGCAAAGACATCACTAATTATAATGTAGATACTCGGTGTCTCTATTTTCTTATTTGCGGTACGATATGATAACAATTGTGAAAAATCAAGAGAATTTCATTTAGGAAAACAAAATAGCTTCCTTATTCGAAAAATTACAATCGGGCTATGTTTGTTATTATGCTTATTTTTTTACATTCCTTTTGCAAATGAATTCTGTGATACTCTACACAAAATATTAAAAGGACATTAGTACAAATTCAAACATATCACTCTTTCGAGAGCTCCTTTCGAAACAAGTTTCAAATCATATCGAAAATGTAAGATGAAATCAAATTTATACTGTTCCATAAACACACTGTAAACCAAATAAATAAATACTGTCATCCACCAGTAATATCACTTTGTAAATTGATTATAACGATGTGGCAATAAAGATGAAAAAGCTTATTTAGTGAAAGCTCCGAAATGTCATGAGTTTACGTTGTCATTGATAGTTTATGCATCTCTTCCTGAATTATACGAGCAGTGATTAAATAATTATTATGTTTTCCATTTTCATCATAAAATCACTGTAAAGTGAGCACAAGATATAATACGACGGAGGACTATAAAGAGAGAGAGAGAGTGTGTGTGTGTGTTTGTGGTCGTGTGTGGTCGTGTGTGAGGGGGATGGAGATAGAAAGAACACAAATGTTAGAGATGACAGACACAGATAGGGAGAGAAAGAAAGAGTTTAATCTGTTACCTCACTCTGAATGTTTACAAATCAATCAATCTCCTAATTATTGAGAAATATTTGAGCTGAAAATATGTTCATTTGTTATGGAACGTTGTCTGCTTATACGCAGGATTGGTCCCTGATTTTCTGGAGAAGCGCACGTTTATCCCAGATTATGAGAGGTGCTTTGAATTGTTTGATTTCTTTTTAACAATCCGATACGCAGCTGGCCTTAAACTTATACAATTATCATCTTAAGCTTCGCGGTTTCTAGTGATATATTATTGTCCGTATTCGTGATCTTCTTTCTATGTCTTATTTTAATTATTATCTTAAGGAAATGTGAGAAAATAAGGCCACCAAGTGTGGATTTTATTTTGGAGTGGGGCATATTATTATTTCTATGATCCATCCTCTTCTTCCATTTCTTCTTCTTCTTCTTCTTCTTCTTCTTCATCTTCTTCTTCTTCTTCTTCTTTTTCTGTTCTCTTTCTTCTTATTTTTTGTCACATGTGTATATCGATCTGTCATGTTTTATTTTCTTTTCCTTTATTAAACTTATCCACCTAATCCCAACGGGATGTTTTAAAGGGATAGGCTTCCTAAAAATGTTTAATAAGGATAATAATGATAGTAATAATAACGTCCTTTTTGAAAGCCCCTATTGATTGATGATGTGAACAAAACGATAAGAAAGCTTCAGTAGCAATTTATTGAATGTCATTTGACAGCATTCTATACTACCTCATTTGGTTAAATAAGACAGGGGAAGGGACACGTACACCAGTGGAGATACGCATAACTTCGTCGCATACTAGAAAGAGAGATCTGGATCTCACGTCTTATGTAATTGCCCCGAGAAGACGCCTTCAGGCGGATGTTTAACACAAATCGCTTTATTAAGAAATGAAAAGGTCAGTGTTGCAATGAAATCTCACGAAATCTTGTGAAATCTTATGAAACAATGCAATATTGAATGAGGGATAAACAATGTCAACAAAGATTTGTTTGCATAAAAACGATTAACAGGCACGGACATAAATTGGTGCAATCTTACTTGGCCTTATCTTAAACTTTGATTGAAGCCACTCACAGATGATAAATAATCATACAAACAAATAATTATACATTAAAGATCGAGTATGAAGACAGTATCAACAAATTATCATGTTTGTTAAATTGAATGGAAGAAAATAAATGTTTATTTGAATTGAATTGAATCATGCCCTCCTTTAAAGTTACTGATGACAGTAGTTAATCATCAACGTTTTGTAAAATCATATCTACTACTAAAAAAAACCGGAGTCAGTGATCTAATTTGAGGCGGTCATTTTGTTTTGAAAACAGCGCTAAACAGAACCAACGGCATTGTGAATTTATGTTTTTTAGAGCTCTGTGAAACATAATTTAGTTCATGGAATAGAAGAAGATCGTAAGGATTATGGAGAAGTTTCAGTTTATATTTGGACTTGCCCTCCTTCTCAGCCTTGGATTAATTCGTAGTAAGTAATAACTCGGGATTTTATATTGACGGTTTCGAACAATAAGCCAGTTAGTGCCAATGGCAATACGTTCGGCCTTCTTGCTGGCAGTAGACGCTATCTTTCCCGAACTTTAGTATTTTTCTTTAAAAACTTAATACATAATTAAAATCTATGAAAATTACGCGCAATTTCATGCGACTTTACAGTTTACTCCTAACATAATTTTCATCTCTGTTTAATTTACCAAACACAGTTATCTTTTTGTTTTAATAGAGCATTCATTGCTCAAATGCAATACCAAATTGGTAGATATATACAATTAATAGATCTATTTATTTAACGTTGAAACAAAACCTACTTGTAAAATATTATGTCTATTACACTGTCGCTCATGAAGTTGGAATATTTTTGTTTTACCCAAATGTATGGAATTATTTTAAAAATAATTTAAAATAATAGATCTAGATAATAGTATACATTCTCAGATTTTATTGAATAATAATTGGACAATGTGTGTTTTGCGTGGCTGCTTAAGCATGTGTAGGCTACTATGCTTATCAACTAGGAGACCTACGCCCTTAAGTCATAAATGACAGTAATGAGGATTAATGCCCCACAAAAGGGCACTAATATAGCACATCGACACGGTTTTGATCATGGGTCCTCACAGTTACGAGGCCATTGCTTTGTCACTGAACCATGACTGTTCGCAGCGGGGGCTAGGGTTGGGGGCAGTTTCCATAAATTACAAAACAGAAAATGCAATAAATTTGCAATAATTTATTGCATTTTACCCCGGTCCCCAACATAACAAAATCCTCTGGACGGCCATGCATTATGGCTCAAGGCATGGGCACACAGAGGATTTGTTTATGTTGGGAACTGGGGTAAAATGCAATAAAATATTGAAAAGTTATTGCTTTTTCTTTCTTTTTTTTAATTTATGGAAACTGCCCCCTACCCTAGCCCCCGCTGCGTACAGTCATGGTTCAGTGACAAAGCAATGGCCTCGTAACTGTGAGGCCCCAGGATCAAAACCGTGTCGAACTGCTATATAAGTGCCATTTTGTGGGGCATTAATCCTCATTACTGTCATTTATGACTTAAGGGCGTAGGTCCCCTAGTTGATAGGCATAGTAGCCTACACATGCTTTAGCAGTCACGCAAAACACACATTGTCCAATTATTATTCAATAAAATCTGAGAATGTATACTATTATCTAGATCTATTATTTTTTAATTATTTTTAAAATAATTCCATAAATTGGGGTAAAACAAAAATATTCCAACTTCATGAGCGACAGTGTAATAGACATAATATTTTACAAGTAGATTTTGTTTCAACGTTAAATAAATAGATCTATTAATTGTATATATCTACCAATTTGGTATTGCATTTGAGCAATGAATGCTCTATTAAAACAAAAAGATAACTGTGTTTGGTAAATTAAACAGAGATGAAAATATTCCACCGTTATGAGCGACAGTGTATGATTTTTAGATGGCAGTTATGATTTTCGTTTTCATCGCTTTGTTGTAATGAGTTCAAGTGGAGAGATAGTTCTTTGTTTTATATCATCTTTTTAAAGTACTAGTTGTCTATGTCGGGGAATAGTTCTTTTATAATTGATTTGTCTGTTTGTATCTTTTTGTTTCAGATGTAAACGGTGATTGCACAAACAGTAAGTATGAAAATGGTCGCTCTATTCAGAACTCATGGTACATGAGCGGAACAATCAGCTCTTATTGTTTTATTTTGATATTGGAGATCTAAGGTGAAAAGATATAGGCCTAGACTTGTTTACTGTACTTGGTAGCCATTCAATTGATCAGCTTAATCTGCGTCAAGTAACCATGTGTTTGATTTGATTAAGGGTTTCGCCATGCTCTTGCTAGGGACATTAAGATGTGAATATGAAGCTACAGTCATCTCGTTAAAGGTTACCGAATATTTAGTCAATGATTTTTCTTTTTGTTTCAACTAGATTTTGTATTGTTTTTAATAACTTCCGGACTACTTGAAGATGAAAGACTAATATATTGAATATTGGTTGGCTTTGAGTGTGAAACAAGAATATGTTGCTCGAGTTATAACAATATTGGACGAGTCCAAGCAAACATTTACATGTGCACGAAAACAACGCCATACAATATTATTATTTGTATTATTATCTACATCAGACTGAATAGCGAAATAACAAAATTTGACTTACCTCGGTAAATATTGCTTTGTTTTTGTGTGATATCGATATCAATAGTTGAAGTTCCCGGATGACTGAGCAATACGATAACGATATTGATCAGTCACCCGGGTACTGTGCTAAAGATATTAAATACACTGATTTATTGTAACACTTGTAAGTCTTATATAGATAATAATGCGTGGTATTGAACAAGACACGTATCTTTTTAATCTACATCAACCACCCACCAAATAAAATTATATTGTAGAAAATTTAACCAACAAGTTATAGTGATAAAAGAAGAAAAAAGCATGACAGAAGGCATTCACAACGATCGAAACCCCGCTCTTTTACAAAGCTCGGTGTTCTGTCTTTTGGGGAAAAGGGGGTATGCGATATATGCGCCTTCCTATTAAAACTAACTTGTTTTATCATTCCTTATAAGCTCATTTTCAGCTCATACTTTGAATCACAACTAAGTTTGTTTGCAAGTGCATTTGTTGATGCTTTGTTACTTATAATAATAAAATAACTGGACTTGCATATTATGAAAAACAAAATTCGGA
Source organism: Strongylocentrotus droebachiensis (assembly GCA_035222895.1). NCBI lineage: Eukaryota > Metazoa > Echinodermata > Echinoidea > Camarodonta > Strongylocentrotidae > Strongylocentrotus > Strongylocentrotus droebachiensis. Next base: position 170,884 of record JAVYIG010001247.1, on the reverse strand, counting down.
TGTGGCCTTCACTTTTTGTTCCATTTGTCGACAGAAGCAGGCAAAATGTGTTCAGACCATTGTCGTTTTCGAAGTGACTGTGAATTTCAAATTATCCAAATAATACATGTTTATCTTATTTCTTTTATTTTCTACTTCTTTTCAATAAAGCCGATGGATCGACGTGCACAGGAACAGGTTTGAAAATAATCATTCTACTCTAAAAACTCAAAAGTTACAACGTTCGCGATAAAAAAAAAGAATTAGCTTCTTTTATCAGGCTTGTATTGAAGCAACAATGACATTATACATGTATCACGATAGGTTTATTTATATACTTATAAATATGTCAAGCATGTTAAATGAAAAGAGGTCGGTGGAGATAAAGAAAATCACTCCAAATCAGATTTAAAATACAGTTTTCTGTTTGAATAATGCATTTACATTTAATTTAGAAACCGTTATCTGTTTCAAATAATGTATGGTCTTAAAATCACGCCAAATAAACATTTTTTTAATTTGTTATTACGCATATAAATATAATTAGGAACCGTTAAGTGTTTAAGTGTTTTTTCATTTAGACTGTTGTTACGACGGTACCGATGGTTTATCACCGGTCCTGGGTTCTGGAGGTGCCATACACCCAATACTAGAATGCTATACCACCGGCACCGGAAATGGAGTGACCTATAACTGTAGTGGTGATCTGAGGGGACCTCCTTTCAACGATTGCTACGATGGGACATGGCAATTTCCGTTCGCACCGACATGCGAAGGTAGCAACTAACCCCCCCCCCCCCTCCCCCGCCCTCCACACCTATTTTCTTCTTCTTCTTCTTCTTCTTTTTTTACCGTCGCGAATCGGGACATGATAGCTACACGTAGCTTTATTGTCTTCTACGGAGTTTCAGAACTTATGGAGAAGGTCTCTATCTTGATATTTAGCTGCTTTTAAAAGAAGCAGAAACGAAGGAGAAGAGGTTAGATAAAAGTTGAAGTAAGACATGATTAACAATGAGAAAGTTATGAATTGTAAAATTAGCAATAATAACAATTTGGAAAAAATACTCATAACACAACATGTTTATAACATGCAGTATATATTTGTTTACAATAATAGCATCACCAGAATAAAAAGGAAGTAAATGGTGCCGATGGAGATTTTTCCCCACTGTAAAGGGAATAGATAACATTGTTCAGATGAGAGAAAATAGTGCCAAGGTAGTGACTTTAATGGAAGATGTATAATTAAAGATGATCCTAAAGTTTGAGTGAAAACAGTCCATAATAAAACAAATTGGGAAAAACTGGTCTAATTGATAAAATTGTCTCTACTATATTATTACAATTAAATTACATTTTAGGTGAATTCGAATTATCACAGCAATGAATTTGCTCTTTTTACCATTGCAAAATATTTAAGGTTTGATAGATGTTTAAAAGCCTGTTTTATTTTCATGGAAAACGGTTGGGAAAATTCAAAAATGGTCGGGAGAAGTGACACCTTCAAAGAAAACTAAAAGTGCCATTGTGGTTTGAGAATTTATTGAGGATCGTATGCATGTAAGAGACAGTAAAATGATTATAATAAGTAACATTTCATTCAAAAATTAAGCAGTTTTTTCATCAAACTTCCACAAAATTACCGGTTCACTAAAAGAACAAATTAAGGCAGGGTGACGATTTCTAGTACATGTAATATACTTGAGACAGGAAACACTATTACTATAATACCCAAAATGGCACGTACTGTCAACACTAAATCATATCATAAAATCATTACCACACAACAGTAACGACAGTATCAGTGGCGTACGCAGGATTTTTTCAAGGGGGGGTTTTAAAATCGGGCCAAAAATTTCACAACGACTCAGCCAGCCGCTGAATAAGTGGGAGGGGGGGGGGGGGTAAGAGGACACTTTTTTATTTTTTCATGGGGTCCTAAAAAAAAAAAAACGACTCAGCCATTTGTTCCGTTTGGGGGGGGGGATGAGGTCACCTTTTTTAGGTCAGCCATTGCATAATTTTTATTTTAATTTTTTTTTTTAAATAAAAAACGAACAAACAAACAAACTCAAAAGGGGGGGTTAACCCCTCCCCCCCCCCCCCCTGCGTACGCGCCTGAACAGTATCAATTCAAAACAAAAATGATAAAACACCTGGGCAGACAGTCTTAGGTATTTTAACAACAAAATCAAAGGCCGTCTACACAGGTATTTTATTATTTGTGTTTGAATTCATGCTGTTGTTACTAATGTGTGGTTGGGATTTTATGATATGATTTTGTTTAACATAACGTCATCTTGTTGTGACAGTAGGTGTATGTGAGTGCCACATTAAGATTATAATTATATCTATTTATTTATATATATATATTTTTTTTTTTTTTTTTTTTTGGGGGGGGGGTATCTTTATGTATGGTGATGAACTTGATGATGATAATAATAATAATAATAATAATAATAATATTAACATTTATATTAATATGAAATACACTAAATCGTCTACTATTATTCCAATACCTATCAGGCACGGGTTACTACGCACTTTTGAAATTTGTGTTGTTGTAGGTATAACTTCATGCACCCAACCTACGGTACCAACATACGGCAGTATCACTCCTGATACTCCTGCATATGACCTATATACCCGCGTCACATACGCCTGCGACGACGGGTATACGTTGGGAGGCCCATCCGAAGCGGTCTGCGAAACGGGTGGGGTCTGGAATCCGTCCACTGTACCCACTTGCGAAGGTAAGTTCTGTGTCACTCTGTATCTTTTTAGAGCACAACCGAACTGTTAATTATATGGCACCCTCTAGCATGTCTTGAGGAACCTCAATCTTTGTACTCATCACTTTTAAGTCTTTTTGATGGTCTTTCTTTTGTTTTATATAATTATGTAACAAATTTATTATGTAAACGGAACCTTATTCAAAAGCATAATGCTTCTAAGGTTTCCTCCTCATTACCGTAGATTAAGTAAGCAATTTGGCACGACATTAATCTACATTATTGTAGTTGTTGTTGTTGTTGCTGTTAAATTTATTAACATTAGTATTGTTATTACCATTATCACTATTATTATTTTCATTACTGTTAATTTTGTATTATTAATATCATTATTATAATCATTATTATTTTAATAGTTATTATATTCCAATCTTTTTTTACATAACAGCCAACTGTGCCAAACCCACTCTGACCAATGGAGGCGTCATTCCAGATCAAGATACTTTCAGTAATGGCGAGGTTCTCATCTATGTATGTAACACGAACTATACATTGGTCGGGGTATCGACAGCAACATGCCGCAGTGGAAACTATGATCCCCCAAGCAAACCAACATGCTATGGTAAGATTTTCTTCTTCTTCTCCTTCAACATAACTTTGTTTTAATACCACCATCATGATATTCATTTAATTGGTTTCAAATAGCAATGTAAATGTGCATGCATCATATTATTTCTACATTTTTTTTTAAATTATGCATTTATTTATTTAATGATGTATAGTCATTCATTTATTTAGTTAGTTCACCTTTATTTTTAAAGGGTAGCCCATTCAATAGATTTTTTTTTAGCGGGGTTCTTTACAAAGGTACGTGTTCATATAAATAAAAAGACACATTTAAACAACAACAACAAACAAAGAAACAAAACAAATTGCAGCTTTATAATAAATAGCTTCTTACGCCAGTAATACGTTTTCAATTTATTTTTTGTTAAAGGAAAAGTTGACTTTTTTCTTATTTTCTTCCTACCTAATCAACTATAATATATTCTTCTTTCTTACCATTAAAACAGTGTGTTATGCTGTAACGTGAACTGTTGCATCTCTTTGGTATCATGGATTAAGGATTTATTAGCTTGATAATTATTATGTTCTTATAAAAGACCAATTGGAGAGCTTTGATTGAACTAATAAGTTGTATAGCTTTATTGAGTCTCTATGTCAGTCAGACATCTTTGTAGGCATCCCTTGTACAAGTACTCATTGTTTCATAACATGACCTGGCATGAGTCATGGGTTGCAGGTCATTCTATATTTAGTTATACATGCTAGTCTGTATTTGCAGACTCTGTTAAACTACATGTAGCTATCACTACACCTCCCTTCTTTAAAAGAGGTTTACATATACATATATAAAACTTCTTAAACTGTACAGAGTGACAGGGTGGACTACCTGTACACTCGCGACTGTACTAGGGCATTATTCTGTCCCTTAAAGCTGGAATACTGTCGCTTTCAAATATATAACTTATTACGCGACAGTCCATATCTTTCAAGGTTGCGATTCGCGAAACTGGAATTCTCCGTTGAGGTTGAGTGATATCTGTTGATTTTTGTAATCAAAGTGACTGATTAAATCCGGTTATATTTTTAAACTATAACATGCAAATATATATGTCATGCTCATGCAATCCTGCAGTTATGTTTTAAAGTCCAAGTTGAACTCTGTAACTATAAACTATTTACAAAACGCGAAAGTCTTTCTCTGTAGTTCACTTTCATTTATTTACAAGTTCAAGCGATCTGGCGGTTTAATAACTCGTCCGCTTCTGGTTCTGGTTGATGACGTAGTTGAGCTTTCTTCAGATGCTGCATGGTTGCTCTGTAGCTTCTGCAGTGTCATCTAGCTCGAAGTCATCCTGTGTTGGTAGTGGAATAGACTCGGCTTGTTGTTGACGTGGGACTGGCCTGAGGTGACGTCTGTTTCTGCGACGTATCTCTCCTGTTTCTGTCTCGATCTGGTATGATCTGTTTCGATCCTGGACAGACCTGACAATACCACGTTTCGACCAGGTGTTGGTTTTCATGTCTTGGAGTATGACATGATCTCCAGGCTTTAGCTTTGACAAGTCTCGAGCATGTTTGTCGATCGCTCTTTTTGCTTCACCTTATGATCCTCCTTTCTTCCCCTCACTGATCGAGTATTGACCTGTTGGTTGTCAAGTAAACTGTCAAGCATGGGGAGATTCGATCGAAGTCGACGATTGTAGAGGAGTTCTGCCGGAGACTTTCCGCATGCTAGTGGTGAACTGCGATAGACTTGTAGAGCTCTGTGGATATCCTGTCCACTGTGCTGTGACTTCAATATGAGTTTTTTTTACAATCTTCACAGCATTCTCTGCGAGGCCATTGGATTGCGGATAATATGGACTCGATGTAGTATGGCGAAAATCCCATTCTTTTGCAAAGCTCTGGAACTCTTGGCTTGCAAATTGAGGACCATTATCCGACATCAGTTCACATGGCGTTCCATGGCGAGCAAATACTGCTTTCATGTGGTTGATCACGGCCTTGCTACTAGTAGAAGTCATAGTACATACTTCAATGAACTGTGAATAGTAGTCGACGATGACCATGTACTCTCTATTGTTCAGCGTGAACAAATCAACAGCAACTTTTTCCCACGGGCGGTTCGGCACGTCATGAGGATGTAGACTTTCAGCTTGCTGTTTTGGTCTGTACATTAGGCATGAAGTACAACTTTGGACCATTTCAGTGATGTCTGTGTTGATTCTGGGCCAATAGATGACTTCTCTAGCACGTTTCTTACACTTCTCGATGCCTAAGTGTCCTTCATGGATTTTGTTTAGCATGAACCTTCTCATAGTAGTGGGAACCACTATTTTGCTGCCTTTGAAGATGATGCCATCTGCTTCAGAGAGTTCACTCCTGATGTTCCAGTATTCCCTGACTCTAACTGGACATTGCTGCTTCGTTTCCGGCCAACCATCTCTGATGATGCCTAGCAGCTCTTGCAGTTGATCTTCTTTCTTTGTCTCTTCGACAATCTGATTTCGTTTGTTCGATGTAACTGGCATGCTCTTGACAATAGCATCTACGTAGACTCTGATATCTTCCTCAGTTTCAGCATTCAACTCAGCCTTTGGATCTACTGCTCTGGACAATGTATCAGCAGTATACATGTACTTTCCAGGCGTGTACAAGACCTTGAGATCATATCTCTGTACCCTGATGAGTAACCTTTGAATGCGTAGGGGACAGTCACCCAGTGACTTTACAAACAGTGGAATAAGTGGCTTGTGATCAGTCTCCACTTCTACTTGTTGTCCATAGATGTATTGATGGAATCTTTCACATGCATATGTGATTGCCAGCAATTCTTTCTCGATCTGTGCATATCTAGTCTCTGCATCAGTCATTGATCTAGATGCATATGCGATCGGAACCCAATCTTGATCATATTGCTGTAGTAGCACTGCACCAATACCATCCTTTGATGCGTCTGCTGACAGCTTGGTTGGTTTCTTGTAGGACTGGCTCTTGTATCAGAGCTTTTTTCAGCTGATTCCATGCATCCTCTTGTGCATGATCCCATGTCCATACATTCTTTTTGTCTAGTAGATGTCTCGGCGCTGCTGACTTTGTCGACAGATCTGGAATGAACTTCCCTTGGTAATTGATCATACCCAAGAACCGTTGGACATCTTTCCGACATTTCGGTCTCTCAATGTTCAAGATAGCAGACACTTTCTTTGGATCAGGTTGAACTCCTTGATCACTGATCAAGTCACCAATGAATGTGAGCTTCTTGACATTGAACTCGCATTTGTCTTTGTTCAACTTGAGATTCATTTTTCTCACAATGCTGAGAACCTCTCTCAACCTGCCATCATGCTCCTGTTGGGTAGTTCCCCATACAATCACATCATCCATCATTGTGTTAACTCCCGGAATGTGTGCAAACAGTTGGTGCACTATCTTGTGATAGACTTCCGGAGCACTACAAATACCGAAAGGTAGTCTCAAGAACTTGTACCTTCCGTATGGCGTGACAAACGTACAAAGTTTGGAGCTTTCGTCATCTAGTTGGATCTGCCAAAAACCACTAGATGCATCTAACTTGCTGAAGTATTTGGCTCCTGCAAAATGTGCAGTTATTTCAGCTCTTGATGGCAATTGATAGTGTTCTCTTTTGATTGCTCGGTTCAGGTCTCTTGGATCTAAACAGACCCTGAGCTGACCGTTCTTTTTCATCACCACCACGAGAGAAGAAACCCAATCAGTTGGCTCATCAACTCGTGTGATTACGTCCATTCGTTCCATCTTATCTAACTCGTCTTTGAGTTTATCTTTAAGTGGAAATGGAACTTTGCGACATGCATGCTGAACAGGATGTGCGTCTTCTCTCAATGTGATGTGGTGTTTACCAGGAAGACAACCTAGACCTACAAACACATCTTGATAGTCTTGAACTACACTTTTACCCGTTACGTGTTCAGTTTGTTTCTCAACATGATACACCCGTTTCACCAGATACAAGTCTTCACTCGTCCGTAATCCTAACAAAGGCTGACGATTTCCAGGAATGACTAGACACGGCACATTGCGTTTGATCGCTTTGTACTCAACTTGTACACAACAACGACCTTTGACAGGGATATCTGTCTCATAATAACCTGTCAACATCACTTTGGCCTTTTGTAGCTTTGGTTTTGGTTTCAATTTGTGAAATACTGTCTCAGGAAGAAGATTCGCCTGAGCACCAGTATCAACCTTAAAGTCAACCGGCTGGTTATTGACTAGTAGATTAACTATCCATTCATCCTTGGATTCTTTTGATTCAACAGAGCAAATCACGAAACCTTCTGAATCTACCTCCAAGTGCTGCAGTTCATTGACCTTGGCTACTGGGGTTTTACAACATTTAGCAAAATGATTTTGCTTACTGCACTTCTTGCATGTTTGACCTTGTGCGGGACATTTGTCTTTGCTATGTCGGTTTCCGCACCTGCTACATGCATCACTTTTACTACGACCTTGAGGTTCTGACCGTTTTGACTTTGAACCAGGAAATTTCTTCTTAGTCTTGCTGAAAGAATCTACCGGAATTGAGGCGTTTTCCCCTGCGGAACTCAACGCTTGTACCTGCGTTCGAGTTTGTTCAGCCGCACGACATACTTGCAACGTTTTAACCAATGTAAGATCATCTTGCCTCAACAAACGTTCTCTTAGACCATCGTCTAAAATACCACAGATAATTCTGTCCTGGATAAGACTCTCTTTCAACATGGAAAACTCACACGACTGAGCACGACTCCGCAATTCTGTTGCGTACTGATCAACACTCTAATGCACTAACTGAGATCTTGTGAAAAATCTATGCCTCTCATACGTTAGATTACGTTTCGGCATGCAATATTCCTCATATTTGTTCAACACTTTCTCAAGCTTCATGCTCTCACCCTCAGCAAATACAAACGTATTATACAATTCCAAGGCAGCATCGCCAATCACGTGTAGAAGCATTGATGTTTGTAACTTTTCATCTTTTTCAAACATTCCTGAGGCAACATTGTATAGAGTGAATTTCTGTTTAAATCTTCTCCAGTTCTCGGAAATATTTCCCTTTAAGTCGAGTGGAGGAGGTTGACTGAGATTTGCCATTTTGTTTCTTTTTGTTTCTTAGCCTAGTGTAGTCACTCACATGAACAGCATAACAATTAGCTTTTTCTTTTTGTATCTTTGCAACAATTACTTTAAGCTCAACTATTAACTTTCACTGAGTTATTCTGTATGTTCATGTCCCATATATGTCACGCTTACTGCCCGTTATACTGGAACTGGCCCGGCACAGAACTATGCACTCCAATCCATACAACGACAGTGCTAACTATTATGGACATAACTACATTCACTGGACATACACTTAGACTCTAAGCCCTCTAGCTCTCATCATCTCTCACATCACAAAGAATTGGATTGAACTGGCCTGATTTCAATGATTCCTCCAGATAGGCTGGGTTGCTCAGCACAAACACTGGCTGCCTAGTTCTGACACCATATTACCCTTGTAAAAAAGTACTGCAAGTACTGCGGTATTACTGCAGTAATACTGCAGTAGTACTGCAGTACCTGTAGTACATATGTGGTACTTGTAGTACCTGTGGTATTACTGCAGTACTACTGCGGTACTACTGCAGTAATACCGCAGTAGTACTGCAGTATCTGTAGTACATATGCGGTACTTGTAGTACCTGTGGTATTACTGCAGTACTACTGCGGTACTATTGCAGTAATACTGCAGTAGTACTGCAGTACCTGTAGTACATGTGTGGTACTTGTAGTACCTGTGGTATTACTGCAGTACTACTGCAGTACTACTGCAGTACTACTGCAGTACCTGTAGTACATATGTGGTATTTGTAGTACCTGTGGTATTACTGCAGTATTACTGCGGTACTATACTGCATTATTACTCCAGTACTATTGCACAATTTGCGGTACCCATGGTACTACTACAGTACTACTACTGTACTGCCGTAGTACTCGCAGTACAATCTGCGGTACCCATGGTACTACTGCGGTACTACTGCAGTAATACCGTAGTACAATCTGCGGTATATACCATGGTATACTCTTCTTAACCTATATGAATAAGTAGTTTGATAGCTATAAATTCTACATATTTCTTGCTATTTTGTCCCTATTCTTTTCGACTTTTGAGATGTCGTCCTATTTTGTTTATTATGTTTCTGGATTTAGATTGTTCTCACTGCCCATTTTCTTCCTATTTTTGGGGTACGTTTCTGGACTTATATTTTTCTGACCCATTTTTTACTTATGTTTCTGGACTTCTGAACTAGTTTTTAATCTTTCATTATTTCCTGGCTATTTACCTTATATATTATCAATACTTCTTTACAATTTATTAGATTTTTGCTAGTTGCCTTTAATTTCTTATACTTTGGGGGCTTTCTTCCACTAGCTGTATTTGATATATATACTTTAAGAAATCATTTACCAACATTTGTTTGTCAATATATCATAAAAAACTTGAGATTTATGAAAAGTGCAAATTTACAAACAGTGAACGAAAAAGAAGAAAAAATGAAAGGCATAAATATTATCAAAAAAGAATGAAATACGCGCCTATAGTACCCCAAAACAACAGCATGTAACAACTACTTTTAAGTTTGTTTGTCATTTTGTTGGCTCCTTTCCATTTCCTTTATTGATGTACCATCATTCTTCTGTAATTAGTTATTTATTCCTTACTTCCGTCATTTTGTAGCTATATTCCTGGCATCTCTAATATTTAATTTTTTCTAGCTCTTACCATTTTATATTTGTGTAATTTCTTTCAATTTCTTTAATACTTCTTCATGATATTGATAGCTGTAGTTTTGCGGGGAGGGGGTGGTCATAAATTACACTCTTTTAGAGACCCCTTCAAAACAATCTACCTAAACTGTTAAAAACCCAGGAAATTAGCCAGGAAATAATGTTTCGATGGTTGCCCACCATCAAATTATGTTTTTTTTTAAACATTCAGTAGTATTAAAAGAAATTCAACAAATTGATATTGATAGTATGTCTTTTTGTGTATATACAAATTAGTTCAAAGATGATTCAAAGAAATGCCCTCAGAACTCGACTTTCCCTTTGAAATATGGGAGCATAATTTGATTGAATGATCATTTAATTAATTAAGATAATTCTGATTTTATCTTTGAATTAAATGATCTATCTGTCTATTTTAATCTGAATCAAGTAAAAGGGTATCTTATTAGCAAAATAATTTGCTAACTACTCCATTGTTTTGATGACCTTGAACTGACCCGATAAGATTGAATTGTAACAATTTCCCCCAAAATAAATTTACAATTATTAGTGTGTTTGCTGCCATCTAGTGGTAGAGTGCGAACATGCACTTGATTTTCAAATTCAAACCGGATTGAGAGATTACCGGCAGATTCTACAGCAGCTTTTCAGTCATTTGCCGTTTCGCCAGATTTGTCTTCCTTTAAAACCCAGAGTATAGGGGGTAAGGATTAGATTTACACCAGCAAAGAAGAATTTTAAGAGTATTCGAGAGCAAGAATTGAGGAGAGATCCAGCTCGAAACTGAATTTCACCAACCAGATCTACACTACAGTCCCACACAGCCACTCATGTGTGCAGAGAACGATCAACTTTGCTTTGGCTTTTGCACCAGTTGGAGTGTTGGACTTTAAAGATCATCATTTCCAGGAGGTGAGTAATAAGATAACACATAATACAGAATTGTGTTTGCTTTCTGCAAAAAATTAGGAAATTTGATTAAGTAGAGTAAAGGAGGGGGTAGATTCTAATCGGTCCGTTGCTGGTTTTCAGCCGGTCCGTTGGATGCATCCCAGGCCCAAAATCCAGTTGAAACCAATTGGAGCAAAACCAATTGAAACCAGTTGCCAACTGGTTTCAATAGGGAAATTGGAACAACTGGTTCCAATTGAAACCAGTTGCCAACTGGATCCAATTGAAACCAGTTGAAACCAATTGCCAACTGGTTCCAATTGAAACCAATTGCCAACTGGTTCCAATTGAAACCAATTGCCAACTGGTTCCAGTTGCCTAATTGGTTTCAACTGGAACCAGTTGTTCCAATTTCCCTATTGAAACCAGTTGGCTTCAACTGGTTTCAATGGGTTTCAACTGGTTTCAATTGGTTTCAATTGGATCCAATTGAAACTTACAGTTGGCATAAACTTAATTAGTTATAAGTTAATTAGCTCTTGCACTAATTATCGCTCATGTCAACACAGAAGCATTGCTATATGTGTCTACATTAAGTACAATGTAAAGGGCATTATATTATGCAGACCATATAATATACTTAACAAGTAAGGCATTGCCATTATATATGCTTGTATTTAATGTATTTTGTACATGGTTAGTGTTTTACCAATCAACTTTTAATCTGTGTAATTACAAAAATATGTTACTAATGAACATGCTTATCATTGCTAAATAATCTTTATATTTATCTAAAACAAATGCATTACTTGCAAATGAAAATTAATTAATAAATACATTGTAAATCAAAATAAATTGCATAAAACATTGATCTGCACTCAAGCAGATAATATGCAAATTAACTGGTTTCAATTGGATCCAGTTGGGTAACTGGAAATATTTCCAATTGGAACCAATTGGGTAACTGGAAATGAATTCTAACTGGAACCAGTTGGGTAACTGGAAATGACTTCTAACTGGAAATGAATGCTAACTGGAACCAGTTGGGTAACTGAAAATGAATTCTAACTGGAACCAGTTGGGTAACTGGAAATGAATTCTAACTGGAACCAGTTGGGTAACTGGAAATGAATTCTAACTGGAACCAGTTGGGTAACTGGAAATGACTTCTAACTGGAAAAGAATGCTAACTGGAACCAGTTGGGTAACTGGAAATGAATGCTAACTGGAACCAGTTGGGTATCTGGAAATGACTTTTAACTGGAACCAGTTGGGTAACTGGAAATGACTTCTAACTGGAAATGAATTCTAACTGGAACCAGTTGGGTAACTGGAAATGAATTCTAACTGGAACCAGTTGGGTAACTGGAAATGACTTCTAACGGGAAATGAATGCTAACTGGAACCAGTTGGGTAACTGGAAATGAATGCTAACTGGAACCAGTTGGGTAACTGGAAATGACTTTTAACTGGAACCAATTGGGTAACTGGAAATGAATTCTAACTGGAAATGAATTCTAACTGGAACCAGTTGGTTAACTGGAAATGAATTCTAACTGGAACCAATTGAGTAACAGGAATCTTACTGTTTCCAGTTGAACTTCTAACTGGAACCAGTTGGGTAACTGGAAATTACTTCTAACTGGAACCAATTGAGTAACTGGAAAAAAATTCTTACTGGTTCCAGTTGCACTTCTTATTGGTTTGAACTGGAAATGAGTACCCATAACAATATTTTCCAGTTCGGCAATTGGTTTCAACTGGAAATGTTCTATTCCAATTGAAACCAATTGAAACCAGTTGAAACCAATTGAAACCAGTTGGAGATTTCAACTGGTTTCAATTGGATTTTGGTCCTGGGATGGTACACATGCCATGGTACATTGCATTATAGCATATCACATATCCCACACATGCCAGAGTCACTAAAGAACCACATTTGCAATGGAAAATTTATCCTTTAATATCACATTTTAGCGATGTAATCGGCGGTCCCGCTACCTGAATCTGAAAATCTGAAAAGTATTTTACGCGTGTCTGTAAGTGTAAGGAATATGATGGGTACCATAAAATCAAATGAGCTGTATTTCAAGTATTTTTCAGATTTGGAGCCCGATTTTGTGTGATTCGCAAGCTCAAAAGTATCTCATCGCATGTATTAAATCAATGCAGCCGCTAGCTGGATACCGCAACGCACACACAAGCACACACACTGATTCAGATTCCAATTTCCGATCACCGCAGAGGTAGTTTTCGGCACGGCGAGCTCCGGCGTGGGATACCTGCTCCAGCTGCTAGTGCTATAGATCAGCAGGGAAACGCACAGCGCTTGCTTGCTTCCTATTGACTTTGTACATGCGGCCGAATACTGCCTCGCTGGGCCGATAACTACCTCCGAAACAGCGAAAATTGAAATGAATATTGTAATGGCAATTCATGATTTTTTTTTCTGGGATTCTTTTTTGGTTAAATAATAATACTTAGAGTCTAATAGTATTTGCTTCATGATTTGAACAAGAAATGATAATAAATAGGAAGCAAAGAGTAAAAAAATTGGATTTTGTCTTAAGTGGCCGAAAACCCCCTCCTTTACTCTAGTCTAGATCTCATTCTTCATCTTACTTTTGATTTTTTGTAAATTTTGTTCATGAAAAAATCCAAACGGATCGCAATTGATGATGATAGTAGATTTACTAGATTATATTCCCTACTGTACAATACTGCGTTTATGAAAACGATTCAAACAGCGGCTGAGCGGGTTGGGTCACATGTTTTTCGCAATTTAAATACTAAATAAAAATTAATGGCAAAGTTGATTCTTAGAAGTTAGAGAATCATACATTGTGTTGTGATTTTTTTTTCTCCATCACAATCGCACATTCAAATGGTTGTGCAGACATGCACATGTACGTGTATGTGCATGCATCATTCATGTAGTGATCTGTCCAGTAATCATAGTAGGAAAGTAGCTAATAAACCCGGTCCCCTCACGCCGGGGTTGGAGGGACCACAATGGTGTTCCCAAAATCTCTGGTGAAGGGGTACTTTTAACGCAACAAAGTCTGGCCTGTATTGACTTATATTACACACCAGAGATAGGGGGGTGCTTTAAACAATCTGGCCCGTATTGACATTACACACAGGAGATAGGGGGGGGAGGAACATGCATACGCGTACCCTAAATAACACTGAGTGGGGGAGGGCAGGCTCATCAGTCATCATAATTCATACATGTATATAGTCATTCGGGCATCTCATGTCATGAATTTGCAACTACAGTTGTAGTTGTAGTTTTTATATGAATTTCATTTGTAGAAGTGTATGCCACGTTTAACTCATAATTTTCGCTAGATTCAATTTGAGAGCATAATAGAATTTTTAATTTATTTTACAGGGTACATGCATCTTCGGCTGCGGGAAAGTCATCAACGTGGACTGTGTGGCACTGGCACCCTCGTCTTCCACTGAACATGCAGTCTTAATTTGTAAGACTAAACTGTCCAACACACATCGAGGAAATTATGCAAGACATGGGTGAGAGTGTGAGAATTCATCTGTATGGGATCCCTATAGTGGAAACTGGAAAGCTTTTTATTATGCCAGTTATGCCGACCAACAGACATTCAGCAAGAATCTGAGAAATTAATCTTCAATACACAGCTTTTTACCAAGAAAATCTCAACGACTTCAATCAGGTGATTTTTAAGAGCGATTTTTGTTTCGGTTATTTCAATTTGCCGCACAGATGTGACGTATACGTATCTGTCCGCGTTGTGAGGACCCTACGTCACAACAAATGTTGCGCAATGCATTGTGAGGAGAACCGGCTCGATGATTAACTTGTTTTTTGTTCACTAAAGCCTTACTGCACTACTTGAAGCTACTAGTACCCTCTATAGGCCTATAGAAAACTTCCCTAATCGGTGCTTGTTGGTCCCCCATGATCCTCTATTTCTTATGTTATTTGAGAGCTGAGTTGATGAGATAGCCACCTGTCAGTTACCTCGCTGTGTGGTCTAATCCCTTCTGGCAAAACTAGTACAGATGGCCTTTAAACAAAATTATTAAAAATAAGTCTGAGCACCAATTTCCAAAACCAAGATATTTTTGGCCTTTATAGACTTTTGTCTATCTAATCGACTCAACTTTTCAGTGGAGTGGACTTTTACTTTAACACTTATTAAATTGTAAAGGATGTGAACTTCTTTATGTGTATATTGAAAAATGTATACCTTTGCCTTCACATGTATTCATTTATAACGGTACATGTACATAATTTTAAAGAATTCTTTTTTAGACTATTTATTTTTGTCATGACATTTCATTGAAACTTGCCAGATAGCCTTGCTACTGGTATGATGTAACCCTTTATAGTCATCTTTAAGCTGTTCAATAATGGTTCACGTTTATCTGCCAGTTTTACCAGTATTTTATCAGCAAAAATAGATATGTTTGTTTAGTCCCATATTAACATCTTTCTGTGTACAGTGCTTTTAACTTGTGACTTGTAAAGTCTTGGTCAAATTTCTTATCATTCTGATGATTCCAGAATCCAGAACCTAGCTTGCAGTACACACCAATAAATATGCTAGATGATCAACCTTTCCTGATCCTGTTTATTTCACAATGCAATACTTTATCTTTAAGCTGTTCAATATTGGTTCACATATATCTGCCAGTTTCACGAGTCTTAAATGACATTGTTTATTGCACTCTTCAAACAAAAGCTGAGGGAAGAAGATTGTTTTCATGTTACTATTTTTTCTTCTTCTATTAAATGTGAAAATATCGAGTTATTAACTCATCCGTTCACTTGCTGATGCCACAAATTTTGCTAAAATGTATTCACTTAATAGTGTAATCTTTCATTGTCTGCTGAAACTAACTTGTGTTCAAGAAAATATGTATTTGCTATAATTACTTTGAAATTAAGAGTAGGCCTACCGGTAATAAGATTCCACTTGCCTGGTTAAAATGTCATCTTTTGTAAGTTTCCTCTTTACCATCGGATGACTTAGTTATATATGTTACATTCTTTTATATGTAACCTAGCTAAAATAGTCTAATTTTGTTCAAAATGTGAGATTCAGGATTTTGGTATTTCCTAATGAGGGTATCTTAAACCCTCTGCGTAATTTTAAGCTTCGGAAATCATGTGTACAGTGTACATGTATGTAAATATGATATTTTTTTTAATCAAATGAAAATGATCATTTTACAGCATTTCAATAGAAGCTGTTCTTTGTAGCGGCCCATTTTCTCCCTGACTTTGACTTTAAATCTGCTTCAGCAAAAACGAGCACCCAAGGTTTAGAACATTGCTTCAGCAATGTTCTAAATCTTGGGTGCTCGTTTTGAGAGGGTTTACTTATTTGAAAAATTATGCACCATTTTAAGGTATTGACTTCTACTTTAATGTCATTTGAAAATCAGCACAATCCTTTTTTTGACCTATTGGTCGTTTTGTGGTGTAAGGTCCATTGTCCAGTATCGTTTTGTAACAAATGATTATAACATAATACATGTATATTAAAGGTTGCACATTTTTTTTTTTTTTTTGTGACTTGGAGTCTTGGACATTTTTTTGTTTTTTTGTTCATAATAATCAAAGTACATGTAGTTTCATATGTTATACTTATATTTACTTCCCCTATTAAAAACTGTGAATACAACAATTGGTCCTTGTGTATGAAGCTGGAACACATTTGTTTCAAGATGTTATTGCAGTTTCGGAAAAGTATATTTGATATGTAAACATTCATAACAAACAATTATTAGGGATGCCAATTTTCAGGCCCTAGCGAGTTACTTTCAGAACATAGTTTACATGTGTTTTTTTGTACAAAATAGCTCATTCTACAGGGGTTGTAGGTGATTTGCAGGCCCTCTGATCAATTCTAACTGGCATCCCTGAATTATAAAATCTTCAAGGAAAAAGTTGTTTTCCTATTATAATTAATGTTTTTGTTGGTGATGTACAGTGTCAGTTATACAGTTATTTTTCATGTAAAGTTATGATATCTGCTTTTGCCAAAGAGTTTGTGTAATTCATAGAGCAATCTGTCATTGTGTGTGCAGCTAAAACTAGTTAGTCATAGTAGTTTGAAAGTACAATGTTAAAGTAGAGGAAATAGTTAAATACCTAAACAAATGTACATATTTACCTTAAAAATAAACTTTGTTATAAGAAATTCTTTTTTGAAATTTTCTTATTCTTGTTAAAAGGTTCATTAATTTGTGATAGTTCTTGTATCGTGTGAGAAGGATGTGCACAGATTAATCAAAGCCAGCTCTGCAGTTGAAAACCCAATTAATTTACCGGAGATAACTGAATTTTATTCCTGATCATTATATTGCGCACAGTTGACATGAAATGTGCTGATCAATTGTATTCTTTCTGAACTGGCTTTGTTTTTTCTCCCTGCTCTACAGTGTGAAAACGTTACCTAGAACAACTTCCATACAATTTGTATTAATGTACACAATTTTTAAATTTTCAGATATTTCCTGGAGGACATTCAGATTGTTATGATTGACATCCACCTTGCATGTATCTTTACTGCATTTTTTATATCTGGGATGTACTGCTGTAGTACCACAGTACAAGTGATTCAGTAGTACCGCAGTGGTACTGTAGTATAATTACTGCGGAAGTACTGCATCAGGTACCGTGGTAGTACTGCAGTAGAACCGCAGTACAAGTACCGCGGTAGTACCGCAGTAGTACCGCAGTACAAGTACTGCGGAATTACTGCAGTAGTACCGCGGTAGTACCGCAGTAGCACTGCAGTATAAGTACCGCGGAAGTACTGCGGTAGTACCGCAGTAGTACTGCAGTACAAGTACCGCGGAAGTACTGCAGTACAGGTACCGCGGTAGTACCGCAGTACAAGTACCACGGAAGTACTGCAGTACAAGTACCGCGGTAGCACCGCGGTAATACCGCAGTAGTACTGCAGTACAAGTACCGCGAAAGTACTGCGGAAGTACTGCAGTACAACCGCGGTAGTACCGCGGTAATACCGCAGTACAAGTACCGCGAAAGTACTGCGGGACAAGTACCGCGGAAGTACTGCAGGACAAGTACCGCGAAAATACTGCGGTCCGCAGTAATACCACAGTAGTACCGCAGTAATACCGCAGTACTTGTTCCGCAGTACTACCGCAGTAAATATACTGCGAAAAGCGACCAATTTACCGGAGTAAATGTACTGCGAGTACCGCAGTACAAGTACTGCGGTAGTACCGCGGTAATACCGCAGTAATACCGCAGTACTTTTTTACAAGGGTATGTTCTTATAAAAGACCAGTTGGAGAGCTTTGATTGAACTAATAAGTTGTATAGCTTTATTGAGTCTCTATGTCAGTCAGACATCTTTGTAGGCATCCCTTGTACAAGTACTCATTGTTTCATAACATGACCTGGCATGAGCCATGGGTTGCAGGTCATTGCAATGACGACCTTCGTCATTGCCTTGTTTTCGTTCACATTCTGCCCCATTAATATTCTTGTTGCAATGACGAACCTTCGTCATTGCCTTGTTTTCGTTCACATTCTGCCCCATTAATATTTTCCTTTTCCTTTTCCTTTTCCTTTTCGTCCTGAAATCCCATTCGTTTTGCACGTAGTGCTTGTTATTCCTAGTTAGGTGCTTTCCTCATGTCCTTTTCCTTTCAAATTTCATAGGCATAGTCTCTAACATCTCATCAAGGTCACTACATTCTTCGATTCTCGAAATCACTCATGCATAACCGTCCAGGCGCCATTTTGTCCGTTTCTGGTCCATTTTAAGGCCTTTCTTTCTTTCTTCCTGTCTCCACTATCCTTCATCCTACAAACTTCTAACAAATTCCTCTAGATAGTCTGAGAGATGTTCTTTCATCTGCGACACATGACTTGACCTTCAAAATGCCATCTTCATACTCGAAATTCAAATCTAAAACCGACTCCGTCAAAAATCTCTCAAGTTCTTGAAAAATGGACCCCTAAATAATCTAAAACTGCCATAACTTTCTCATATAAATTCCGTTTTGTATTTAAATCTCACAGTATCTTTATCTCATAATTGCACATAGCCATGCTAAATTTCACGCTCCAATGGGCTTGCACAACATAAATAGCGCCCTCTAAAGTTCTGGGAATTGGCTTTCTCTCTGTGGCCGTATCTCCACAATGGCTTAGCAAACCCGTACCCTTTTTTGGATTTAGATACTTGAAGATATGCCCTTTCCAGCCATATACAAAATTATATACCCTATCACTGACCAACTTTGCGAAAATTGCCCTCCAAATTCGCCATTTTCAAGAAAATTTCGAAATAACTTCAACTTGCTCTAAAATGGCGATCTTTATACCTACGTCGTTGAAACTTGGCAGACACATGTATCCATATACGTGACAACTGTCTGCCAAGTTTGGTAAATTTTAATAACGTCAGCGCAAAGTTATCGCCAAAAATGATGAATTTGCTATGCATTACGTAATAGCGCCTTTAATGCGTGCAGTACATTGCGTGCAGATGACAATGGTGTCAAACTGACCGCAATGAAGTGCCCTTTCGAATGATACCAAGTATGGTATATGTTTACACAGAAAATTGTGAGTAAATCGCATTTGAACAAGGGTCACTATACGAATTCCGCCCGATTATAACACTTATCGGCGATGACGTCATTTTTTCAGACTACTTTTCGCCCCCTAAACATCCTTTTTTTTCGTTGAAAATTTGCAATGACATTCCGAGATGCAATACGCAGGGCACCTCGTGGCCGGATTTTTGAAAGTAGTCAAGGGGGCCATTTAAGACGCCATTTTGTCCTTTAAATCTATTTTACATCACATGTTTCGATAGGATTATCATAGAAAAAAAGAGAGTAGTTTACAATAACAACCATGAAATTCTCTTTCCAATGATACCATATACGGCCCATAAAGAGACATAAAGAGAGAGAGAAAAAACAATTTAACTCCGGTCATAATACAGATCCTGTACGTTTTCCGCCCATGCATTACACGCATTGTCTATGGGGCAAATCGGGTTCACGCTTTTGACCCGTAGAACGAGCTTGATTGATTTGACGAACATGCAACTAATCCCATTTGTTTTTGCACGCAGTGCTTGCGAGCCCTTTCTAGGTTCTTTCCCCTATCCCAATTTCTTTCAAACATCGTAGGCATAGTCACTACCATCCAATCAAGGTCACTATTGAGGCCTTTCTTTCGCCCTACCTGTCTCCAATATTACAGAAGCTAAAGACTTCGTACAAATTGCTCTGGATAGTCCGAGAGAAGCTCTTTCGTTCGACACGTAGAAACACGGCGTCATTGCACGCACATCGTTGTGACACGATTGCATTTCTAGTATTCTTACTTCTTCTTCCTCCTCTTCTTCTTGTCGTCCGGAATCCCATTCGTTTTGCACGTAGTGCTTGTTATTCCTAGTTAGGTGCTTTCCTCATGTCTTTTTCCTTTCAAATTTCATAGGCATAGTCTCTAACATCTCATCAAGGTCACTACATTCTTCGATTCTCGAAATCACTCATGCATAACCGTCCAGGCGCCATTTTGTCCGTTTCTGGTCCATTTTAAGGCCTTTCTTTCTTTCTTCCTGTCTCCACTATCCTTCATCCTACAAACTTCTAAAAAATTCCTCTAGATAGTCTGAGAGATGTTCTTTCATCTGCGACACATGACTTGACCTTCAAAATGCCATCTTCATACTCGAAATTCAAATCTAAAACCGACTCCGTCAAAAATCTCTCAAGTTCTTGAAAAATGGACCCCTAAATAATCTAAAACTGCCATAACTTTCTCATATAAATTCCGTTTTGTATTTAAATCTCACAGTATCTTTATCTCATAATTGCACATAGCCATGCTAAATTTCACGCTCCAATGGGCTTGCACAACATAAATAGCGCCCTCTAAAGTTCTGGGAATTGGCTTTCTCTCTGTGGCCGTATCTCCATAATGGCTTAGCAAACCCGTACCCTTTTTTGGATTTAGATACTTGAAGATATGCCCTTTCCAGCCATATACAAAATTATATACCCTATCACTGACCAACTTTGCGAAAATTGCCCTCCAAATTCGCCATTTTCAAGAAAATTCCGAAATAACTTCAACTTGCTCTAAAATGGCGATCTTTATACCTACGTCGTTGAAACTTGGCAGACACATGTATCCATATACGTGACAACTGTCTGCCAAGTTTGGTAAATTTTAATAACGTCAGCGCAAAGTTATCGCCAAAAATGATGAATTTGCTATGCATTACGTAATAGCGCCTTTAATGCGTGCAGTACATTGCGTGCAGATGACAATGGTGTCAAACTGACCGCAATGAAGTGCCCTTTCGAATGATACCAAGTATGGTATATGTTTACACAGAAAATTGTGAGTAAATCGCATTTGAACAAGGGTCACTATACGAATTCCGCCCGATTATAACACTTATCGGCGATGACGTCATTTTTTCAGACTACTTTTCGCCCCCTAAACATCCTTTTTTTTCGTTGAAAATTTGCAATGACATTCCGAGATGCAATACGCAGGGCACCTCGTGGCCGGATTTTTGAAAGTAGTCAAGGGGGCCATTTAAGACGCCATTTTGTCCTTTAAATCTATTTTACATCACATGTTTCGATAGGATTATCATAGAAAAAAAGAGAGTAGTTTACAATAACAACCATGAAATTCTCTTTCCAATGATACCATATACGGCCCATAAAGAGACATAAAGAGAGAGAGAAAAAACAATTTAACTCCGGTCATAATACAGATCCTGTACGTTTTCCGCCCATGCATTACACGCATTGTCTATGGGGCAAATCGGGTTCACGCTTTTGACCCGTAGAACGAGCTTGATTGATTTGACGAACATGCAACTAATCCCATTTGTTTTTGCACGCAGTGCTTGCGAGCCCTTTCTAGGTTCTTTCCCCTATCCCAATTTCTTTCAAACATCGTAGGCATAGTCACTACCATCCAATCAAGGTCACTATTGAGGCCTTTCTTTCGCCCTACCTGTCTCCAATATTACAGAAGCTAAAGACTTCGTACAAATTGCTCTGGATAGTCCGAGAGAAGCTCTTTCGTTCGACACGTAGAAACACGGCGTCATTGCACGCACATCGTTGTGACACGATTGCATTTCTAGTTTTCCTGGTTATCGTCCGGACATCCCATTCGTTTTGCACACAGTGCTTGTTATTCCTAGTTAGGTGCTTTCCTCATGTCCTTTTCCTTTCAAATTTCATAGGCATAGTCTCTAACATCTCATCAAGATCACTACATTCTTCGATTTCCGAAATCACTCATGCATGACCGTCCAGGCGCCATTTTGTCCGTTTCTGGTCCATTTTAAGGCCTTTATATCTTCCTTCCTATCTCCACTATCCTTCATCCTACAAACTTGTAACAAATACCTCTAGATAGTCTGAGAGATGTTCTTTCATCTGCGACACATGACTTGACCTTCAAAATGCCATCTTCATACTCGAAATTCAAATCTAAAACCGACTCCGTCAAAAATCTCTCAAGTTCTTGAAAAATGGACCCCTAAATAATCTAAAACTGCCATAACTTTCTCATATAAATTCCGTTTTGTATTTAAATCTCACAGTATCTTTATCCCATAATTGCACATAGCCATGCCAAATTTCACGCTCCAATGGCTTTGCACAACATAAATCCCGCCCTCTAAATTTCTGGGAATTGGCTTTCTCTCTGTGGCCGTATCTCCATAATGGCTTGGCAAACCCGTACCCTTTTTTGGATTTAGATACTTGAGGATATGTCCTTTCCAGCCATATACAAAATTATATACCCTATCACTGACCAAATTTGCGAAAATTGCCCTCCAAATTCGCCATTTTCAAGAAAATTCCGAAATAACTTCAACTTGCTCTAAAATGACGATCTTTGTACCTACATCAATGAAACTTGGCAGACACATGTATCCATATACGTGACAACTGTCTGCCAAGTTTGGTAAATTTTAATAACGTCAGCGCAAAGTTATCGCCAAAAATGATGAATTTGCTATACATTACGTAATAGCGCCTTTAATGCGTGCAGTACATTGCGTGCAGATGACAATAGTGTCAAACTGACCGCAATGAAGTGCCCTTTCGAATGATACCAAGTATGGTACATGTTTACACAGAAAATTGTGAGTAAATCGCATTTGAACAAGGGTCACTATACGAATTCCGCCCGATTATAACACTTATCGGCCATGACGTCATTTTTTCAGACTACTTTTCGCCCCCTAAAAATCTTTTTTTTTCCTTGAAAATTTGCAATGACATTCCGAGATGCAATACGCAGGGCACCTCGTGGCCGGATTTTTGAAATTAGTCAAGGGGGCCATTTAAGACGCCATTTTGTCCTTTAAATCTATTTTACATCACATGTTTCGATAGAATTATCATAGAAAAAAAGAGAGTAGTTTACAATAACAACCATGAAATTCTCTTTCCAATAATACCATATACGGCCCATAAAGAGACCCAAAGAGAGAGAGAAAAAACAATTTAACTCCGGTCATAATACAGATCCTGTACGTTTTCCGCCCATACATTACACGCATTGTCTATGGGGCAAATCGGGTTCACGCTTTTGACCCCTAGAACGATCTTGATTGCAATGACGAACATCCAACTAATCCCATCGGTTTTTGCACGCAGTGCTTGCGAGCCCTTTCTAGGTTCTTTCCCCTATCCCAATTTCTTTCAAACATCGTAGGCATAGTCACTACCATCCCATCAAGGTCACTATTGAGGCCTTTCTTTCGCCCTACCTGTCGCCAATATTACAGAAGCTAAAGACTTCGTACAAATTGCTCTGGATAGTCCGAGAGAAGCTCTTTCGTTCGACACGTAGAAACACGGCGTCATTGCACGCACATCGTTGTGACACGATTGCATTTCTAGTTCTATATTTAGTTTTACATGCTAGTCTGTATTTGCAGACTCTGTTAAACTACATGTAGCTATCACTACAATAATCAAACCAAATTCTAGCCTGAATCTCTTCCTACCCTTGTATTATTCAATTCAATTCAATTCAACAAAGGATTTATTCAAAAATGTCTCGCAGCCAGTGGCTGAATTCTCGCTACCCTAAATAGGTACGAAAATCTCGAAATTCGCGAGACGAGGTAATTTTCACTCTCTCGGGTCGTCACTACAACTTCCGGTATAGAGTCCCATCCCGCTGGCGCTAGCGCCTGTGTTCGCTGTGCAGAGTTTTCACGCACGCTAAAATCGATGCCAATCAGTGTATTTGGTACAGATTATAATATGCAATGGAAAGCTTCGGGCAGAATTAGTGACTTTAGCACAAAAGGCCGTTAAACTCTACCGTGAAAGAGAGGGTTGTGATCACGAACGCCTGCACAGGAAGCTGTAATGTCGAAAAGCTATCCCATAATGCAATGCGGATTTCAGGATTTTCCCCGGATCTCGGCAGAATCGCTATTTGGGGTAGCGAGAATTGCACATGTGTACATAATGGTGGAAAATTAAACAAGACCGCCTCAGCTCTCTCCCTCTGCCCTTCCATCCTTCCTACCCTGCCCCTTTTTTCCCTTTGTCTCTCTCCCTCTTGTTCTCTTCATTCCTATACCCATCCTCTTTTTAATTATATTGAATGTCCACCCCCCCCCCCCCACACACACACACACACACACACACGAACACACGTGACAGATAATCGTAAACACACGTTAGTATGTTACGGATAACTCAGAAAACATAATAAACTAAATCACAAAGAAATTTCGGAAATCAATTTAAGGAAATTTCAATAGCCTTGCTCATCTCTTTTTGAAACGTGGAAGCGGCACCAAACATTTTACGTAATTGCACGTTACATATTCCAGAAATAATGTCCATAGCATACCCAGTAGATTATTGATAATGCCTTTGAGTTGTGATTTTTCAAAAGCTTTTACGATTGCCAACACATTCTTACAAGTGACACATTACACACGTGGAAAAATTATCACATGTCTTGTTATCATTCAACAGGTATGTGTAGTCCGCCTGTCGTGGACAACTCCGATTACGATGCGCAACTACCTCCGGTCGATCACGCTTCCACGATTACGGTTAATTGCGACCCCGGTTACTCAACTGGTACCGGCATCGACCAGGACTTGACATGTAGCAACGGCAATTTCAACGACGATCCGCTAGTGTGTTACGGTAATAGGCAAATATCCATTCCATCTCCTGCTCGTAAAAGGTGGCAAGCGTGACATAAAAGCTACGCAGCTACACAAAATGCGTGAACGCAAAAGATCTTGCTTTTTCGTCTTCCACCAATAATTGTTGGATACCAGTAGAAAATGCTCCTTTTTTACCTCAAGATAAATAAGGATAACATCATTTGATCTAACAACTTACTTTTGTTGCGCACAGCTTCAGAATAGAACACTTGTCTGTTAACTCTTTTTTTCTGCCACATTGTGGCCGGGACTATTTACGATCCTAGTTCAGCACATATTCATCGAACAAATAATAATCACAGAAATACATCAAATAATGAGGACTGCACACACAGTATATATATATTTTTTAATTTCTATTTAGTTATCATTTATGAAATACTGTCCATATTTAGTGATGTATTTGCATGTGTATTGTTGTACTTTATCTTGATGTTCAGAGTTATCGCCCTCCTTAACATTCTTTTATTGAACATTTCTCATGGACACAGCGAACTGTCCCTCTCTTGACGATTTTGACAACGGAGTCCGCTCTGGAGATTCAATCCCTTTCTACCATAACGAACATGTGTCATACACGTGTAACAATGGTTCCACTTTGGTTGGGTCCACATCTCTCACGTGTGATGACGGCGATTGGAATGATGATCAACCAGTCTGCAAAGGTAAATTTACTGGGTGTTAAACTTTGGTGCTAAAGGTGTGTTATGAAAATGGTAGGTTCTTTAATAAACCAATACACCGGGTGTTATACGTGTGTGTTTAAATGTATTATCAAAGTAATTGGTTCTTACGAAAGCTAATGCAATGGGTGTTAAGATGTTAAGATGAAATCTGAAGAGAAAATATGAAAAAGGAACAAATTAGGGAATATCATATGAAACAAAACAAATACCTAGAAAAAAGAGAGTTTCAGAAACTATGGTATATCCAATACATGTCACAAGACTTCATTGTATTTTGCAGTGGTCAATTTTTAGAAAGCCTTTTGAAATGTGTTTTATGATCTAGACAATTTATTGGCAGTGATGTTGGAACGACATTTACGTCTGACACGCACATTGAATGGATTCCTTTTCTTCAAATATAACTTGGATGATATGTTTTAATTGGGTGGGGTACATGACTGTTCTTAAGCACCTACCATCTGAAATTCCAAAATAATTGGCATGTGGACTAGTTATGAAAATACTGTTAAAACGTCTTTAAAAGGACAAAACACTTATTGCACAGGTACTCCAATTATTCACAATCCATAACAACTTCTAAAAGACAACGTTTCGTGATAGATATTTATGTGACACTGACAATCAAATTCAAAGAACATTTATAAATACTTTCCTGATTTAAACATTGAACTTGACATTTAATATAATATTTGTTTTCTACAGAAAATTGCGATGTGAGTGCTGTACCTGATTCAGATTATTCATTTGGTGGTACAGTCACGCATGGTACGACTTTCAACGTAACGTGTGACTCTGGCTTTTCCACGGGAACGACAAGGGCTACAGAGTTCTATTGTGATGGTGGTGTCCTGTCTCCTGATACACTACCTACATGTTACGGTAAGATCAATGGTTTGTTAACTGTTTCTAAATGCTAGACTTTGCCTATGGATTAAATTGCTCAAATACAATACAAAATTGTTTGATGTTAGTATGGTAATAATGACTGCTGTTGTGTTGTTAGATGCTGCTTGTAAGTATCGGCTTGCATGGTGATGTAGATATACAGTATGCTTGCGGGTGCACCATATGAGAGAGAGGGGGAGGATTGAGGAGTCCTGAAAAAGGACTCTGAATCGGTAATCTTTCTTGAGGGTTTGTTAGTCCTTAAAAAAGGACTGTTGGTATAGTCTTGAAAAAGACTGTTTGTTATCTCTCTTACCTTAAAGTTCTGAGGAGAACCAGGCGCGAATCCAAGATTTCTTAGGGGAGGGGGGGGGGGGGCATTTGAAAAATTACACCCCCTCCCCCCCCCCCCCCTTGAGCGATAGGGGGGGGGAGGCCATCTCCAAAAAAAGGTAAAATTAACGTGTTTTTACACATTTTTTTTCTCAGGGGGGAGGGGGGGGGCCCTGGCCCGCCACTGCTTGAATTTCCATAATTTCATCAAGCGAATTCGTTTTCCCTGGTTGCCTGCCGTAGCAACAAATGGAATTAACAAAAGTCTTAAGTCCTTTTCGTTGACAATCAGCCGTAGACGAAAGACTTCATGCATGGCTGATTGTCAACGAAACGGAGTTAAGTCTTTTGTCTATTCTGCTTGTTGCTACGGCAGGCAGCTAGTGAAAACGAATTCGTTTGATAAATTATGGAAATGCAAGCACTACTTTAAAGAGATAGTTGAGCTCTGTTTTCAGACCACAAATGCCTTCAAAGTGCATGGTTATTGCTCTTATTCTTATCTATGATATTTATAGTGCCCTTTTAGAACCTAAAATTGCTATGAAGGTAATTTTAGACCTCAAAATGTGTGAAATTTAGCCAATACGATCATGCCAATTCAGCTCCACTTTCCAAAAAACATGGTGACCGTTAAATAATTATTTAATAAAAAAAAAAAATACATGAGCCGGCTAATTGGGGGTAATATAAGCAACACGAAAATGCCAACAAAAAAGCCAACAAAAAAGCCAACATCGGCATATTTCGTTTTTTTCAACGGTTTTTTCAATTTTTTCAAAATATTTAATATTCGTGGTGGTACACAAGCATTATAAATTGTTATATTTCAGCCGTCTCTGAACCGAGTTTGATCAAACAAAGATGATTGTGTCATTTAAATATTATGTTCTTTCAAATTTGACACTCAGTTTTTCATTATCTCACACAAACAAGTATTTTGTGTAGCACCCTCTGCAATAGAACTCAACTATCCCTTTAAAAAAGCAGAATCTTGTCATTCCTTGCTCATTTTTCCTGATTGACGTTGTCATATGAAAGGGCAGAAACTCAACTTTCTAGCAATGTGATTTTCTCTTTGAAATTCAGATACCGTCCGCCAAATGACTTTGTGGTTTCCTCTCCTCAAATTGATCTTAATCACTCATGCGTGAAATATGCATCATATGAGTTGAATCAAATGAAAGAGGAGGATCTAAGCTTTATGTGTCATTTATTAATTATCAATGTGACCAAGTTATGATAAAACATAGCTAATTCTGGGTTTCGTTTTTTTCTGGGACGCACTGTATATAGCAGCGCACTTAATGAATTTATAACCTGAGAATGTATGAGCTAAGAGTATGTTATACAAAAATGGACTGTAAAGAGGGAGATATAAAGTGGAATGATTTGATGAAACGATAGAGAGAGAGAGAGAGAGAGAGAGAGAGAGAAGGGAAGAAATTGGGAGACAGGTGCCAGAATAAATACTCTGACGATTTGGTGATCTGGGAAGGCAGGTAATATATGCCAACTCGTCATTATGCATCCCCCGATCCCCCACCCCATTTGCAAATTTAATATATCTAACTTCATTTTAGTGATAATGTTTAATAATATTCAAGCAAGCAAAATAAAATAATAATTTAATTTGCTCTCACGCAGTGTTCTGTACCATGTGGTACTAATTTCATTAACTCCATGCTTTGTTCATTATATATGTGACTCGTTTGATATTTCAGCTACTCTTGGACCATTCAGTACTGACAACTTCAAAACTGACGAAGAGACAACTAGTAAGATTTGTATTTTCAAATGATTTGCTATATCTTTTGAATTGAATTTGAATTTAATAACCACAACATATCACAATAATGAGAGTATAATGAACAATCATACAATGCAAAGAATAACGATACACGAATACATAAAGGAAGAGTAATGTTGATTGAACAGTAATGGTTTTAAAACGATATTTAGACATAGATATGAATACTATTTTGTACAAAATACACACATAATTATATGCATTGAAGTTGTTAATTGGGACTAGAAGTTAGCACATGTGCTAGTCGTGCCTAGTTCCATTCTTTGGCAAGATTATTGTTTAAACGTATGCTTGTGAAACTTGTTTGATTTGTATTTACATAGATTATATATACAAAATAATACAGTATCAAGTAACTTGTTTACATTTCTAAAAGAAAAAAAAAGGTAAAGCGCTAAAGAATTATAATGAAAGATAAAAAATCGTTAAATGAATACAATCATTGGTATGTTCAAAATATGAAAAGGATGTATTAATACAAAATAAGGCATAAAATCATGTGCGTAAATGCTCAAATTTCTAAAAGCTTGAGAGCAGAAATAATCGTCAACAAACAAATGTATACACACCAGGGGTAGATACATAGGCCTGCAAAATAATGATAAATGCACAATGATGTGCAATTCATTTTATAGTTCTCATTAATCGTATTCTCTAAAATAAGTTGTGTTTTTTTAAATCATATTGGGTTTGAAATTAAGCATTCATTTTTTCGGGTAAAATGATAGCCAACATTGGGTAAATTCTATCCAACATTGGGTTGAATTTTAGCCAGCAAACATCTTTTTACAAAATTACAATGGGTACAATCTTTCCCGATTCTTTGTACAGTGTAATTAGATTTGAAAAAGATACCACCCCCCCCCCCCCCCCAAAAAAAAAAAAAAAAAAAAAAAAGGGAAACTTGGATTAGACAGTAAAAAAAAAGGGAGAAGCTAGCTGCAGAGAGAAAATGTGTGGGGGCTTCCAAGAGACAAGACAAAGGGCAGTAGACTATGTGTATAAGTGAGTATGTATTGTATTGAAAATAATGAGTAAATCAACAAGTTCCCAGTGGAAGATTCAAATTACTGACATCTACGATTGTACAGCGAATATACATGTACTTTCTAACCTTACTGACCATTTAATTAGTCATGTATTTCAAGCTTTAATCTGATTTCATTATGTCAACATGGGTGAATATCATAATAACTTATTACACAATTCATTAATTTATGCCTAATCAATTTTCCCCTTCCAGTTGATCCACAACCAGACCCCACCACCATCACCCCTGCAGGTAAGACGAATGATTGATATTATTAATCTTCGTCACGTGCATTGTGATGATTTCCTTAAAGAGAAGGTTGAGTTCTGGGAAGAGGTAAAACCTAGTTTGTGAGCGTTATCATTGTTATTATGCAAGGGTGGAAGAACATCAGATTAAACATGTTCCCTGAAGAGCATGGCTCTTCAAATGCCTTCATATTCTAAATATGACATGAAACATCGTAAAAATCGGGGGGGGGGAGGTTTTTTTCGCCATGTGCTCGTGTAGTCCCATATACATCATTCTGTGTACAGTGCTTGTTACTTTGCCAAGATTTGGCCAAATTCCTTTTCATTTTGATGAATCCGGAACCTTGCAATACACACGAATATTTATATACTTGATGATCAACCTCTCTGATAGATTCCACACCGTTTCTTTCACAATGCAATCACATGACCAGAACTCAACTTTATCTTTAAAGCTCTGCACTAGATTGGCCAGCTGGGATTAGACCTCCCTCCATGGTCACCGATAGGTGGTTATCTCATCAAATCAGCTCTCAATTAACAAAAGAAAAAGGGGATCATAGGGGACCAGTGCAGCGGTCACCGATCAGGCATTGTTTGCTATATAGAGGGCGTAAGGAGCTATAAGTAGTGCAGTGGGGCTTCAACTTACACTTCTGATATACTATTAGAAGATTTAGAATTAAGAAATAAGATTAACAATTCCGACATCAACTGGCGAATGATAAGGTTTCATCGAAGCGCCTAAAACGTATCATTATCTCTAAAGGCAGTGATGGTTAGAAGGGGGAGGTACTTTTCCCCGTGCTGTAATTGGAATTTAAATTCAAATTCAAATTTTTATTTTGTATTTCAATCTGAATTTTCTCCGATGACCACCAACATCATCCACAGGAGCCAGCGTATCTTGTGAGAGCACGACCATGACGGTTCTCCTCGACCGAGCCCTGCTCGAGAATAACGGTGATGCCACTGACGTCCACTACGAAGACCAGAGCTGTATCGGGTACGACTACACCGGAAGTCGCATGGCCGTCACCACCAGATATGACGACTGTGATACTGTATCGGAGGTAAGAAAGGATTCTTTATAACCTGCCCTGTAATGTTAGGAAAATCTCATCCAACTTGTGATGTGGGGGGGGGGAGCCGGGGGAGAGGCGGGTATCAGAGGGAGAAATGCAGAAGATGGGAATAGTAGTATAGCAGTACGTTTGCATTCCAGAGAACATGTAGGAAACGGTTGCGTATACATTACTATATTTCAGTAATCAGATGGGGGGGGGGGTGTGGTTTGTTTTCTAATTGGTATCTGGACGACCCGCGTGTTGTACGTTATACTGCAAATAAAAGTGTATATTTTCTTTGACCTACAAACGGGGATGGGGGACAATACCGGCTTTAGTTGAGATGTTTTACCCTTCCTGAAGCCAAGGCCTGGATACGTCACTACTTAGACTCTAAACGCTGCACATGAACAACGCAATATTGTCCTGTCCTGTTTCTGAGGGCAGGGGGGCAGTTTTCCCTTATTACTTTGATAAGATTATTGAGCGAAAACAATTTCATGTGTTCCCTTGCCAGATTATTGAAAGGCCCTATATCGACATTATTGGCTATTGCCAACTCAATCTACCTTGATATTTTTGTCATCTTTTCCCAATTTTTCTGAAAGCAAACTGCTGATGTCATCAAGTACTCCAACGTCGTGACGTACTTTAAACCGACGGGTGAAAACGGATCGCTGATCACGCGTGATTTCCGCCTCAAGATCCCCGTCACTTGCGAGATCAAACGCCGCAGTCTACTCGGTAGCTCCTTCAAGCCCAAACTCGGCATCGTGAGCTTCAGCGAGACTGGTTACGGTAACTTCTCGCTCACACTCGACCGCTACTCCGACATCTCCTTCACCTCGCCGGCACCCGACCCAGAGGCGTTGGTGTATCTCGGGGAGACGCTGTACTTCGGGGTGACCCTAGACGCGGTTTCTGACCTGACGTTGTTTCTTGACCGCTGCTGGGCAACGCCCGATGTCTACCCTATGAACCCGATCGAATTTACGTTCGTAAAAGATGGGTTAGTATATAAGTCTTGAAGTCAGTGTTTTCTTCTTCTTTTGTTTTTTTGTTCAGTTTGTTCTTTCTTTTTTTGTGGTTTTATTGAAGATGTAGGTTTAGATTGTTTGAAATTGTGACCATACAACGTGCAGAAGA
Source organism: Strongylocentrotus droebachiensis (assembly GCA_035222895.1). Lineage (NCBI taxonomy): Eukaryota > Metazoa > Echinodermata > Echinoidea > Camarodonta > Strongylocentrotidae > Strongylocentrotus > Strongylocentrotus droebachiensis. The sequence continues at coordinate 138,472 of JAVYIG010001247.1, read as the reverse complement.
CGTTCTCTGGTAGGATAAACAACCTACCCTTTTCTCGTCTTTCGCCTTTGATGTCATTCAATTTTAGTCTCTATTTTTATCTTCTTTCCATTTTTCATCATCTTCTCCTTATTTTGTTTTCAATTTCCAGTCATCATTCCGATTTCTACTTCTTTTTACATAATATTTCTAAATAAAGTTGGCCTTTTAAAAAATAAATAAAGTTCCCTGATTCTTCCTCTTCCTCTTTCGAAAATGGCATCTATTTTTTCTTTGCTGTATTCATTTCTACTCCTGATTCTCTGTAGTTATTATTTTCATTTAAAGAAAAAATAAATTATCAGTCCCTTTCGGTAATTCTTACATGTGTTTTCTATTAGTTGCATGCTTTAATTTTGATTTCTATTCTTCTTTTTTTCACAGATGCGGGCTGGATCCTACCGTAGGCTTTCATGATATACAGCGTTTAAATAAGGGATTCTCTATCGATGCTTTTGCTTTCATTGGCGAATATCCAGAGGTAAAAATACAAATCATATCTAATTTGGAAATTATTAACCGGCTGGCTGATTCGCCGATATTGCTCCTTACCACCACCACCCCCCCCCCCCCCGCTTTTTCACCGGCAGGCTGATTCGCCGGTTAATATTTTCTTACGAATTCGGCAAAAAACACCTCCCCTTAAAAAATCCTGGATACGCCCTTGATTGCAACAATAATAGTTCAATGTATGCACTATAGTAAACCATAGCCACTAATTATAAAAAGAGCTTTCATACACATGATGTGTATTAATGCATTATGAAAAAGAAAACAATTATTGGTAGAAATAATATGAATAACGTTAACAGCTGTATTTTCATGATTGACAATTAAAACTGTAACTTTTGATCGTCCTATCATACAGGTATACCTTCATTGTGACGTGCTTGTTTGTGATACTGACCCCGCATCCCGCTGCTCACATGGTTGTGTAACCAGGGCCAAACGTAGCGCAGCCGGGAAGCCTCGGGGTTCGAGCTCCAAGCCACACACTATCTCTAACGGACCCATGTCCGATCAAGCTGCTGCTGGTTCAAGCTCAATGAGTGAGTTGCATTCGAAAAGAGTGGCGTTGATAACACTATCAGAACAGTGTTATGATTGGCTTCTAAACAACAAAGCACACCCCCCCCCCCCCAAAAAAAAAAAAAAAATAATAATAATAATAAATAAAAAAAAAAAAAAAAAAAAAATAATAATAATAATAATGATAATAATAATAATAATGATAGTAAATAAATATTTAAAAAAGTTTTTAAAAAAAAAAAATATATATATATATATATATGTAATATAAATACAAAAATTAAATAAAGAGGGGGGGTGGGGGCGGGAAAAAGAGAAAGGCAATTTCATAAAAATGGATATTGTTACAAAAAAGAACAGTAAACAGGTCTAACTGATAATCAGTTTCTTCCTTTGTCTAATATACTACAGTAAATTACTGTATTAACAAAATATGGTAACGTAATAGAATCTCTTAATAGTTTTGTTGAAATAGCGCCACCTTCGTGTCCAAATTTAAACTATGGAATTAATGTCAAACAACAATCATCGTCTCTACGTTAACACGTATTGCTGTCATTTTCTATTAGCACTCGTTTAGAAATGTACGGAACAAAAGAGAACTCATTTACGAACAAGAAAATAAGTATAATCACATAACATTCAGAGTGGAGGAGAATAAAAACTGTTACTAAACAAAAACACCAAGTTTACTAATTGTTTTGCTCCCCTCTAGATACATCATGGTTGGCAAACCCAGTCAACATGATGCTGGTGGCAACCGCTGGTTTCTTCATCACCATGGTTGCTATGGTAACGGTGAAAAAGTTTAGATCACGTACTAAAGCCTCCAAAGGATACAGCCGTCTGCAGACTGAGGGTGAAATCGAAGCTTAGAACGAGGAGAAGATAGAAGAACATGGAGAAGGGGGAGGAGGAGATGAAAGAAGAAAAAAGAGAGGAGATAATGAAATATGATAAAGATGAAGAAGAAGACGAATGAGACATAAATTTTGTGACGACACAAGCTTTTCTGGTCATTTATTCAATATCTCGCAAATGGCATATATCTCGAATATATCATGCATATCATTATAGAGTAATATGGAATTTATAATTCGTTTGTTGAAACAAATATATGATCATGATTATATACATAATTATTTCGAAAATAAAAAAGAGACGTTCCTTTTCAGTTAACCTCTAGCTATTTATAAAGACAACTTTTATGAGTTGGTCGATGATAGTGACACTTCTGGCTATGAACTTATTACAAACGATTGTAAATGCTTAAGTTGGTACACCTCCTGCAAGAAGGTGGAAACTTAAAACTGAAAATTAAACTCGGTAAAATGTGTTGATGTTTATATCGTTCTCTAATGCGCTCCAGATGAAGTTCAAGAAAAAGCCGATCGAGCAATATATTTTTTGCATTTATTGTAGGCCTACTTCTCATTTTTGATTTATTCTAATTTTTGGTATACTGTACAGTAATGTATTAAAATGATTTTGAATCTTTTTATCCTATCCTACCACTATGTATCCCTTCTTCTTTCCCATACTTTTCCCCATATTCTCTCTCTTTCTCTCTCTCTCTCTCTCTCGTTCTCTGTCTTTATCTAGCTACTTCTTATTCCCTCGCTCTCTACTACCATCTTTCTCACCTCTTTTTGACACTGTTTTACTGCATCTATACGCTTTTTTTTTTCGACGCCGATGAAAAAAAAGTTCTATGCCATGATGTTTATTTTCCTTTTCATTGCCCCATTTGGTATAGTAGGATGCTGCCATTGCAATTATCAATCTGCTATTGAATTGTGCTAAGTAAGAGTGACTGCAATATCGACGTTAAATAATAAACAATTGTTACTATCCATATAGGCCTACATATAAAATATGACATTAAATTTCTTTCAAAGAAAGCGATGTATGAAAATATATTTTTTTCTTCTAAATTTGGTAATCTGTTTTCGCCTTTTGTAATCGTTTCATCATTATGTGAAAAATATCTCACTGGAAAATAAATTCTATCCGAATTGTTGATTAAAGGGACGTCGTTCAATATGTGTATGTGAGAATGATTGTTTAAAAGCTCCTTATTTATTTCCTAAGAGGAATAATGGGCGTACTTTTATTCCTCTTATTATATTTCATTATTTTGGCAGAGAGTTTTAGTGTCAGTCCGTGATATTTTTTTTCATTTGAAACTAGAAAAAACAAATATAACTTTGGATCCCCGGGCACATGAGGTCATTGTGATGACTTGATGTGATTATATCGCAGATAGTTTACATGTTTCTTGTTAAATACACTAGTTGAAATTGGAAGTAGAAAATAATATCGGAAAATAGTACATCATAATGATTGTTAGAACTACAAATAAAGGTTTATAATTATCCACAAAAAGTACATTTGTGGATGGAATCCTTTTCATGATTTCGGCAGGTTACTGTTACAAGGTCCCAGTTAAATCTAGAAGATTGAAATTACCTCATGACCTTTCGACACACACAAAAGCAAAAAGTTAATATTTTCTCTCGAAATTTGTCCTCTAGAGTTCCAACATCTGAGCTGATCGTTAATATTTTAAGAGGGTTTAACACTCAACAATCTTTTGATAATCATACACGCCTTTCATTCAGCGATCATTCACTTACAAGGTTCAAGGTTCATTTTATTTCTTTCTTTCACAACATTTTTACATATAATAATAGAACAAAAAACAGCATAAGAAAAAATAATTTAAGTGCAATTTTATTTCGATATACATGTATAATCCAAATGAAAGAAAGTGGAGACCTTAGAAAAGCTGGGCTTGTAAGAGCAAGGTCCCCAAATATCATAATCCATCAATGTTTCACTTTTATAAATGTTTCGAAGTTATCAAAACTACACATGATTAAATATGGGGGAAATATTTACAAAAGGGATAGCTTGAAATTTGAAAAGGAGAGGATGAAAATATATACAAAGGGATCGAGAGGAAAAAAGCAAACTGGAATGAGAAAAACAACAAAACAGAGAAAAACAGAGAAAGAAAAAAGTTATATGTATATAGGGGAAAATGGTATTTGGTGTAAAGAAAAAAAAAATAGAAGAGAGGAGGGGGAAGAGAGAATGTGAAATACTGACATTTATATTGGCATTTCACACATGATTTCTTACTCATTACTCTACTTCCTATTCGCTTCACTTATCATCTTCTCTCTGTCCCCTTCTCTCTGTTTCTGTCTCTGTCTCTGTCTCTCTCTCTCTCTCTCTATCTCTCCCCCTCCCTCCCTCTCTTTCTCTATTCCAGAAATACAAGGTGTGGATTCAGCTGGTCAGGGTGCCCGGCCCTGGATGACAGCAGTAGCTGTCATGGCAACCGTTATGGCGGCAATGGTTGTGATGATTATCGTGCTGGTCAGGAGGAACAAACGACAAACTTCTCGCTTCAACTAGCTTACAACACGATACTGTCCCATGTAGTGTGAGAGTAATACACCATTAACTGAAAAAGAAAAAGTATCTGTAGTAAAGAAAGTCGGTACATTAAACGCTTTAGTTAGTTTTCTGATGTTTTGTAAACGTTGAATTTACGATAGTCACTATGTGTTTGAGAAAAGAAATACAACATTTTTGCATCTCTTCGTGAATTATCTAAGCAGTGATCGAGTAAATGTTCTATATTTCATTTTTATCATATTGAAAACTGTAAAATATTCACAAGATATAATACGACGGAGGACTAAGAGAGAGAGAAAAAGAGGGAGAGAGAGAGAGAGAGAGAGAGACAGAAAGATAGAGACAGAGAGAAGGTAACAGAGAAACACAGGGAGAGATAGGGAGTGAGAGGGGGAGAAAGAAAAGGTGAGTAAGTGAGTGAGAGAGAGAAAGAGGGAGAATAGGAGAGAGGGTGATCGTGAGTGGAGAGAGAGAGAGTGAGGGGGTGGAGACAGGGAAAACAAATTTGAGGAGACATATAAAGATAGGGAGAGAAAAAGAGAGGATGAGAAAGGAAAAGTGAGGGAGTGAGTGAGAGAGGGAGTGAGTGACTGAAAAAGAGAGACAGAGACAGAGAGATAGAGAGAGAGAGAGAGAGAGAGAGGGAGAATGTAACAGAGAAACATAGGGAGTGAGAGAGAGATGAGGAGGGGCTTTCAGTGCATGACTCTATGTAGACTAAAATAAGAGACGCATACCAACTAAATATTCTTTCGGTCAATTGTCTTTCAAGTATACATTCATTGATTTTAATTTTTTATTTAATTTATATCGTTGCATAAGGGAGGTCTGATGGTTAGATCGAAGGCTATCAAAATTTCGGCTTGGAAGCGTTAAAAGTAACGATTCTTATCAATTATAATCAATAACACACAGCCCTGCTTTCGCACTTGAAAAGCTCTCCGAACACGGCCGAAATTTGAGACGTCACGGAAGGGGCCTAATTAGCATAATACACACATTTTCAGTGCCTGTTTTTGCATCTCCACTTTACTTATTTTTCTCTTCCTTCACCAGTTTTATTCTAATTGTTTGATCTGTTACCTTACTCTAAATTTCGAAGATGGTGTTATATCGATGGCAAATGCAGTGTTGAAAAGAAAAGTAAAGGAATCAGTTGAAACTTCACTTTTCGTTGCCCTGAATGTTTTAAAGCAAAACATTGTAATTATCAGCATCATCATCACTCGCCTTAGAAAATTGAGTAATATACCTTTATTTTTGAAAATCAATCAAATAGATTATTATTGAGAAATATTTACGCTGAAAATATGTCCATTTGCTATGGGACGTTGTCTACTTACGGATTAAATTGAATTGAATTTATTTATTTACCACCATTGAAACATTGAAACAAAAGATATATATAAATGTACAATGACAATGTTAATATAACATAAATACATGACATGAATTACAAAAATATATGTTCTACAGCGATATACATGTACATTATGAAAATAGTTTATAAGTAATTTTAGTGTCAAGAGTGAAACAATAAATTACTATTTACAATACGTTTGTGATCGATGGTAAAATAGAGTAAAAAATAGAACATTGAAACAAAAGATATATATAAATGTACAATGACAATGTTAATATAACATAAATACATGACATGAATTACAAAAATATATGTTCTACAGCGATATACATGTACATTATGAAAATAGTTTATAAGTAATTTTAGTGTCAAGAGTGAAACAATAAATTACTATTTACAATACGTTTGTGATCGATGGTAAAATAGAGTAAAAAATAGCACATGTGCTAGTCGAGTCTGACTCTCGTTATCTAATGCCTGAAATAAAGTTTATTGCAAAATACACAATGTGTTTCCAAATCATATAAATACAATTTGTGTATAATACTAAAAATTAAAAAAACGAGACTGGTTGCTATATATATCTACATGTATATAATTACAAGGTTATATATAATTCGTGGTTTTCACCCAAGAGTAATTTTTAAAGTCTTTTACGAAAAGAGGTTCTTGATCTCTCAATTCTTAGATCAGTAGGAAGCATATTTCAAAAATAACTTCCCTGAGGTGACGACATCAAAGCATCGCAAAATATTCTGGTTGAAGCGCTCGTATATCCCAGATTATGAGAGGTGCTTTTATTTGGGATTTTTTTTTCTAAATTATGCATTGCGCAGTTAAATCTACAATTTATACGATAGTCATCGTTAACCTCCTTCGTTTCTAGTGGTACAGTTTTGGCCGTATTTGTGATTTTCTTCGGACGTCTTATTTAAATTATTATCTGAAGTAAATGTGAATTTTTGGAGTGGTGATTGTTTTTTCTTTGAAGGGTTAGACTTTGTAAAAATTGATGATAATAATAACAATAATATCGATAATTACGCCCTTCTTGAAATCCCCTATTGACTGATGATGTTAACAAAACTATAAGAAAGAATCAGTAGCCACTCATTTATTTATAGTACTGTTATAGGTATTATATTTCTATACTACCTCAGTTGGTAAACTAGACAGGGAAGGGACACGTACACTATTGGGGTTTGCAGCTGTTTCGTACACATTATTGACACATTGCCATGCACGCACTCCTTTTAGAAATTCGGATACTAAAAGTCGATCTGGATCTCACGTCGTCATATGTAATTGCCTCGAGCCGACGATTTCAGACGGATGAAGAAAAAAAATCATATAAGGAGTTTGAAATCTGATAAACATGAAATATTAAATATCAAAGTATTGTGTGCATAACAAACGATGAACAGGCGTGACAACATTAACATACATAAATTGGTGCAATCGTACTCAGCCTTATCGCAAACTTTGATCGAAACCTATAACAGATGATTAGTAATCATAAAAACAAATATTTATACATTAAAGATTGATTATAAATAAATAGGCGTCATCGGAAAATAATCATGCCCTCCGTGCAAGTTATTGTTGACAGTAGTTAATCATCAACGTTTTGTAAAATCATATCTACTAATCAAGAAAACGGAATAGGTGATCTATTTTCAGGCTGCCATTTTGTTTTGAAAACAACGCTTAACAGAACCAGCAATATTGCGAATTCATTTGTTTTAGAGCTCAGTGAAAACACAAGTTAGTTCATGGAAAAGAAGAAGACCGGATTATGGCAAAGTTTCAGTTTATATTTGGACTTGCCCTCCTTCTCAGCCTTGGATTCATTCGTAGTAAGTAATAACTCGGGATTTTATACTGACGGTTTCGAACAATAAGCCAGTTAGTGCCAATGGCAATACGTTCGGCCTTCTTGCTGGCAGTAGACGCTATCTTTCCCGAACTTTAGTATTTTTCTTTAAAAACGTAATATATAATTAAAATCTATGAAAATCACGCACAATTTCATTCGACTTTACAGTTTACTCCTAACATAATTTTCATCTCAGTTTAATTTACAAAAAACACCGTTATGTTTTTGTTTTAGAGCATTCATTGCTCAAATACAATACAAATTGATAGATATTACAATATAGTATGGTAAGAATGACTGCTATGAGAGACATAGTTGTTTTTATACGCTCAAGGGGAGGTTACATGATCGTGCTATCGCCCCGAAGCATGCCGAGGGGTGATATTGCGATCATGTAACCTCCCCGAGAGCCTATAAAAACAACTATGCCTCGAATATTCAAGCAGTCATTATAACTTTTATATACCGAAAAGGGTCATATAATACATGTGCGACTTACTAATCATGGTATTAAATCAAGTTTGTTTACGCTATCGAGACGTAGTCTTAATAGAATGTCTGATCGCGCACCACTGGAGTTTGTGTGCTAAAATCCTTCACATTGAGATTGCACGCATATACGTAAAATGCCAAAATCGGTCAAAAGTCTTTTGAAAAGTGCCCTAGAGCTTTTTTCTAAAGACTATTGATCGGTTTAGGCATTTTATGGGAATGGCTAAAATCACGACTCCAATTTCGACCAATCAGATGGCTGGATATCTAAAGTGAGGTATATAAAAATATTTATTCAACGTTGAAACAAAAATCTACATGCAAAATCGTAAATATGTCTATAATGATTTTTAGATGGCAGTTATGATTTTCGTTTTCATCGCTTTGTTGTAATGAGTTCAAGTGGAGAGATAGTTCTTTGTTTTATATCATATTTTTAAAGTACTAGTCGTTTATGTCGGGGAATAGTTCTTTTATAATTGATTTGTCTGTTTTTATCTTTTTGTTTCAGATGTAAACGGTGATTGCACAAACAGTAAGTATGAAAATGGTCGCTCCTTTCAGAACTCATGGTACATGAGTGGAACAACCAACTAGTATTGTTTTATTTTGATATTGGAGATCTAAGGTGAAAAGATATAGGTCTAGACTTGTTTACTGTACTTGATAGCCATTCATTTGATCAGCTTAATCTGCGTCAAGTAACCATGTGTTTGATTTGATTAAGGGTTTCGTCCTGCTCTTGCTAGGGACATTAAGATGTGAATATGAAGCTTCAGTCATCTCGTTGAAAGTGACTGAATACTTCATGACTTATTTAAGATGAACGACTGTGTGATATCGAAAGAGACATGTGTCTCTTAAATCTACATCAACCACTCACCATATGGAATAGCATTCTATGGTAGAAAAGTTATCAAAAATGTTATCACGAAAATGAAAATGAAAAAATATGACATTTACCACGATCGAAACCCCGCTTTTTAAACCACCTTTGCATAGGTGCGCTTTTCTAATTGAAAAAAGACCCCCCCCCAAAAAAAAAAACAAAAAAAAAAAAAACAACGAAGTGTTCTCATGTACTAATATTTGTATTTGTGTTTTCAGCATATTTTCAGCGCATATTTTTGAATAACGATTAAGTGGGTTTGTAACTGCATTTTGATGCTTTGATAGTTATAAGAATTCGAGTATGGCGTTCGCTTTTGGTTCAGTTTGTTTGTTTGTTTGTTTGATTGATTTTATTTCTGCGTTCAAAAATATACAAATTCAAAGTCAAAGTACAAAATTTCGAACAATAACAAATACAATGAATACAATGTTTACAAAAGTAATTAAATGAAAAATCATGTACAATTATATCATTCGATAAACATGTACGAAGCATACAATAACATAAGAAATATGAAATATTTTCAATAAATTAGAGAGGTAATTTGGAACGCAGGAGACCACCATCGTGAGCGGTTAGGCTGGAGATGGATGGCGGCCTCCGAAGCAGACAATGTGTTAGGACCATTATCGTTTTTAAATAACTGTGAATACCGAATCATCTAAACAATACATGCTTATTTGTGAACTTCTAATATATGTCTTTCCAATTAACTTTATCTCTAATTATATTCAATAAAGGCGATGGATCGACGTGCTCAGGAACAGGTAAGAAATTAACTATTCTACTCCAAAAACACAACATTGACAACGTTCGAGATAATTTTGAAAGGTTTCTTTTTTCTATTCATGATACTTACAATCAGGCTTGTATTGCATCAACAATGATATCTGTCTCGATATTGATATATGTTCACATAGCCATTTCCGTTTGGGAAGCTTGTAGATGCTGTTAAAATATTAGGTGTTTATTTTTCAGTACATGTGTATATCAAGGAAAAATGAATTATAAGGAAATATTGAGCAAAATTAAAAAACTACTGACGTAGTGAAACAGCGTGATTTAACTTTAATGGGTAAAATTCAATTGATGAAAGTATATGGATATTCTAAATTGACATATGTAACATCACTAATGCCAGTTCCAGAGTGGGTATACAAAGAAATGGAAGTAATATGTTTTGATTTCTTGTGGAGAGGTAAAGATAGAATTAAAAGAAGTACAATGATGTTAGACTATCAGCAGGGTGGGCTCAAAATGATGAATTTTAGGTTGTTTGTAAAAGCAAAAAGAATAATGTGGATACAAAGGCCTGTAACAGGAACTCATTATATCAAATGGAAACAATACTTTAAATATTTAATGAGACCGATAGGAGGTAATTTAATATTTTATTGCAATTATTGGAGAGACACAGTGAAACTCATGTTACCTTCCTTTTATCAGAATCTTCTGAAAGCATGGATAGATATGAAAGAATATGTTATAACAGAAGAGAGATACAAAGGGAATGAAATATTTATATAATATGGACTGGCCTTGAGGGGAATACGACATATATTTCCTGAACTAGAATCATATTGCCCCGAGTCGAAGACGAAGGCAATATGATTCTAGTGAGGGAAATATATGTCGAATTCCCCGAAAGTAGGAGCCAGTCAATATTATTATTATTACCCACAACAGACATCTAGAGCGAACAATTAAATGTTATTCACAAATTTAAGAGGAGCCCATACATGTACATACCCACTTTTTAAAACTTGATTGTAAAGGAAGTTATTAAACTTACCAGGGTAGTGGTACTGGTAGGGCTTCATTATTCGACGGAATCCATGACGAACTCCCAATTTCCAAAATAATTTCTGAATCACTGGTAGACATAATGTTCCACAATTGTCACAAAGTTAGGACAAAAAGTTTTCAACTTTTAAAACTGTAAACACCGAACACTGTCTTGGAATTGAAACAGTCAATGCGAAAATCTTCAACTAGCGAAATCCAAAAGTTTCTTCAACATCTAACGTATGTACACTATATACAAGTTTTTTCATACTTTTAGTTGTTGTTAGAGTAATTAATTGTCACAGAGCAGTTATTAAGCACAAATGGTGTCTGCTGCACTTACATTGTCTGTCGAAATGTAGTGCTGGTACTGCTTGTGGTATTTCTGATTGTAGATCCAGAAGAATTGTTGTTTGCATTTCCAGCAACGGCTACTTCCTCGATAACTTCTGATTGAGAACAAACGTCCTGAATAGACAGCTGAGAACTTGAAACTCCCAAATCAAAGTTCATATCGAACTCCTCACTCTCAACGACATTTGCTGGTGGAACTAGCGCCTGATTTTGGTCCATCTCTGGTGGCATATTGACAGTCGCAGATGGCGTTGGCCGAACCACCACCTGTTGTCCAACAAGAGCTCGAGAAATGGTATCAGACATCGCCATTTTCTCGCCTGAACCAATGCTCTGGAATGAAGTTGTCTTGTAGTGGGTTCCATCAGTTTGGCGCACTTCCACGTAAAATCTAGCTAGAACGGACGACAAAGTCTTCTTATCTACCGTTTCAATATCGATATCAAGACCCTTCTCCATCAAATAATCCCTGAATATCGTCACTGCATGCTTTGTTGCTTTCTTCGTATTAAGCGCACCTTTGTTCTTTAAAATCTCATCAAATTCCTTTTCGTCAAAACTCGCGAATCTACTCCCGGATCTACTCACACTGGCTGCCATTTTGTTTGTTTTGTGGACAATAATTTCGAATTTCCCACGGTACGCGTCATCAGCAACAACAGCAGCTACTACGCGCACACACAACACAAAAGAAACGATCGTCTGCTCATTTTACGTGTAAACCTATTGCAAATGGCACTCTATCGCAGGTTCTTCTCGCGGTAAAAAAAAATGTTTGCAAAACTGAATTGCCAAGTTCCCGGATGTTAGACGGCGAAGAATATGATACCTTATTTACTGCTTTTTTAACACGTAAAGCCCATAGGCTTTTTCATGAAAGGCGAATATGGTCTCATATTCCCCGATTATCCCTTTTAGGATTACAAACGAGTGTACACAGTTAGAACGGTCTTTAAAATAGCACTGTTTAAAAGAATGTTGTTTAAAAACGTAAACAACGTTGTTCAAAATCGAAAAATAAGTGCTCGATTGGCTTAAACAACTATTTATTGAAAAATAAAAAGATTTAATTAAACAGAGTTGTTTAAAAAGTCCCGGGGGAAAAATCACGTGATAGATTTAACCAATCATGATTTCGCGTCGTTGACATTTTCTCGATACGCGATTACAATGTGCGTGCACACATGCGATATGCACAAAGTATGTACATAGTACATGCATGCAAGCATGCAGTGCTAGTGTGCATGCAGTGCAAGTGCTAGTGCAGTGCAGTGCAGACGAAAATGGCGGAACAAGGGCAAGGCGACGACTTGGTTCTTCTCGGCTTCGCCGATGGGGTTTAGCTTAGAGACAAATAATAATGTTGTCTGTCTCTGTTAAATGAATATGATGAACAAAATAATGTTGAAGTAAATTGGCAACAAGCTCTACATGTTACAGTGTCATCTTTGTGATTATTGCAGGAGTGGTTCCAGTAGGTAATTTCACAAATTTAAACAAGGTAATAATAATAACCATTAAACAGTTCTGTTTAAAATTTAAGCAACTCCTTTTAAACAACCCAGTTGTGCAGTAATATTGAATAAACAACAGTTGCTTAGTAATTTAAACATTATTGTTTAACATTTACACAACTTGCTTTAAACAACCGAGTTGTGCAATTTTATTACTAAACAACTGTTGTTTACAAGTTTTTCTAATTTTTAAACAACTAAGTGTTCAAAACGTAAACAACCTTAAGTTGTTTAATTTTTAAACAACAGTTGAGCGATTCACCGGTTAACTTGTGGTTGTTTAAAATTTTAAACAACTTGTTTAATTTTTGTCTAACAGTGTAATATGATTTTGTAAAACCACTGCTCAGATGTCTGATACGGGCAATAATGTATAATAATAATTTTATTCAACTAGAAGGTCAAACCTTATTTGAGGAAACTTTGTTTTAAAAAAAAAATATATCGACTTCATCACATTTGTGATGAAAATGGTGAATTGAAACCTGAAGCTCATTTTATAATGTTAAGTTTGAGCAGAGTGGAAATTGATAAAATAAACAAAATTTATAAAGTAGCCCCTTATGAATGGAAACAAAATTTTCAACATTTAAGAAAGTCAATTCACACTTGCTTTAGTTTAGAATTTATTTTTTCAAAGAAAGTGTTTACATTTTAAGATTTAACTGCAAAAATGGTATATAAGAGTCAAATAAAAAAGAATGTAGAAACAAACTCGGCAGGCGGCAATTTAATGTCACTTTATAATATTTCAAGAAAAGAAGTAGAAAAGATATTTGTTCAACCACTGATGTGTACCTTAAGTAGTAAACTGCGAGAATTTCAGTTCAAACTGTTGCATAATATTTTATATACTAATCATCATTTACATAGATTCAGGTTCCATGAAAATGGGTTGTGCTCATTTTGCAAAATTTGTGAAGAAACTTATTAACATGTATTCTTTGAATGTAATACAATAAAGGAAGTCTGGGGGAAATGTGCAGATAGACTTAATTTACCAATTTTGAAGAAATTACCCTGGAAAGAAATTCATATAGGAATAGATGACAGTACTTTAAAAACACAGCAATTATTGAACCACGTTTTGATTTTGAAGAAATTTACGATTTTCCAGAGTAGAGAGAAGGGAACCCTCCAAAAGCAAAAAAAAATAGAATATAGATTATTGGAAAATAGAAATGAAGAGAAAAAACTTTCATTGGAAAGAGACACCCTTTCAATTCATGTAAGGAAATGGGAAGCCTTGGAAAGTTTAGAATAAATGTTTTCTGTTTTTAATTTCCCTTTTTTTTTTTAATACACAACTTCCAGACCCTTCTTTCTTCTCTACCTTTGCTTTATTTTTTATTTATTTTCCTTCTTCTTCTTTTTTTTTTTCTTCTTCTTTTCCTTTTCTTTTCCTTTTTTGTTTGCTTGTTCGTTTTATGTTGGTGTGTGTTTTGTATACTGTTGTACTTGTTATGTGTTTAAATGTTGTGTGGGCGGGGGTTAGTAGGTGTTTTCTAGCTCTTTCTCTTTTTATATATATATACATATTTTTATATTTTTCTAAAGGAAATTTATTAAAGAGGAAAACAAAATATTGTGGAAAAGAAAAGAAATAATTTGAGATTTATAAGCAAACTGGTCGAGAAAATAGTACAAACTTTATTTACGATTTTGTTATATTTTTGTTTAGATGTGAAAATATAATTTTGTTTAGACATATGTGAATATGTAAATGTGTAACTTTAGTTGTAACCTTGAAGGAAAAATTTAAAAGTTCACTTGCAAATTTATTTAGACCATGGGAAAATTATTTTGTTAGTTTGTATACAATGTTATAAATTATGTACAATTTTCTTTATGAGAGAAATGAATAAAAACCTATGAAAACAAAAGTAATCGAAAAGAATTTCGGGGAGATAAAATTATACCAAAACAGACTTCTCTTTTTTGTAATAACGCGTTTAAATATAATTAGAAACCACCGTAACCTGTTTCAGATGATTAATAGCTTTCTTTTTCATTTAGATTGTTGTTACGACGGTGCCAATGGTTTATCACCGGTCCTGGGTTCTGGAGGTGGCATAACCCCAGTACAAGAATGCTATACCACCGGCACCGGAAATGGAGTGACCTATACCTGTACTGGTGATCTGTATGGACCCCCTTTCAACCAATGCAACAATGGAGCTTGGCAATTTCCATTCGCACCGACATGCGAAAGTAGGCACTACCCCCCCCCCCCCCCCGCACCCATTTTTTCCTTCTTCTTCTTTTAAAACCGTTGGAAATCTGGAAATGATATCTACATGTTGAGTCATTGTCTTCTACGGTATTTAAGAAATTATGGTGAAAGTCCATCTTGATGTTAAGCTGCTTTCGACAGAAGCAGAAAAATAGAGAGCGGAAGTTAGGTTAAAGATACTATGTCCCTTTTGCAGCCAACATCAAATTCTGTATAATTTTGCAGGAATAATGAATATGTAATGTATGTCCGATTTGTGAAATTTAAACGTTAGCAGTGTCCTAACATTTAAATTATGCAAGGAAACCCGTTTACTTGCTAGACTTCAATGTCAGACAATATTAAGTAACTGACTGGCTTTTGTTCTTCTTTGGTAATAACATACATACAATGAGCTGTAAAGGGTACATGAGCATTTGTCTACATCAATAACCCACTTCTTGTAATGGCCAAAATAAATCTGATTGAATCTTTGTGCAGCACAAAACGTACGACCATTCGGTACAGTGGTCTGAAAATCAGACTATTGTTGACTTGTTGACTTGGTGGACGTCGGAGGGCCTAGGCTCAGCATTAGGCTGAGTTGAAAAGCTTGTTACAATGTACCGTGTCCGAGCTGGTCCTTGGGCGTCCTATATTTGCTCGCCAGCCACTGAATTCTTCAACATTAAACAAAAGTTTAGCTTTTAAAAATCCAATTTATCAAAATCTATGTATCAAAAAAAGTAAATCTAATTTTAAAGGAATAAAATTCCTAAGAGAAGAGGCGTAAATATTCACTTCTGAATGACAAACGCCTATAAACTAAAACAACAACAACAACAGGTAGCACTAATAGGTCGATTTCCCAGTTAAATACATATTCGAGCCCCCCTTTTTTATAGAAGTTCTTTGTTAATTATCTTTCAAATGCCGTTGGAATTTAACCTTTTAATTTTGTTGGCCTGCAAATGGGACATAGTACTTTTAAAGCTCAAGTAAAGTCCGATTAACAATTAGAAAGTTATGAATTGTTAAACTTGCGATAAAAGCAGTTTAAAAAAAATGCATTACACAGTAAATACTCGTAACTTTCAATGGATTTTTTTTTTTTGGGGGGAACGATAATAACCTGACCCGTACCCCAGCCCCGAAAACAACTAAAGCAAAGGGCACACATGGGAAATTCTCCCCGCCTAGACCAAATTAAGGCAAGATGGCATGTGGGGGATTACGATTTCTAGTTCATGTTTTAGAATTGAGACAGGATGAACTATTAATATAACACCCAAAGTGGCACGTATGTAAGTGCCACATTACGATTCCTTTCTTGTTGTATTATTTTGTTCTTCTCTTTTTGTATGTTGATCATGATGATGATAATAATTATACTAATAATGATATTAATTATATTGTTAATAATATCAAATACATTTATTGTCGTTGTAGGTGTGACTTCGTGCGCCCAACCTACGGTACCAACAGACGGCAGTATCACTCCTGATACTCCTACATATGACTTTGATACACGAATCACATACGCCTGCGACGACGGGTATACGGTGGTAGGCCCATCCGAAGCGGTCTGCGAATGGGGTGGGGTATGGAATCCGGACACTTTACCGACCTGCAAAGGCAAGTTCCTTATATTCGTTTCAAGTATGATTAAGGCTGAGGTCTCTGAAAATGTTGCTATCTTTTTTAGAGCAAAACGGAGCTGTTAAACATATATCGCACCCTCTAGCATGTCTGGAGGAACCCCAAACTGTTTACCATTTATTACACATATCACTGTTAAGTCATCGCATGGTTCAGACTTGAAGATATCTAACAAGAAAGGCATAATAATACAGTTTGATATTAACTGTTTTTGTTTAGTTCAGTCGGTCGATTGATTATTCGATTAATACGAATAATCAAAATATTTGCATTTTTGAAGTCAGGGTAATAATACTATGAAAATACTTATAGGCGCCCTGAACTTCCTCAGGGATGATGACATGATTATTATTATAATATTCTTTGTTTAATCATTATTATTATTAATACTATTTGTATTATTATTATTGTTGTTGTTGTCATCGCTATTAACATTTGTATTGTTAATATTATTTTTATTACTATTACTATTAGCAATATACAAAGGTATAAAGGTATAAGGTATAAACAAAATCGATTACGCATTAACACAAGTAAAACCCAAACAATGCTAATAAAATTAAGATCTTCTGATATATTAAATATATACATAAAAGATGAACTGATCGAACAGGTAAAATCTATAAAATATTTAGGTATAGTGATTGATGAAAATTTGAAGTGGAATGTATATTTAAGAGACTTATGTAAATCTATTGCCTTTAAAATCTATTCTCTAGGAAAGCTGAGTAAATTCGTAATCCCAGAACTATTGAACACCCTGTATAAGTGTGTAATCCAACCCTGTATATACTATGCAATATCTGTATGGGGAAAGTGCCCAGCCAGCTACAAGCTGCCCCTTCAGATATTACAGAAAAGAGCTGCTAGATATGTAACTGATTATTTTCTGGCTATGCTTATGTTTAAATGTATAAGGGACATTGCTCCACCTCGTTTATCAAACGAAATAGAAATGCATTTCGACCGCCATAGCCTAAATACAAGAAATACAAACCGCTCTCTTAATGTAGTATTGCCAAAACCCAACGTAACCTTATTCAAACAATCTTTTAAGTATGCTGGATCGGTTAGTTGGAATGAGCTTCCCAATGATATCCAAAATGCCAATTCAGTAGACAGTTTTAAATACCTATATAAAATTTGTTCACTGCCGTTTCTCCTCACTACTACATCTTTATATGCAATAACTAAAATGATTGCTATAAACCCAATTACCGAGAAAATTCATATACTTACATTACGTCCTAAATTTAATATTTATCTTTTATAATTATGCAATATAAACCATATTCACAATTCATTGGGCTTAATCTCGACATGAAATGTTTATTAACTTCATTGTTATATATAATTATTATGTAAAATGTCATAATGTAAATGTCATATTGCATTATTTTATCTTTTTTTCTCCTCTTTTCGTTTTTCCCTTATCTTATTTTTCCCATTTGCATAAAACTACTATTTTGTTTGTAACTACTCTTATTGTCAGTTTGTATTTGTATTTTCCATCCTTAAGCAGGACCATTATGTAAAAAAGCCTGCGAGCTGATCAATGTTATCCTGTTAAAAGATGTTTTACTAAATAAATAAATAAATAAATAAATATATTATTATTATTATTACTATTACTATCACCCTAAACCTAGATCTCTCCCTTTCCTTGTCCAGTCGCCCAAGCCCTCTCCCTCCACTCTCTCTCTCTCTCTCTCTCTCTCTCCCTCTCCCCCTCTCTCTCTTTCTCTCTCTCTTTTTTTTTCTCTCTCTCTTCTCTCTCTCTCTCTCTATTCATTCCTATCCACACCCTTCTCGTATTATCCTTACGAATTTCCAACACATTCTTACACGTGATGCATTACACACGTACGTGGACAAGTTATCACATGTCTTTTAATTATTCACCAGGTATGTGTAGTCCGCCTGTCGTGGACAACTCCGATTACGATGCGCAACTACCTCCGGTCGACCACGCTTCCACGATTACGGTTAATTGCGACCCCGGTTACTCAACCGGTACCGGCACCGACAAGGACTTGACATGTAGCGACGGCAATTTCAACGACGACCCTCCAGTGTGTTACGGTAATAATTCTGCTTGTGCAAAGTGGCAAAAGTTTTGACATCAAATCTATGCAGCTACAAAAACGCGTAAAAGCAAAGGATCTGGATTTTTCGGTTTCCACCAATAATTTTTTGATACCAGTAGAACTTGCTCCTTTTTTTTTTACCTCAAGATGAATAAAGATAACATTATTTGCTCTTAAATCATGTGTGTAACATGCACAGCTTCTGAATAGAACACTTGTCTTTTAGTTGCTTTGTTCTGCCACATGGTGGCCAGGAGAACTATGACCGATCCTCCCCCTTTTCCCCCCTATTTTGTAGTTCCATTTGTAGTTACGGATTAGTTAATTTAATACTCATTAATCCTAAGTATCATTTGAGGTGTTCACACCTGTACAATCATTGCTTTTTAGTGGACCCCTTTGTTTCCAACTTGTATTTTTTAAACATTTGTTTTAAATGCTTATAATTGATTTGTAATGTTTTGTTGGAAACATGAATAAATTGAAATTGAAAATTGAAAATACTTCACGTCAGAACCTATTTATGGAACAAATAATAAACACAGAAATACATAAATTAATGAGGACTGCACACACATTGTATTCTTTCATTTTAATTTCCATTTCCGTACTTTGTACTGTGTTTGCTTGCGTTTTATTATACGTTTTTTTCGAGCAGAAGTTCGGTTCTTGGTGTTCAGAGTTATCGTCCTCCTTAATATTCTTTTATTGAACATTTCTCATGGACACAGCGAACTGTCCCCCTCTGATTAATTTTGACAACGGAGTCCGCTCTGGAGATTCAACCCCTTTCTATCACAACGAACAGGTGTCATACACATGTAACAATGGTTTCACGTTGGTTGGCTCCACATCCGTCACGTGTGATGACGGCGATTGGAATGACGATCAACCAGTCTGCTTAGGTAAGTATACCGGGTGTTAAAGGTGAAATTCAAAGAAAATCACAAATATGTCAACTAATGTAACACTAGATACTGGTAAGCTAACAGATGGCCATCGTACAAGTTTTAGGTCAACTGCATATCGGGTGATTTATAAAAAATACAAATAAAACCACCTCCATAGCAGCTGGGATATACGAGAGATTCGCCGAAAAAATAACGAGGTTTTAATGACGTCACTATATGGACCAATACTGCCCAAGCAGACAACATCCCATAAAGAATGAACATAATTGCAAAGCTATTATTTTGTCAAATTATAATGAGTTTAGTGTATGGAAATGTAATGGCATGTCAAACCATTCAAAAGGGGATATGACCCGATTCTGATAACTAACATATTTTGCTTGTAAATACACAGGATAGGGGTTAATTTACAATCAAAGAACCCAGATTTTCAAATTGAAATAACCCCGGAATGGTATTAAGGACGGCATTTGTTCCCTCGTGAAACGCCGAACATACCGCGGTGTGTGCAGCTGAATATACAATGGCGTCTTATTTTGTTTACAAGCCACATATTCCTTTATTTTTGTATCGCTGCATTTGTCATCAAAATAAAACCATGCGCGGGGTTTAGAGTGAGGCAATAGATTATAAATTTAGCCTGACTGTAGTGAAGTAAGAGAAAGAACTCAAGAGAAGATGAAAACACAGGCACTGAAAATGTGTGAGATGTCATGGGACATCGTCTGCTTGTGCAAATCATGTCCATACTGTGATCTCACACATCTCAGCAGCGTTCGGAGAGCTCTTCAGGTGCTATGCCGGGGCTGTATTTAAGCGTTTTGTAATTTATAATAATCATTACTTCGAATGTTTCCAAGCATTAAATTTTGATAACATTGTCGAATCAAAGTTTCAACTTTGCAATAATGAAAATAAAGTTAGTTTTTAAAATCAATGAATATCTACTTTAAACGTTGGTGTTGAATATGCGTTTTTCAAAGTGATAGGTTTTTAAAGAAAGGTAATAAACCGGTTTTTAAACCTTGGTGCTAAAGATTTGTTATGAAAACGGTGGGTTCCTAATAAGCCCATACACCGGGTGTTATACGTGCTTGATGAAAGGGATAGTTGATTTCTGTTGCAGAGGGCGCTACACAAAATAATATTTTGTGAGATAATGAAAAAATGAGTGTCAAATTTGAAAGAACATAATATTTAAATGACAAAATCATCTTTTTTTGATCAAAATCAGTTCAGAGACGACTGAAATATAACGATTTCTAATACTTGTGTACCACCACAAGTATTAGATATTTTGAAAAATTTGAAAAAACCGTTGAAAAAAACGAAATAACGCCTTTTACGTCGTATTTCAGCCAATGCCGATGTTGGCTTATTTGTTGAAATATTTGTGTTGCTTATATTACCCACAATTAGCCAGCTCATGTATTGTTATTTTTAATTAAATTATTAATTAACGGTCACCATGTTTTTTTGAAAGTGGAGCTAAATTGGTATGGTCGTATTGGCTAAATTTCACACATTTTGGGGTCTAAAATTACCTTCATAGCAATGTTAGGTTCCGAAAGGGCACTATAAATGTCATAGATAAGAATAAGAGCAATAACCATGCACTTTGAAGGCATTTGCGTTCTGAAAACAGAACTTTGTGCACTTTATTTTCTTAAACCCCTCTATATTTTATCTTCTGTCAACAGCCGACTGTACGCCACCAACCGTGCCTTATTCCGACTACGTGTCGCAACAACCCGATGTCTTCCACGCAACCGAATTTACCATACTTTGTTGGTCCAACTATTCCACGGGGCCGGACTCTCAGGAAACTCTAATTACCTGTGACGACGGCACGCTAAGTGAAGATGATACAGTCTGCTATGGTAATTAGCCAGTTTGCAATTTTTTTTAAATGCATACACTTCTTACGATTTTGTAAGGTCTTCAAATGTTACAGTAGAAAATTGCCCCTTCCTAGTCTTTAAACTTTAATTTTTCGCAAGCATCACACTGTGAAATATAAAAAAACGGGCTGTAAAAAAGGGATTTTCTATGGGCTGCGAGGGAAACAGTCGCTTTTGGAGGACAAATGGTTCGACATGAGTAAACCCACCCTTGCTCCTGCACTGCATAGAAACCCTAGTGCAGTGACCCTTTTATTCGATTTGCTTTGAATTGGGAGTTAACTTTCGTCTAATGAAAGCCTATGAGATGATACCGCAAGTAACAGTCACGAAGTACTTTTGCTAACATACTATATGGATTTTTTCATTTGATTTATATCATTGTAGTCAAATCAAATGTCTTCATCCAGGTTCTACGCATCAGCGGAAAGAACAATTTTGGTCAATTGTCAGGCGTGTTCGCTGAAGTTTAACTTGTTTCATTAATTGGGAATATCCAATCTCTTTTTGACTGATGAATGGTGATGTATAAATGATGAAGTTCTCCGTGTGGTTTATCAATGGGAGCCATGTTATTTTGATTTCTATTTTTCCATGTCTTATCGTTTAATCCCAAAAGTATGATTTTATTCAAAATACTCTTTTTGTTCACTAGAAAATTGCAGGGTTCCCGTCGTGAAAGATTCGGACTACAGCGATCAGAAAGAGGAAGTGTTCCATTTAGTGACATTCAACGTTTCTTGCGACAATGGGTACTCTAACGGTGATGATGTCTATACAACTCTGACGTGTGATAGCGGTGTTTTAAACGACGCAGATCCTACCTGCTACGGTATGTAACAATCTCACATTAAGAAGATAAAGTGGGTGTGTTTGTGTGCGTGTGTTAGTGTATGCGTATGGATGAAAAAGAAAGAGGGATATGCAGGGGAAAGAGCGAGAGGGGCGCGGTGCTGTAAAGAGAGACGGTTTATGAGTGTGGGCTTGTATGTGTGCGTGCGCGTTCGCGTGTGCGTGCGTGTTTGTGTGGGTGTATGTGTGTGTGTGAGTGTGTGTGAAAGAAAGGCGGGAGAGGAGTCAAAGTCGTGGATGTGCTCTGTCCCTTGTACTGGTGAACAGATGAAGCTGTCTTCACAATAGTTAATAGCTGTTTCACAACTTTGCTGCAACCTATCACCTAATATTTCCTTCTTAATTGCAGCAAATTGCCCAGATTTTGGGATGATCGAGGACGGCTCCTATTTGGGGGTCACCCATCCGTTTTACCATGAGGAGACCATAACATTCAGCTGTAATACCAATCACACTCTGGTAGGTGATGAGACGCTCACGTGTAGCTACGGCAACTGGACCGCGTCTATTCCATCTTGCGAAGGTAATTATAATGGTGATGCATGCACTGTATGAGGCGCCGTTTGTAAAACAATTATATAGACAAATTATATGTTATATAATCATTATTTAACAAATAATAACCATTATTTACATATAATGCAAGAAAATGTACATTTTTATTTGTATATAATTTTTTACACATTTTTATTATTTATAAATAATTACAATTCATACTTCATTATTTATAAATAATGAAAAAGTACGTTTCATTATTTATAAATAATTACAATTCACACTTTCATTATTTATATATAATGAAAAGCGTATTTCCATTATATAATATATAATGAAAAGCGTATTTCCATTATATAATATATAATGAAAAGCACATTTCCATTATATAATATATAATGAAAAGCGCATTCCCATTATATAATATATAATGAATATATAATGAAAAGCACATTTCCATTATATAATATATAATGAAAAGTGTATTTCCATTATATAATATATAATGAAAACCACATTTCAATTATATAATATATAATGAAAGGCGTATTTCCATTATATAATATATAATGAAAAGCGTATTTCCATTATATAATATATAATGAAAAGCACACTTCCATTATATAATATATATAGGAAAGCACATTTCCATTATATAATATATAATGAAAAGTGTATTTCCATTATATAATATATAATGAAAAGCACATTTCAATTATATAATATATAATGAAAGGCGTATTTCCATTATATAATATATAATGAAAAGCACATTTCCATTATATAATATATAATGAAAAGCGCATTTCCATTATATAATATATAATGAAAAGCGCATTTCCATTATATATTAAATAATGATTGTGTATGCAAATGTCAATGGTTGGTAACGCCCATAATATGAATATTCATGAGCTTGACTGCCCATATTATCCTCTATTCCAGGCACCTTTCCATTTTGTGTTCTTTGTGCATTCTTATCAGAAATCCTACGAGCGGTAAATAAGTCTCTGTATCACTATTCTCCTTCTTATTTGTATGCAGATTTGGGTATAATGATTGATAATGTTAATCATCCTCATTATTTTAATAAGAAATTTTTCTATCTGTGATGGAAGTTTTTATGTACGATTGCCTGATCTGAAGACAAGACTTTCGCTGTATGCATATTTAATATATGACGTCACCCACACAGAGTGAGGGTTCGAGGTTTTCTTTGAAAGTTTGATGGTGAGTAGGTCTACAGCTGTAATTACGTTCAAATCTCGTAAATTGAATCATATTTATAAACATATCTAACGATAGTATGAATCTGCTGATTTGTCTGTACATTATGAAGTGGTTTAAAATGGTTATATCTGATGAATTTAGGAGTAATTTACACTCGAACTTTTGATCCGTTATTTATCGTCGTGAGAAATATTTCAGCTCGATTGCCAGTCACTCCTTGATCCTTGGCCCAAACTTTCGGGCGAGACCCTCTCTGCAAATTAGATACGCGAGTAAAGGTTCTATAGGCAGCTGGCAGATCACTTCACTAGCACTAGCTGCATCAATGATCCAAGCTTTTTGTTACTTTTAGGTCCAACTACTTTCATAGTTTGGTCAGAAAGAGGTTAATAGCTAACACTAAAAAGCATGGTCACAGTTGACATGAGTAGTTGACATGAGTTGTGAACAAGCGCCAAAATTTGGACCAGATACCGAGATAGTAAGTTAGACGAGTACGAGAGTAGAAAATTTGAGGCCTAGGCCTACAGACCAGTAAATAATTGGACTACCTGTGAACAGGCGCGGATCCAGGATTTGTTAGGGGGGGGGGCCCAAATTTGAAATTATGCAAGCCAAATATTGGTACGTGATAGTGACACCGGCAGTGGCGAAATGAGCAAAAACAGGGGGGGGGGGGGTACTACGGGGTAGACAAAAAAATTTGCACCACCCCACTCTTACATGCAGGCCCCGCTAAACGTTTCTCTAAGTAGGTGGGGGGGGGGAGGTATTTACAATCAGGTAGAGCGTTGTGAAATTGGCGTTGTGTATAAGGGCGAAGAACCTGCGGAGGTCAAGGGGTGGAACTCCCAGAAGCTCGGGGGTATAGGCATTTAATTACGGTCAGATGAGCATATAAAGGCAAGGGCCTTTGCCCCCCCCCCCCCCCCCCCCCGAACTACAACTTGTTGGCGGGAAAATTGCAACTGATATCCCCCTTTATTTTTTCTTCCTCTTTGTTTCTTCCCTTTATCCCCTCTTTACTTTTTTTCTTTCCCTTTCCTTCCTTCTCTTTTTTTTTGATGGGGGGGATGGGGAGAGGTTACAGCTGGGAGGCAAGGTCCTTTAGGCCCCCCGATCTCCTTCTTTTACCCCTTTTCTTTTCTTCTTCCTCTTCTTTCTTTCCCTTTCTCTCCTTTTCCCTTCTTTTCCTTCTCTCTCTCTCTCTCTTTTTTTTTTTTTTTTTTTTGCGGTTTGGGATCGTGTGGGGGGGGGGGGGGGGAGGGCCAAGGCCTGCTCGGCCCCCCTGAGATCCGTGCCTGCCTGTGAATGTGATACTCGTAGTCGTACAGAGACTTGTAGCTATCTAACAAATTAAAACACGACCCCCCCCAAAAAAAAAAAAAAAAAAAAAAAAAAAATTATTCAGTCTAGACTTCATCGTATAGTATACAGGGGTACATGTACGTATAGTGGTGCCTGTGTGTTGCTTAAACTCTTTGTTGGCTTAGCCTAATTTGCCTCTACTCTAGGCTCTATCTTTGAATTTTTGTTTGCTGTAAACACGATTAAGTTTTCTCTGTCATATATAGATCTATCATCTAGGTCCATATCTATTTTGCGTTTTTTCAATTTGATAGAATGAACAGTTACGAGACATGGATCTAGATCATCTAGAGGCTGTAGATCAACTAGATCTGGATCAAGAAATAGAATATAAATTTCAATGTTAGATAATGAAGGAGGGCTTTTTTGGTAAAGAGAAAATCCAAATTAAAATAGAACAGTTAATTCTACAAATGCTCATCAATGTTTAATTGATCATGCTCATTTCCTTTTATTCTAAGAATTAAATTCCCCCCTCTCTTTTACAGGAAAATGTACAGAGAGACTTGTCGCAGTTAATGCAGTACCAAATGCTTGCTTTCTTGGAGTATGTGCTTGAAACAAGAAGGTCCTGGAGAAAACAGACCACCACAAGAGAAGGTACACAACTACACATATTTACTTTTGATCTAACTTGATCTGTTTAGTTTTTTCAAGTAAAACAAAATTTTGAAATAGGTGAGGTCAAGGTCAAGCTGAAGGGGATGCAAAGGGCTGGTTTGAGAAGTATGTTTTCATGGGATGGCTATGTATGAATCCACATGTCTACTAACACGTTGCTGAAGTGTTTCTCTTTTAAGGATTAACATTTTAAGCTCATGTGCAGGGGGGAAGGGGGGGGGGGGTCCAATACATGAAAAGGAACGACAAGCAAAAAAAAAAAAAAAAAAATGACCTTCAAATTTTGCTGAAAAACTAAACGTTGAAGACAACTAAAATATTAAATAGTGCTATTTATTTCAAATTTAGTTTTTTCAAGTAAAACAAAATTTTGAAATGAGTGAGGTCAAGGCCAAGCTGGAGGGGATGCGAAGGGCTGGTTTGAGAAGTATGTATTAATGGGATGGCTATGTATGATTCCACATGAGAAAATTTGAGGCCTAGGCCCATGCCATGGGTGTCGATCCCGGGGGGGATGGGGGGGGGGGGATATATCCCCCCCAATATTTCAGGTGGGGGGGGGATGGCCTGTACAATCATCCCCCCCCCCAATAATTCACCATCAAAAAAAAAAAAAAAAAGAGAAAAATTAATGATGAGAGCCCGATGAGAGTAGTCAACGGTTATTACTCGCAAGATGACCATCAATATACACATTTTGCTATCTCATTTTCATAATACATACATAATATAAATACATAATATAAATAGAAAAGGAAGTAAATGAGACAACCGTATATGAGACAAGAATAAATTGAATTCTGGTTAACCCAGATTTTCCCCATGTGTTACCCATATGGGCATATTCATATTCTACCCAACAACTACAATACTTGTATTTCTCGAAGTTTCAATTTCCTATAATATCAGCTAAAGAAATCAGAGGTTTAAAATTTTCAGGGAAACTAGATTCAAACAAAGATTAAGAGTCAACAACGATACAACGAATCGTCTTCCCTTCACTATATTTCGATAAAACGCCGAAAAATTCCGCGCTTTGCGTGGGAGGGGGGAAACTGATTTCAGACAAGTTAGGTTTAAGAGTCGCGAACGTACAACGAATCGTCTTCTTTCTATAATAGTTAAATCAATCGTCTAAACTTTTTGCGCTTCTCGCGGGAAGGGGGAAACTGAATTCAGACAAGGATTATGAGTCGAAAACGGTTCAACAAATCGTCTGCTTTCTCTAATAATTAAATGAAACGCAAAACTTCCGCGCTTCGCGCAGGAAGGGAAGAACTGAATTCACACAAGGATTAAAAGTCGAGAACGGTACAGCAAATCGTCTTCTTTTCTTAATAATTTAAGGAACGTCTATAAGCTTCCGTGCTTGGCGCGGGAGGCCTATCACCCACACCCCCCTAATGAGTGCACTTCGCGCGCTCTTTAAGTGATTCGCTTGCTCACTACCGCCCCTACCTAAAATAAGATCCTAGCTGTGCGCCTGCATTAAAATATATAGCTATGAGGCTGATTAAGTTGACGAAATAATTTGTATTATTATGTCGTTTAGGAAAATGACCATTTGCGCATATGCAAGTACTATAGATAGTCCATAGGAAAAAAAAATTAGCCTTAGGCCCCGGGTTTATAGGGTTAAATTTGTAGATATTGGGACATTTAATTTTGTCGTTAATTGGTGGCAAGTTTTGTCGGTAATCGTTGGCCTCTACCCCCCCCCCCCCCCACCCACTGAAAAAATTCTAGCGACGCCCCTGGGTAGGCCTACACTGCAGGCAAGAGTCAGGACTAACATTTAGCATGTTATTAATTTTATTACCACTCTTATATTCTCTCAAATGTTATCTTTATTGAGGGTGAATTGAAAAAGTTAATAACTTAGAAGGGAGGGGGTGCAACCTCCCACACGCTTCTACCTCTTGGGTGCTTTGATCCATTGCCGAAAATATTTTGGCACCTATCATCCCCCCAATAACGGATACAAATCGACACCCCTGCCTAGCCCTACAATGTACATGCAAGACATTTTTTATGTTACAACAGAGATACATGTATGATGTAGGTATCAATGTTTTACTTTCATTCTCTTCTCTTTTCATTCAACAGACATACATGTACAGTATGGACTATGAAGTTCTACCTAGCCTCTTCAATGAACTGCTGGAGCTGCGACTGGGTATCAAAACCTTGGTATTATAAACCTCATAACCAGTGGCGGAGATATGTTGTTAGCCAGGGGGGAGGGGTCAGTGCTCCCCCCCCCCCCCACTTTTTCAAGTACCCCCTAAATGCCCCTTGTATGGCCTTTTCACATAGGTAAAGTGCCATATTACTTTGACAAGTTCCACTATTAATTTGTAAAAGTGCCCCTTCCCCATTTCACCTCTGATAAGTGCCCCTTATCCTTCGACAAGTTCCCATTATTTTTTGCAATAAGTGTTCATTTTCCATTCTCATAAGTGCCCTTTTTAATCTCTAGTAAGTGCCCCTTCTCAACTACGAGAAATGCCCCCTTTCACTTTTGAAAAGTGCCCCCTTCATCTCCGATATTCGCCCCTATTCAAATCTGAGAGATACTCATTTTACTTTGATAAGTGCCCCTCCCTTTCCTGATCAGTGCTCTTTTCATCTCCGATGAGTGTCCCATTTTGTCTCTAATAACTGCCACTTTTATTTGACACGTCCCCTTTTCCTTCCTAATAAATGCTCTTTTTTCTGATTATAAGTGCCCCTTACCCTTCTCATAATTACCCCTTTTCATCTCTGATAAGTGCCTTGTTTACTTTAACATGTGCCTCTTTTTCTTTTTAAAAAGAGCCACTTTCCCATTCTCATAATAGCCCCCTTTCACCTCCAATAAATGCCCCTATTAAAATCTGTTCTGCATCTCCCTTTTTGTCTCGCCTGCGAGCAAAAAGTGAGACATAGGCGCCGCTTTTCCGGTGACGGTGGCGGCGACGGCGACAGCGTCAACATCAAAAACTTAACCTAAGGTTAAGTTTTTGAATTTTTGATATAATTTTCAAAGTTTAAGTTTTTAGTCAATGAAACTTAGACTATAGGGTTATCAAGTATTCCCAATCATGTGAGTAGAATTTCAGGTCACAAAGTCAAGGTTAAAGGTCATTTCAGGTCAATAGACTTGGACTATGTTGTGGCATCATCATCGAAAACTTAACCTAAGGTTAAGTTTTTGAATTTTTGATATAATTTTGATAGTTTAAGTTCTTAGTCAATGAATCTTGGACTATAGGGTTATCAAGTATCCCCAATCATCTGAGTAGAATGTCAGGTCACTAAGTTAAGGGCAAAGGTCATTTTAGGTCAAGAAACTTAGACTTTGTTGTGGCATCAACATCAAGATTTTGAATTTTTAGCATATTTTCAAAATTGTTTGTTCCATGAAATTCCATGAAACTTGTACCCAAGGGTTATCAAGTATCACAAATCATATGACACAAATTCCAGGTCACAAGGTCAAAGCTCATTTTAAGTCAGTAGACTTGTATTATGTTTTCACAACTTAATTAATATGAGAATTAATAAATCAATTTTTTTAATTAATTAGTTCATATTTCATTCAAGTTATCGATCGTGGTACAATTAATAGTAAGTAATTCTTCTGATGATTCTTAGTCAATATTTACTTCAAAATGATGATTATATTCAGAGGATTTCATTTTTTGGGGCCTGCTAATGGGCCCTGCCTATAAATAATGTTCCGACCTCAATTTTTCATCATTTCAAATTGCATAATGCAGGTGAGACCGCCAAGAGCGTTTCCCTTGTTTTAAAACTATTGCACTTTTTCCTTTTTTTTTAAGTGCCCCTTTTCATATCTATTATCTGGTCAGTGCCCCTTTTCAGACCCAATAAGACTAGTACCTCTTTTCACCTTTTGATAAATTCCCTTTTAACAATGATACGTGCCTCTTTTCCTTTCCAATACCAAAGGGACCTATCCCCTTTTCATAAATGCCCCTATCAAAATCTGATGGGTGCCCCTATTCCGTTGAAAAATGCCATTTCCCATTCTCATAAGTGCCTTTTTTCATTCCTGGTGAGTGCATCTTTCTGTAGGTCTAAGAAGTGCCCCATTTTCACCTCTGATAATTACCTTTTTACATGACACATGCTCCTTTTCCTCTTATCCCTTTAGTGTCCCCTTTTCCTCTCATCATTAAACGCTCCCCTAATTTCAAGCGACTAAGAGTAACTTCCCCCAAAGCTCGCTCGCATTTATAGATGACATAATAACGTTACTTATTAAAGGTCTTTCCAGTCTTCCATTGTGAGAATGTGCTTATAATCCCATCAGGATTGGGTTTTTCACTCTTAATAAGATGCAATTTTTTGTACTGCGACCTCACAAAACTTAAAATTTTCCTCGCTCGCAAATCAATTTTCAGACCATCACACCGAACTGATACTTAAGCAATATCTTGTATGGTGTATAAAGAGAAACAAATGTTGAAATCGTCCCTGATAATGTAATCACAATGTAGGGGTATATACCATTGTCTAAACAAATTTGATATTTTCGCTTTGAGATTCCCTTTGTAGGTGCCCTTTTTTTTCCAGAAAGTGCCTATTTTGTTGGTGCCCAATTCTCTTCAAGCAGTACGTGTAACTTCACCTTGCAAGCAGTATGTTTAATTTTGTAATCACCTTGTATATTAGGCCCTGTATTTCAGCTTAAATTGTTTAGTGATTGTGGACAGGCGAAGCAGGAAAATAGAAAATTTGGCCTTCATACACACAACCACACCAGTGACACCATGAAACGGAAACACTATTACAATGATTACCGGTACTGAAACATAGTTTTCAAACTACCAAGGAGAGGTAACCAGGAACCAAGGTATAATACAATGATGCAATTTTACCCATCTTGTAGTAGTACATGGTAGTAGTATGGATATCCCGCCTCTTCTTTTATGCACATCCTTTTCACTGCTATCGCAAGTTTTAAAAAAAGTGCCAAATGTCTGCATAACTAAGCAAGGTAGGAGTTCATTAAAAACATGATGTAAAACATTAAGTATATCACACCAAAGCATCTCAATCTGACAGCACGATGTGGAGAAAAGTTAATGGTGTAGATAAAAACAAGAAATATGTTCATTGGCAGTCTAAGCCAAGCAATCATTTATAAAACTGAGGCTTTGCCAAGGCATCCATTTTAAGTATGCGTCTATAGGGCAAATAAGATGTAGTCAAGTACTCAAGTTACCACCTGTCAGCCAAGATCAAACTTTTGGAATATAAGAGTTTTGGGGAGGGGTCATCTTTTATCAATTTCTGTTTATTGATAATAATTATAACATTTGGGAATGGGCCTACGAGTATGATTTATATATGGTATATAACGAGCAAAGATATACTTTGGTGCGTGTGTGGACCACGGAGTAACCATCACACTAAAGGATGCTGTATACTATCGTACAGTATTGTTTCTCTGGAAAAAATTGCAATCATTGAGTCATAGGTAATTTTTTTTTTTTTTAAAGAAATCGGCATGTTTTTATAATGTGTTTTATAATAAGGGTGCAGGTCATGATACAATACATTCCCTGGAGAAAAAAAATGGTGCTCAGATTTAGCATAAGTATGCTTTGTTGAATTTTTTTAAAGAAAAAAGTAGTTTACAAATGGAAGTAGCAGATGAGGTCATTTGTGTTTAATATTTGACCATCAATGTTATAATCTGTAAACATATTAGTTTGTTGTAAGAAAATGAATAAATTAAACATGTTTATTATCTTATATACAGTATTCCCTTCATATCTTTTCTTTTTAGTGTGCATATATGGTTGGATAAATGGAATCATATGTGGAAAAAATCTGGAAACAGAACACGAGAGTTCAGAGAGAGAGAGAGAGCAAAAGAGAAAGGAAAGGAAATGAGAGAACTGTTTAATGGTGAGAGATGTTGATGTCGGCGTGAAAATGAGAAATTTATAATGCACTGAGATAGCGAGACAGAGAGAAAAAAAAGAAAATTCATCTTATAAATGCGTTAATCGCCTCGCCGCTATGCGGCTCGTGGGCGATGTTCTGCATTGTCATAGGGTCAACCCCCCCCCCCCCCCCCCTTAGCAAAAAGCTAGATCCGCCCCTGATATGCCCTGACAATGAAATCTGGAGAACATACAGATTCACGAGGGCTGGACTACTCGGTCTCGTGGATCAAATAATAATAATGGAAGTTATTATAAAAGTACGTTTTTCTCTCTTGCTATGATAATTGAAAAAAAAACCCTGTTAATTAGATTATATTAGTTTTAGCTTCAACTGCTTGATATTAATATGCATGTGGGCACAAATAGCAGCAACTGCGGTAAGTGATATCTACGGTACTCCTTGAGCTGCGGTAAATGATCTTATCGTATATGCCACCTACTGGTTTTCCATAGACCTGTGCA
This sequence comes from Strongylocentrotus droebachiensis, assembly GCA_035222895.1. Taxonomy (NCBI): domain Eukaryota; kingdom Metazoa; phylum Echinodermata; class Echinoidea; order Camarodonta; family Strongylocentrotidae; genus Strongylocentrotus; species Strongylocentrotus droebachiensis. The sequence goes on along the minus strand of JAVYIG010001247.1, from coordinate 105,962 downwards.
CAAATGCTATTTAAAAAAAATTCAATAGGATGGTGTACAAATTGAATATATTATGCCATTCTTTCCACTTAACTTCACGTTATTCAATATCCGTGTCATTCAAACAATACAGGCAAATATTCCCTGATGTCATTAAGTTTACATCAATCTATCTTGCTTCTCTCCTTATAAACAAGCCATCTTCATTGGAATTCACATCCTGAATTCCAATGAAGATAGACACCTCTCTTGCATTGTACATGAAATATCCATCCACTGATCTCCGCACGAAGTACCCTCAATTTTACGCACAGAAAGCTCACACTAACCCGTAACCAAAACCACCCTGAAATGATGACAATATTTAAAAGATCAATTCATTTGTAATCAAGTGTGGATTTTTATTCATTTGATCTCTTGATAGTCTGGGTACGGTATACCGAAACAGGGGAGGGAGCAGCTTGTGGCGTGGAACCATAAGGACCAATGAGGTTCTTTTGTGACATAGTTAATATAAAATTACCAAGCTGATACCTACCCTAATACCAGTCACATAAATCAATGCTTAACCGAGTATTTGTTGCGTTTTTCTCAATCATGACTTGTTGAGTTTTGTGCAGAGGTGCTACAATCCATTGATTGAGAATGTATATAGCGAGTAGTCCAAATCAGGAGGGTCGCAAACTCCTTCTCAACCTCCATTGTTACATCTTGATTCCTGAAGAGCCTTGTGATTTGAGATGAACTTGGGAGAAGTTCCCACGTTGTTTTGGAGGCACACGCTCCCTATGCTGACTGCTCCTCTTCAGCAACTACTACAGACAAGTCCACTTGCATCTTTGTAACCAATTCCAATAAGCCAGCTGTTCATGAATAAAATGTTAATTGAAAGAGGAAAAAAAATCCAATATTGTTACAAGCACTTTAAGATCTAAAGCTCACATCACAAGTATATTTCTTTGTCTTATTTCTTGTTGTTTTTCTTCTTCTAGTAATCTTCAAAGGGCTATTAGTTTTATATAAATTCACTGTTTGCTCGACAGGAGTACATTCCTTATTTTCCGTGCCAACGAGAGATCCCAGATTAAAATATTACTTCTCATTATGGTCTGAAATGAAATACCATATTGCCAAACATGTATTTTATTACTAATATACTACATGTCTGTGTAAAAGATCTAATCAAACATTCCGACCATTGTTTTAAAGACCGTCAATACTACTGGGCCAGAAGGGATTAGACCACCCAGCCAGGTCACTGACAGGTGGCTATCTCATCAACTCAGCTCTCAACTAACATAAGAAAGAGAGGATCATGGGGACCAACAGGCACCAATTGGGGAAGTTTTACAAGTAGCTACAAGTAGGACAGTGGGGCTTTAAGAATAGCAATAAGCATTCATAGAAATGGCATAGAATTTACATCCTTAAACTTTAAGCTGTGAAAACCTCATTTTGATTTGAGTGTAAATTTTGAGTTATTAACAACCAAAAGTTTCCAGTGATTTGTTTTTGTTTCACTTTTAGTACACAAACATATTTTTCTTTATCACACTTGCAGGTTTTGGGATATCTACCCCCAGGACAACAGGATATAGTCATATAAAATAATTAGATCTTGTACTGCTAGGTTGCCCCCCCCCCCCCCCTCCCCCTCTATTATACAAGTGTGAAAAAAGAATACAATTCTTTGTAGCCTTTCTTAATCACTAATCATAATTTTGAACTTCAGTTAATGTTGTTTAAAGAATATATTGTGAAACTGAGATGGATTGCAGGTGGCAAGGGTGTATTGGTTGAGAGTAGCAGGTAATAATTCATGCTCTACTATGAGCTTACTTACTTCACACACTATCATCTTGCAGCAGGGTAAGGTTTTTACAGAAATTTTAAAACTTGCAATGGGATGTACTTAAATATCAGTATGTAAAAAGGAATTTAGGATAACCTGACTTTGGGTCTGCCAATGCTTAACACAAGCTTTATTTCATCAAGATATATGGTTATTGCTCAAGTTGTGATAGGGTTTTAGATTAGCTTTAGGGTTAATATTACGTTTAGCTATGGATCCAGGATTAAGATTAAGAATTCATTTTGTGTTACAACATAACCACTAAACAATAGAGCATGTCGTAAAAATCAGGTACACGTTTCACAAACTGGGGGTCAGCGTATTTTTAGTTTACTAATACAAAGGAAGATTTTTAAACTGCCAATGATGAGTATCAATACATACAGCTCCACCAGCACCTGGAAAATCTGATTGTATGACACTTGTTCCTCAAGACATTTGCTCAACATCAATTTCCTACACTATTATCCAAATACTTAACTTCATCCCTGGATCCAACACTAGACCAAACCCTAACCTTACACCGAACCTCAATCCCAATTGCAACCCTCGGCCTAACCCTACACATTTGACAAATAAAGCCTTGAGCAGTCGTTGCAGGAGCAAATGTTGGGTCACTCGAAATGCCATGACAGGCTCACTTGCTATGAATTTATCTGTTTCTTTACCAGATTAAAAAAAAACATTGTAATATTCATTATGAATTACCAGTCCATTGTGCTTTGCTCCCAATATGTCAGGCACAAGAGGCCATCGCTTTGAGGTAAGGGGCAGAACATCAAGACTGGAACCTCAAGGCACCCCATGATCTCTCAACAGGAAGCCCTCCTTCTCAATCCCTGGAACAGAATTATTAACAATTCAATATATTAACCAAATTTGAAATAAATAGCACTATTTAATATTTTAGTTGTCTTCAACGTTTAGTTTTTCAGCAAAATTTGAAGGTCAATTTTTGAATTTTTTTTTGCTTGACGTTCCTTTTCATGTATTGGACCCCCCCTTCCCCCCTGCACATGAGCTTAAAATGTTAATCCTAAAAAGAGAAACACTTCAGCAACGTGTTAGTAGACATGTGGATTCATACATAGCCATCCCATGAAAACATACTTCTCAAACCAGCCCTTTGCATCCCCTTCAGCTTGACCTTGACCTCACCTATTTCAAAATTTTGTTTTACTTGAAAAAACTAAACAGATCAAGTTAGATCAAAAGTAAATATGTGTACCTTCTCTTGTGGTGGTCTGTTTTCTCCAGGACATTCTTGTTTCAAGCACATACTCCAAGAAAGCAAGCATTTGGTACTGCATTAACTGCGACAAGTCTCTCTGTACATTTTCCTGTAAAAGAGAGGGGGGGGGGGGGAATTTAATTCTTAGAATAAAAGGAAATGAGCATGATCATTTAAACATTGATGAGCATTTGCAGAATTAACTGTTCTATTTTAATTTGGATTTTCTCTTTACCTAAAAAGCCCTCCTTCATTATCTAACATTGAAATTTATATTCAATTTCTTGATCCAGATCTAGTTGATCTACAGCCTCTAGATGATCTAGATCCATGTCTCGTAACTGTTCATTCTTTCAAATTGAAAAAAACGCAAAATAGATATGGACCTAGATCTATATATGACAGAGAAAACTTAATCGTATTTACAGCAAACAAAAATTCAAAGATAGATCCTAGAGTAGAGCAAATTAGGCTAAGCCAACAAAGAGTTTAAGCAACACACAGGCACCACTATACGTACATGTACCCCTGTATACTATACGATGTAGTCTAGACTGAATATTTTTTTTTTTTTTTTTATTTTTTGGGGGGGGATCGTGTTTTAATTTGTTAGATAGCTACAAGTCTCTGTACGACTACGAGTATCACATTTCACAGGCAGGCACGGATCCCAGGGGGGATGAGCGGGCCTTGGCCCTCCCCCCCCCCTCCCCCCCCGCAAAAAAAAAAAAAAAAGAGAGAGAGAAAGAAGGAATGAAGGGAAAAAGGAGAGAAAGGGAAAGAAAGAAGAGGAAGAAGAAAAGAAAAGGGGGAAAAGAAGGAGATCGGGGGGCCGAAAGGGCCTTGCCTCCCAGCTGTAACCTCTCCCCGTCCCCCCATCAAAAAATAAAAGAGAAGGAAGGAAAGGGAAAGAAAAAAAGTAAAGAGGGATAAAGGGAAGGAAAAAAGAGGAAGAAGAAAAGAAGGGGATATCAGTTGCAATTTTCCCGCCAACAAGTTGTAGTTCGGGGGGGGGGGGGGCAAAAGGCCCTTGCCTTTATATGCTCATCTGACCCTAATTAAATGCCTATACCCCTGAGCTTCTGGGGGTTCCACCCCTTGACCCCCGCAGGTTCTTCGCCCTTAGACACCACGCCAATTTCACAACGCTCTACCTGATCGTAAACACCTACTTAGAGAAACGTTTAGCGGGGCCTGCATGTAAGAGTGGGGTGGTGCAGATTTTTTTGTCTACATAACCACTAAACAATAGAGCATGTCGTAAAAATCAGGTACACGTTTCACAAACTGGGGGTCAGCGTATTTTTAGTTTACTAATACAAAGGAAGATTTTTAAACTGCAATGATGAGTATCAATACATACAGCTCCACCAGCACCTGGAAAATCTGATTGTATGACACTTGTTCCTCAAGACATTTGCTCAACATCAATTTCCTACACTATTATCCAAATACTTAACTTCATCCCTGGATCCAACACTAGACCAAACCCTAACCTTACACCGAACCTCAATCCCAATTGCAACCCTCGGCCTAACCCTACACATTTGACAAATAAAGCCTTGAGCAGTCGTTGCAGAGCAAATGTTGGGTCACTCGAAATGCCATGACAGGCTCACTTGCTATGAATTTATCTGTTTCTTTACCAGATTAAAAAAAAACATTGTAATATTCATTATGAATTACCAGTCCATTGTGCTTTGCTCCCAATATGTCAGGCACAAGAGGCCATCGCTTTGAGGTAAGGGGCAGAACATCAAGACTGGAACCTCAAGGCACCCCATGATCTCTCAACAGGAAGCCCTCCTTCTCAATCCCTGGAACAGAATTATTAACAATTCAATATATTAACCAAATTTGAAATAAATAGCACTATTTAATATTTTAGTTGTCTTCAACGTTTAGTTTTTCAGCAAAATTTGAAGGTCAATTTTTGAATTTTTTTTTGCTTGACGTTCCTTTTCATGTATTGGACCCCCCCCTTCCCCCCTGCACATGAGCTTAAAATGTTAATCCTAAAAAGAGAAACACTTCAGCAACGTGTTAGTAGACATGTGGATTCATACATAGCCATCCCATGAAAACATACTTCTCAAACCAGCCCTTTGCATCCCCTTCAGCTTGACCTTGACCTCACCTATTTCAAAATTTTGTTTTACTTGAAAAAACTAAACAGATCAAGTTAGATCAAAAGTAAATATGTGTACCTTCTCTTGTGGTGGTCTGTTTTCTCCAGGACATTCTTGTTTCAAGCACATACTCCAAGAAAGCAAGCATTTGGTACTGCATTAACTGCGACAAGTCTCTCTGTACATTTTCCTGTAAAAGAGAGGGGGGGGGGATTTAATTCTTAGAATAAAAGGAAATGAGCATGATCATTTAAACATTGATGAGCATTTGCAGAATTAACTGTTCTATTTTAATTTGGATTTTCTCTTTACCTAAAAAGCCCTCCTTCATTATCTAACATTGAAATTTATATTCAATTTCTTGATCCAGATCTAGTTGATCTACAGCCTCTAGATGATCTAGATCCATGTCTCGTAACTGTTCATTCTTTCAAATTGAAAAAAACGCAAAATAGATATGGACCTAGATCTATATATGACAGAGAAAACTTAATCGTATTTACAGCAAACAAAAATTCAAAGATAGATCCTAGAGTAGAGCAAATTAGGCTAAGCCAACAAAGAGTTTAAGCAACACACAGGCACCACTATACGTACATGTACCCCTGTATACTATATGATGTAGTCTAGACTGAATTTTTTTTTTTTTTGGGGGGGGGGGGATCGTGTTTTAATTTTTTAGATAGCTACAAGTCTCTGTACGACTACGAGTATCACATTCACAGGCAGGCACGGATCCCAGGGGGGATGAGCGGGCCTTGGCCCTCCCCCCCCCCCCCCCCCCCCCCCCCCCCGCAAAAAAAAAAAAAGAGAGAGAGAAAGAAGGAAATGAAGGGAAAAAGGAGAGAAAGGGAAAGAAAGAAGAGGAAGAAGAAAAGAAAAGGGGGAAAAGAAGGAGATCGGGGGGCCGAAAGGGCCTTGCCTCCCAGCTGTAACCTCTCCCCGTCCCCCCATCAAAAAATAAAAGAGAAGGAAGGAAAGGGAAAGAAAAAAAGTAAAGAGGGATAAAGGGAAGGAAAAAAGAGGAAGAAGAAAAGAAGGGGGATATCAGTTGCAATTTTCCCGCCAACAAGTTGTAGTTCGGGGGGGGGGGGGCAAAGGCCCTTGCCTTTATATGCTCATCTGACCCTAATTAAATGCCTATACCCCTGAGCTTCTGGGGGTTCCACCCCTTGACCCCCGCAGGTTCTTCGCCCTAAGACACCATGCCAATTTCACAACGCTCTACCTGATCGTAAACACCTACTTAGAGAAACGTTTAGCGGGGCCTGCATGTAAGAGTGGGGTGGTGCAGATTTTTTGTCTACATAACCACTAAACAATAGAGCATGTCGTAAAAATCAGGTACACGTTTCACAAACTGGGGGTCAGCGTATTTTTAGTTTACTAATACAAAGGAAGATTTTTAAACTGCCGATGATGAGTATCAATACATACAGCTCCACCAGCACCTGGAAATTCTGATTGTATGACACTTGTTCCTCAAGACATTTGCTCAACATCAATTTCCTACACTATTATCCAAATACTTAACTTCATCCCTGGATCCAACACTAGACCAAACCCTAACCTTACACCGAACCTCAATCCCAATTGCAACCCTCGGCCTAACCCTACACATTTGACAAATAAAGCCTTGAGCAGTCGTTGCAGGAGCAAATGTTGGGTCACTCGAAATGCCATGACAGGCTCACTTGCTATGAATTTATCAGTTTCTTTACCAGATTAAAAAAAACATTGTAATATTCATTATGAATTACCAGTCCATTGTGCTTTGCTCCCAATATGTCAGGCACAAGAGGCCATCGCTTTGAGGTAAGGGGCAGAACATCAAGACTGGAACCTCAAGGCACCCCATGATCTCTCAACAGGAAGCCCTCCTTCTCAATCCCTGGAACAGAATTATAAACAATTCAATATATTAACCAAATTTGAAATAAATAGCACTATTTAATATTTTAGTTGTCTTCAACGTTTAGTTTTTCAGCAAAATTTGAAGGTCAATTTTTGAATTTTTTTTTACTTGACGTTCCTTTTCATGTATTGGACCCCCCCCCCTTCCCCCCTGCACATGAGCTTAAAATGTTAATCCTAAAAAGAGAAACACTTCAGCAACGTGTTAGTAGACATGTGGATTCATACATAGCCATCCCATGAAAACATACTTCTCAAACCAGTCCTTTGTATCCCCTTCAGCTTGACCTTGACCTCACCTATTTCAAAATTTTGTTTTACTTGAAAAACTAAACAGATCAAGTTAGATCAAAAGTAAATATGTGTACCTTCTCTTGTGGTGGTCTGTTTTCTCCAGGACATTCTTGTTTCAAGCACATACTCCAAGAAAGCAAGCATTTGGTACTGCATTAACTGCGACAAGTCTCTCTGTACATTTTCCTGTAAAAGAGAGGGGGGGGGGGGAATTTAATTCTTAGAATAAAAGGAAATGAGCATGATCATTTAAACATTGATGAGCATTTGCAGAATTAACTGTTCTATTTTAATTTGGATTTTCTCTTTACCTAAAAAGCCCTCCTTCATTATCTAACATTGAAATTTATATTCAATTTCTTGATCCAGATCTAGTTGATCTACAGCCTCTAGATGATCTAGATCCATGTCTCGTAACTGTTCATTCTTTCAAATTGAAAAAAACGCAAAATAGATATGGACCTAGATCTATACATGACAGAGAAAACTTAATCGTGTTTACAGCAAACAAAAATTCAAAGATAGAGCCTAGAATAGAGGCAAATTAGGCTAAGCCAACAAAGAGTCTAAGCAACACACAGGCACCACTATACGTACATGTACCCCTGTATACTATATGATGTAGTCTAGACTGAATTTTTTTTTTTTTTTTTTTGGGGGGGGGGATCGTGTTTTAATTTTTTAGATAGCTACAAGTCTCTGTACGACTACGAGTATCACATTCACAGGCAGGCACGGATCCCAGGGGGGATGAGCGGGCCTTGGCCCTCCCCCCCCCCCCCCCCCCCCCCCCCCGCAAAAAAAAAAAAAAGAGAGAGAGAAAGAAGGAAATGAAGGGAAAAAGGAGAGAAAGGGAAAGAAAGAAGAGGAAGAAGAAAAGAAAAGGGGGAAAAGAAGGAGATTGGGGGGCCGAAAGGGCCTTGCCTCCCAGCTGTAACCTCTCCCCGTCCCCCCATCAAAAAATAAAAGAGAAGGAAGGAAAGGGAAAGAAAAAAAGTAAAGAGGGATAAAGGGAAGGAAAAAAGAGGAAGAAGAAAAGAAGGGGGATATCAGTTGCAATTTTCCCGCCAACAAGTTGTAGTTCGGGGGGGGGGGGGGGGGGGGGGGCAAAGGCCCTTGCCTTTATATGCTCATCTGACCCTTATTAAATGCCTATACCCCTGAGCTTCTGGGGGTTCCACCCCTTGACCCCCGCAGGTTCTTCGCCCTAAGACACCATGCCAATTTCACAACGCTCTACCTGATCGTAAACACCTACTTAGAGAAACGTTTAGCGGGGCCTGCATGTAAGAGTGGGGTGGTGCAGATTTTTTGTCTACATAACCACTAAACAATAGAGCATGTCGTAAAAATCAGGTACACGTTTCACAAACTGGGGGTCAGCGTATTTTTAGTTTACTAATACAAAGGAAGATTTTTAAACTGCCGATGATGAGTATCAATACATACAGCTCCACCAGCACCTGGAAATTCTGATTGTATGACACTTGTTCCTCAAGACATTTGCTCAACATCAATTTCCTACACTATTATCCAAATACTTAACTTCATCCCTGGATCCAACACTAGACCAAACCCTAACCTTACACCGAACCTCAATCCCAATTGCAACCCTCGGCCTAACCCTACACATTTGACAAATAAAGCCTTGAGCAGTCGTTGCAGGAGCAAATGTTGGGTCACTCGAAATGCCATGACAGGCTCACTTGCTATGAATTTATCTGTTTCTTTACCAGATTAAAAAAAACATTGTAATATTCATTATGAATTACCAGTCCATTGTGCTTTGCTCCCAATATGTCAGGCACAAGAGGCCATCGCTTTGAGGTAAGGGGCAGAACATCAAGACTGGAACCTCAAGGCACCCCATGATCTCTCAACAGGAAGCCCTCCTTCTCAATCCCTGGAACAGAATTATAAACAATTCAATATATTAACCAAATTTGAAATAAATAGCACTATTTAATATTTTAGTTGTCTTCAACGTTTAGTTTTTCAGCAAAATTTGAAGGTTAATTTTTGAATTTTTTTTTGCTTGACGTTCCTTTTCATGTATTGGACCCCCCCCCCCTTCCCCCCTGCACATGAGCTTAAAATGTTAATCCTAAAAAGAGAAACACTTCAGCAACGTGTTAGTAGACATGTGGATTCATACATAGCCATCCCATGAAAACATACTTCTCAAACCAGTCCTTTGTATCCCCTTCAGCTTGACCTTGACCTCACCTATTTCAAAATTTTGTTTTACTTGAAAAAACTAAACAGATCAAGTTAGATCAAAAGTAAATATGTGTACCTTCTCTTGTGGTGGTCTGTTTTCTCCAGGACATTCTTGTTTCAAGCACATACTCCAAGAAAGCAAGCATTTGGTACTGCATTAACTGCGACAAGTCTCTCTGTACATTTTCCTGTAAAAGAGAGGGGGGGGGGGAATTTAATTCTTAGAATAAAAGGAAATGAGCATGATCATTTAAACATTGATGAGCATTTGCAGAATTAACTGTTCTATTTTAATTTGGATTTTCTCTTTACCTAAAAAGCCCTCCTTCATTATCTAACATTGAAATTTATATTCAATTTCTTGATCCAGATCTAGTTGATCTACAGCCTCTAGATGATCTAGATCCATGTCTCGTAACTGTTCATTCTTTCAAATTGAAAAAAACGCAAAATAGATATGGACCTAGATCTATACATGACAGAGAAAACTTAATCGTGTTTACAGCAAACAAAAATTCAAAGATAGAGCCTAGAATAGAGGCAAATTAGGCTAAGCCAACAAAGAGTCTAAGCAACACACAGGCACCACTATACGTACATGTACCCCTGTATACTATATGATGTAGTCTAGACTGAATTTTTTTTTTTTTTTGGGGGGGGGGGGATCGTGTTTTAATTTTTTAGATAGCTACAAGTCTCTGTACGACTACGAGTATCACATTCACAGGCAGGCACGGATCCCAGGGGGGATGAGCGGGCCTTGGCCCTCCCCCCCCCCCCCCCCCCCCCCCGCAAAAAAAAAAAAAGAGAGAGAGAAAGAAGGAAATGAAGGGAAAAAGGAGAGAAAGGGAAAGAAAGAAGAGGAAGAAGAAAAGAAAAGGGGGAAAAGAAGGAGATCGGGGGGCCGAAAGGGCCTTGCCTCCCAGCTGTAACCTCTCCCCGTCCCCCCATCAAAAAATAAAAGAGAAGGAAGGAAAGGGAAAGAAAAAAAGTAAAGAGGGATAAAGGGAAGGAAAAAAGAGGAAGAAGAAAAGAAGGGGGATATCAGTTGCAATTTTTCCGCCAACAAGTTGTAGTTCGGGGGGGGGGGGGGCAAAGGCCCTTGCCTTTATATGCTCATCTGACCCTAATTAAATGCCTATAGTACCCCTGAGCTTCTGGGGGTTCCACCCCTTGACCCCCGCAGGTTCTTCGCCCTTAGACACCACGCCAATTTCACAACGCTCTACCTGATCGTAAATACCCCCCACCTACTTAGAGAAACGTTTAGCGGGGCCTGCATGTAAGAGTGGGGTGGTGCAGATTTTTTTGTCTCCCCCGTAGTACCCCCCCCCCCCCCCCCCCGTTTTTGCTCATTTTGCCACTGCCGGTGTCACTATCACGTACCAATATTTGGCTTGCATAATTTCAAATTTGGGCCCCCCTAATCCTGGATCCGCGCCTGTTCACAGGTAGTCCAATTATTTACTGGTCTGTAGGCCTAGGCCTCAAATTTTCTACTAATAACTAACTATCCCGGTATCTGGTCCAAATTTTGGAGCTTGTTCACAACTCATGTCAACTACTCATGTCAACTGTGACCAAGCTTTTTAGTGTTAGCTATTAACTAACTTTCTTCTGACCCAACTATGAAAGTAGTTGGACCTAAAAGTAACAAAAAGCTTGAATCATTGATGCAGCTAGCGCTAGTGAAGTGATCTGCCAGCTGCCTATAGAACCTATACTCGCGTATCTAATTTGCAGAGAGGGTCTCGCCCGAAAGTTTGGGCCAAGGATCAAGGAGTGACTGGCAATCGAGCTGAAATATTTCTCACGACGATAAATAACGAATCAAAAGTTAGAGTGTAAATTACTCCTAAATTCATCAGATATAACCATTTTAAACCACTTCATAATGTACAGACAAATCAGCAGATTCATACTATCGTTAGATATGTTTATAAATATGATTCAATTTACGAGATTTGAACGTAATTACAGCTGTACTCACCATCAAACTTTCAAAGAAAACCTCGAACCCTCACTCTGTGTGGGTGACGTCATATATTAAATATGCATACAGCGAAAGTCTTGTCTTCAGATCAGGCAATCGTACATAAAAACTTCCATCACAGATAGAAAAATTTCTTATTAAAATAATGAGGATAATTACCGTTATCAATCATTATACCCAAATCTGCATACAAATAAGAAGGAGAATAGTGATACAGAGACTTATTTACCGCTCGTAGGATTTCTGATAAGAATGCACAAAGAACACAAAATGGAAAGGTGCCTGGAATAGAGGATAATATGGGCAGTCAAGCTCATGAATATTCATATTATGGGCGTTACCAACCATTGACATTTGCATACACAATCATTATTTAATATATAATGGAAATGCGCTTTTCATTATATATTATATAATGGAAATGCGCTTTTCATTATATATTATATAATGGAAATGTGCTTTTCATTATATATTATATAATGGAAATACGCCTTTCATTATATATTATATAATTGAAATGTGCTTTTCATTATATATTATATAATGGAAATACACTTTTCATTATATATTATATAATGGAAATGTGCTTTCCATTATATATTATATAATGGAAGTGTGCTTTTCATTATATAATATATAATGGAAATACGCTTTTCATTATATATTATATAATGGAAATACGCCTTTCATTATATATTATATAATTGAAATGTGCTTTTCATTATATGTTATATAATGGAAATACACTTTTCATTATATATTATATAATGGAAATGTGCTTTTCATTATATATTATATAATGGAAATGTGCTTTTCATTATATATTATATAATGGAAATACGCTATTCATTATATATAAATAATGAAAGTGTGAATTGTAATTATTTATAAATAATGGCAATTATATATAAATAATGGAAATACGCTTTTCATTATATATAAATAATGAAAGTGTGAATTGTAATTATTTATAAATAATGAAACGTACTTTGTCATTATTTATAAATAATGAAGTATGAATTGTAATTATTTATAAATAATAAAAATGTGTAAAAAATTATATACAAATAAAAATGTACATTTTCTTGCATTATATGTAAATAATGGCTATTATTTGTTAAATAATGATTATATAACATATAATTTGTCTATATAATTGTTTTACAAACGGCGCCTCATAGCACTGTACACAAAGATGTGTATGCGGGACTACACAAATATATGGCATGAAACTTTTGTTCAAACACTTCACATATTTCTTATTACATTTTGAACTTAAGAGCATTTGAAGAGCCATCGTTTTCATTAGTTTCTATTCTATGACATTCTATCATGCTGAACTAAAAAAGGCTTGAAAAAAGCTCATAAATTATTGTTTGTTTACCTTTCCCAGAACTGTATCCCCTCTTTACTTGAATTGAGTCAAGATATAACCCAATTGTTTACCTCACTTCAGTTGTGTTCAATTCATTCTTTTCCCCCAATCATAAGCAGACAAAAATAGCAACGTTATATATACGGAGTAAAGGAAAAAGTACATTTGGCAAAAAGAAAGAATAGTAAAAACACTTTTTTTTTCTTCATGAGGCGTAGTTCCCTATTCATCGCTAATATTTCCAAGAATCATTTAATTTATTGCTTGAAGGAGGTAAAACTGGGTTAGGTAGTAAAAGCGTTCTCGACATCTATCGAATAGATCAAGTTGTATGAATAACAGTGAATTAAAAAAGAAACATATACATTTTTATTTTTAAGGCTAATTTTGAACAATTCCGAAAAGATTTGAAAGAAGCACCTTTATCTGAGGAAAGCAGAGATGTTAATGTGAAAGAATATTGGCAGTTGATTAAATCTACAATAATAAAGATTTGTGATGCAAATGTTCCGCATGGTAATTTAAGAAAAGGATCAAATGTTCCGTGGGTAGATAAGGATTTAAGGAAATTGATGAGAAAAAGAAATAGAGCGTTTAAGAAAGCTAAAAGAACAACTAAGAGAACCCATTGGGAAAAATACAGACAGTTGAGAAAAGAAGTAAAAAAGAAAGTTAAATTGAATTATGTGAATTGTTTACGCAATGATATATGCAATAGTCTTAAACGTAATCCTAAACTTTTTTGGAATTTTATTAAGTCCAGAAAGTGTGACCGTGGTAGGATAGATTGCTTAAATGTCAGTGGTAGAATTATTACTGAAGATCAACAAAAAGCTGATGTTTTTAATGAACAATTTAATCAAATTTTCAGTAATCGTGAAACCCTTTCCCAGCCCGAATCAAATAGTAATGCTCCTATTATGGAGGATATTCAATGTACCGAAGCTGAAGTCTTAAAGTTGTTAAAGAATGTAGACATTTCAAAAGCGCAAGGACCCGATGAATTAGCCCCATGTTTGTTGAAAGAAGGTGCAGAACAATTGGCACCTGCTCTTTGTAAACTTTTTAATCTGTCTTTGTCATCAGGTGTATTGCCAGCCGATTGGCAAAAAGCTAATATATGTCCATTGTATAAAAGGGTAACAAACAGGATCCGGGTAATTATCGCCCTATATCTCTTACGTCCATTACATGCAAGATCTTAGAACGCATAATTTGTAAACGTCTTATTGAACATTTTAATGAAAATAATATACTATGTGACAATCAACATGGTTTTCGGGAAAAAAGAAGTTGTGAAACACAACTTATAGAAGCAATTAATGATTGGAGTTATAATATGGAGTCTGGTTCAAGCGTCCACATTGCTTTCCTTGATTTTGCAAAGGCGTTTGATAGTGTACCTCACGACCTTTTAAGAACAAAACTTGAAATGTATGGTGTAAGATCTCAAAATTTAGAATGGATAATGAATTTTTTACAGAATAGATATCAAAGGGTGGTTATAAATGGCGAATGTTCTTCATGGATCAAAGTTAAATCAGGCGTTCCGCAAGGAACAATTTTAGGCCCGATATTGTTTTTATGTTTCATTAATGATATGCCTAATAATATTTCATCAACTATTCGATTATATGCGGACGATTGTATATTGTACCGTCCAATTTTCAATGTAGATGATTGCAAGATATTACAAAATGATTTAGAAGTTTTAAGTAAATGGTCTGAAACATGGATGGTCGACTTTAATGTATCAAAGTGTAAAACTATGAAAATGTCTCGAAAGCTTCACGATATAACATATAATTATTTTCTCAATGGACAGGAGTTAACAAATGTAAAGTCTGAAAAATACTTAGGTCTTGTAATAAATGATTCTTTAAACTGGAACGACCATTGCACTGACTTATATACAAAATGTAACCAGGATCATGGGAATTATAAGACGGAATTTTGTTAATTGTCCAAAGTCTATTTTAAAAAGTCTTTTTGAATCACTAATTCGCTCACGTTTAGAATATTGTTGTACAGCATGGGATCCCTATAGAAACACACACACAGAGAGGATTGAACGTATTCAAAAACGTTACGTAAGGATGATGTGTAAGGATTGGTCTACGAGTTATAACGTGTTATTACAAAATGTCAAAATGAATTTATTAGAAAATAGACGAAAGTACCATAGACTTGTTTTTTACTATAAGATTGTAAATAACTTGATTAATGTAGGAGAAGTAAATAGGTGCACACGAGCGAACAGAATAGGAAGAAATGATAATACTTTTAAGATGCACGTTCCATATGCCAGAACAGACTATTATATGAAATCCTTTTATCCCCAAACAATTAATGAATGGAATCAACTCCCACAAACAGTAGTAAACAGTCAATCGCTAAATACCTTTAAATCGGCTCTGGTAAAACATCTCAATCTAGATTTTTGAAATAGAAGTGTCTTGCAATTTCTAACTTGTATTTCTGTTGTTGTATTTATATTGAACTATAACCTATGTCATGCTTCGATATTTTATGTATCAGTATTTACTGTGTAATTATGTATGCCATTTTACTGTCCATATCTGGGTTGCAAACCTGTATGGGTTTTTCTAAACCTTGTTTTGTAACCCAAGACATGTATATATTTTTATATTGTCTGAATAAAATCAAATAAAATCAAGTTTAAGGTCTCATAAAGGTATGGCAGGTTGTCTCATACTTGATCCTTTTTTGAGAAAATCGTAGCAGGTAAGCAGTTTACAAATGCATTTCTCTATTCGGCTTTTATCTCTGGTCAGAAAATCGTGTAAAAGGTTAATTTTGCTTCCCAAAAGTGAACAGAGTAAATTTAATGCAATAACATTACAGAGATCAACTTATCGTCATCTTGTGGAGGATGCATTCAAACGCCATGGAAATAGTGTGTTTAGTTTTTGGTTGCATGGATAATTTCACGAATCCAAATTTATATCATTAATTTGAACCATTTCTGATCAATCATCTCCTCTGTAGCGGACTGCCTTCCACCTGTGATATTTAACTCTGCTTACAACACCAGCAACCCTCAGGTTACGCATGGTACAGACCTGATGATCTCTTGCAACACCGGGTACTCTACACGTCAAAACGAAACACAGTATCTCACGTGCGTCGACGGCACTTTAAGTCCCGTTCCTCTCGACTGTCTACGTAAGTGGTATTTACCATTTTGACGTCACATGTCGCTTTCTAGAGATAACAAGAATAACAGTTATGATAATAATGATGATGATAAAAAAAATTATAATAAAGATAACAGTGATACAACAACTACTAATAATACATATACATGTACTTTAACTACTACAGCTACTATTACCACTACTCATAATAATCATGGCAATAATCCCAATGATATCAATAAGACAAATAAAAGTAAAATAGTACCCGGGAAACCCTCATCAGCACTATTGATGTTCACCCTGAGGGCTCTGCAATTATTATTACCCTAGCAATTGCTATAGGTACCCATTTACAACTGGGTGGAGAGTGGCACATTGGGAATAATGTCTTGCCAAAGGACCTAACTGCCGGGCTAATATTAAAACCCTCGTCCCTTGGATTGAGAGTCAACTGAACGAGCCACTATACCACACCACCTCCACCAATATTGAATATGATTAGATTAAAACATCTACTAGAGCAAAACGATGAAACAAGAGTAATTAACCGATAAAGTGATCGTTGATATAAAAACATAATGTATCTGAAAATGTATTTTTTAAGAGTAGAACATTAAACCGTACATCAACTTCCGAAGAAACATCTGTAATAAAATTGTTAATAGATGTCACTTTCCCGTAGACCCATTTTTTGTTCATCTTTTTTATTTATTCGTGCATTCATTCGTTTATTTATTTTTTGTCTAAACAATGTATTTGTTCCTCGATATATTTATTGATTTAGTTATTTATTTGTCTATTTATTTATTCATTTCCCTCCATAGGGGATTGCACACCACCGGTTGTAGAAAATTCTGACTATGCTGCGCAGAAAGACCCTGTGTTCACATCCCAGTCGTTCATCGTAACATGCAACGCGAATTACACAGTAGGAGGCGGCGACTCAACGGCTACGACAACGCTCACGTGTAACGATGGCGAACTCGACCAGGAGAACATGAAATGTTATGGTGAAAAATCAATTTGACTTTATTGTATTTCTCTCTATATCACTTTTTCAAACTTGCGTATTCATGCGCATCGAAATTACTTTGCTCCTTTTTTTCTCCAAACAGTACATGTTAATAAAATGTTTAACGTTACTCAAAGATATCAATTAAAGTGACTCGGTAACGTTGTTGGAGGTTGATGAAAAAACTGCGTAATTTTTGTATTAAATGTTACTTATTATATTCCTTCTAGTGTACTTACCCTCTTACATGACAAAATTCTCAAACCACAAAGATGTTTATGGTTTTATTTGAAGGCGTCAATGTGCCACACCGTCAAACAGTAAATTCTCCCAACCATTTTTGATTTTTTTTTTCCCAACTGCTCTTCCATGAAAATAAGACATACTAAGACAGGCTTCTAAATATCTTCCAACACTTAAATGTCTGGAATGGTATATATATATATATATAAAGCCAAATTATTTATTTGTTACAATTAAATACATCTAAAATCTGATCAAATTGTAATAATATAGTTGGGTGAATTAAGGAATCGATCAGATCAGTTTTTCCAAATTTCTATCATTAATAATGGTTTGTTTTTACCCAAACTTTCAGATTATCTTTAATTGAACATCTAGCATTGAAGTCACTATCTAGCATCGTTTTCGCTCATCTGAACCATGTTACCAAGTCCTTTTAAACCCTCCCGTCATCGTCATTGTCATATTTTAAAAAAAATCAATCTGTGAATAATCTGATTTTGTTTTAATTGATATTTTGCCCAAGTAGCAAGCTGCCCAGATCCAGGCCAACCTGCCAACGGGCAATACGAGTACGAAGGCGATGGGTTCTACCACGACACGGTGGTCTTCTACTACTGTAATGACCGCTTCGACCTCGAAGGCGAGAGCGAAATTATATGCACTGACGGGGAGTGGTCAGGCGTTGCCCCTAACTGTACAGGTAATGATGGTGATGATGATGATTTCAATGAAGATGATTATGATAACAATTAAATAGTACTATTACGACGACAACTACTACTGCTACTCTACTACTGTTTCTACTTATTTTTCTACTTCTTCTACTATTACTACTAAAAGAACAAGAACAACAAGACCAACGATAAAGAAAGTAATAATGATGATGATAATAATAATGATAATATTAATGAAAATAATATTAAAATAATTATAATTACAATGCAGATAGAATGATTACTGATAGTAGTATCAAGAAGAGGAGGAAAAGCACAACGTCAAGGAGAAGAGGAACAGGTACAAGAAGGTTGTACATCAATCATCCCCGCTAAGACCCCACGTTCTTCTTTCTCTATTCTCTCTCCTCATTATATTACTTTCTCTCTTTCGCTACCTATGTTTTTCCCGGTGGCTTCCTTAATGCTTACTTCGGCCTTATTTCTCCCGCTCACTGTCTCTCGGTTTTGTTAACGTTTCCCTAATATTCTCTCCTAATCGCTCTCTCCCTTTTCCTTCCCCTCTCTCTCTCTTTTCCCTGCTCTATCTCTCTCTTTCTCTCTCAAAATCCCTCTGGTACTCTCTCGATCTCTCGTCCCACTTCCCTCCATTTTCCCCACCATTTCCCCACACCAGACAAGGCTTTGTCTTACCTGATCTTGCTCACCTGTGGTCCGACCAGCATGGAAGTCGAGATCCCCCTCGTACTCCTTGAGCGCATCGGTGCGACCGACATCGGGATGGAAGGCGATCTGGGCTGCACTGGATACATCGAAGGCGTCATGATGAGGGTGAACACGTCGCTCTCGGGGTGTGGCACCAACAAAACGGTAAATCGATGATATTCAATGAACTTAATACACAATAGTACCGGCTTTAGTCCATCTGCCCTAAGGGAATACATTCCCACATGTAGCCATTTACTACACATGGATGGAGGGTGGCACATACAGATTAATATCTCGCCGCGGTGAGATTCGAATCAAGTGATTCAAGTGATCCACAGTCTGATGATGTATCCGCTACACCACGGCCCCTCTGCATATCTGCAAATAGTATTTTAAGAACTCAGAAAAGAGAGTTTTATATAAAATAGGTTTTGTATTAAAGAGCCCATCTTACTAGCTCTGAAGCTGTCGCGTGGCTCTGAACATTAGAGACTTTTAAAATCGCACGAAGACAATAGGTCTATGCTACGATCGATGTCCTTGTAATGCACTGCCTAGAATGGACGTCACACGTATCAGTCCACGCAAATCTAAAAGTCCCTATTTTCTTATATGTGCACGAGCGTGCAATTAAAACGCGTTCAAATGTGAAATGGACTACACATACCAATAAGGGAGTTTACATATACAATCTGCGCATGGGCAGATAAAGGTCATTTGTACCAAAAAGGTAAATCCCACAGAGATGAATACTGGATATGAAAGTTATATAACATTATTCATTTATGAACCAACGGTACATTCTATGATACGCATGTGGAAGTATTCTTTTCAAGAAGGCAAACAAAAGGTATTCATGAAGCACATCTAGGACTTTGGCAGTTATTATTCTAATATGCTCAGAGTGGAACTTATCCATGTGTAAAAGCTCTGTGGATATTTGGGGTCATTTGTACCATGTGCCCGCCCCCCCGCCCCACTCAGTGTTATTTAGGGTACGCATATGCGTGTTCCAAGCGACCCCCCCCCCCCTTTTCAGCAAAAGTCCGGTGTGTAAAGTCAATACGGGTCGACCTTTTTCTTTTGTATACGAGCCTTTTTCAGCATCCCCCCCTTTTCAGCAAAAGTCTGGTGTGTAAAGTCAATACGGGTCGACCTTTTTCTTTTGTTACGAAAAGGACATTTTGGTAACACGCATGGGGTCCGTCCGTTCTCGGAGTGGGGGGGGGGGGGGGGGCCGGGACCATGTGCTATCTGTAAACCCCTTTATTGACCAGTTCACGGTTAGCACATGTCCCAAATGACCTCGAATATCAACATATCTTCAAAACATGAAGAGGTCCCACTTTGTACATTTTAAAACAATCACTCCTACAGCGATAGAGGTGCTACATATATACATGTAGCCTTTGTTTCTCCTTTTCAAAGAACACTTCCACCTGTGTATCATTGAGTCCACTGCTTGTGCATAATTGAATAATGATTACATAACTTTCATGAGCACGTAGCCAGTATTTTGTGTCCGTGTATTTCACAATTAAGTCTGCAATGACCTTTTTCTGCTCATGCTCAGACTGCAACCGTATGCTTGCTTATAAGCTGCGCGGATCTGACTTGAATGTAATCCAGAGGGTGTGAATCAAATTAAAGGATCGCAAATAACTTAGATTTTACACGATAACAAATATGGCATTCATTTCGTTGTTCAATGCAACATGTATTCCCCTCAGTATCACTCTCGAGCCATTATTTAAAGCTCTGCCTCTGGCCTCTATGAAATAAAACATCACTTTGAACATTTTGGATTTGTCTTTTCTAATGCCTTGAGATTTGAACTTTGAACTTTGAAAATTATTAATTAAAAAACCCCATGGTAGCTCAACAGTTGAATTGGGTGGAATTTACATCATAAGAAAATCAAATGAATGCAATGCAAAGTAAATATGATACAATTTGACCTTACGACTTAGACATACATGTAATTATATTAATATAATTATATGATATAAGTTTATTTAAAAGCATAGGGATTTGTATCTCAAGTCTTCAAAACTATTTAATAGCATAATTGTATTGTGGGTTAACTGTAGTATCCAATATACATCGTGCTTTCAGGTATACATTTATTATGCATGTACTGTCCAATATGCAATATCCAAAATCGGGTAAAGTTCATGAATAAGCCAGTACTTTAGTTCACAAGAGACGAGGCTTTGTTGTATTAAACGCCTGAGCATGCAATACAAATTTGTATAATGTTGAACGTAGATTTGGATTTGTGAAGAAAAAAAAAGACTCGGTATAGTAGTAGGAAGTTTGCAGGAAAGGCTACTACTGTATAATGCATTTGACTTCATCAGTTATTTCTTCCAGTCAACTCCAGATTCACTAATAACGATAGTAAGCAAATAACTACCGTTGGTGAAGGTGATGGGACAAACTATCACTTCCGAGGCGATCTAGATGTAGCTATCTTTCCGAAGCGAAGCTGAGGAAAGATAGCGTATACATTCAGATCGCCGAGGAAGTGATAGTTTGCCATCGCCTGAAACCAAAAGGTGATTATTTGCTTCATATTTTTGCTTTTTGCTTCTCCCAGCTGGGCAAACTATCTTTCATCACGTGATTTACTTTTGTCTAATCGTACAGCAAGATTCTTAGTATGTGGAATATAATTGCATATACATGATCATCGACGAGATATATCTAATATTAGATATGCACAGTCATACATGAGTGTTGATACACGGTGGATATACATAATTATAAATAGTCTACATGCCATCACGTTTATCCAAATATACCGTTTACTATATACAGGAAAATTCCACCTATGTCACCTACACGAACCGCGTGGTCAACAACGGCTTGGAGGGCAGTCGGGTTGTCGATGTCCAGATTCCGCTGAAGTGCTCATACGTCATAGCCAAGGAACCAAATCGCCACAGATCACCTAATAAGCGAGTTCGTAGATACATTCAGCGTATGCGCGAAAAATCCTTCGTGACCTTTCCGGTGGATCATTTGGGATAAACTACTTGCCGGCACTATGCTTATTATACACACGACAATGAATGGGGATTGTCAGCATTTGTTACGTTCTAGATACAAGGTTTTGACATCACTTGTTTTCCACAAATCATCTTGAGCCAGGCAACTGGATATATTTTCCTTTCGATTAGCAAATTATTAAATAATTTTTGTCTTTGCCATCGGCAGTTGCCTCCCCAGAGGCAAAGGTATGCAGTGTCCTGACCGTTGCCCCATACGTTATGTTATTCCTTAATTGAACTGAATCAACGTACTTCTCGCCCGCCGAACTCCCCGGCTGCAGGGGCAAGACGAGAGCGACAGGCTCATCTTTCCTCCCAGAAACCTTTAGGTTATTACGCTCTCGGAAAAACATTTCAAACTTGACACATTGACATTTCACAACAAAATATCGTCAATGGTAACAGATTCATCGTCATCTATTTCAAAGAAAAATAAGCAAGATTGAACGAAAACGAAATGACTAGCAGATATCAAACTCGCAAAAGCTGTGGAAGGTACTACACACGAGAATTCACATTCACTTTGAACACATAGCGAACACGTACGCGCCAGAAAAGGCAAAACGCAGCGCCCGCGATCTTGAAGTTTATCCAAAATGACCCTGTAACCTCTGACGTCAAATGTATACAGGGTTTAACTACGAACTCGCTTATTAGTGTAGCAGAGCACCTTATTTCTTTCTGTATGGATTTTGTTCGCTTCATATCTCATGAATGACATGGCTAATGACAATGAAATTATCATGAGATGTATGATATGCATGATTATCGATCCCAACTAAGAGATTTTTGTTATCACCATCGCGTGACGTCATCTAGGCGCCATTTGTTAATTTCTAATATTGAACATATTTTCGTCATACATTGTAATTTCTGAATGATATTTGGCATGCATAAACTTGACGACATGGGTACACTTTTGGTCACACCCATGACTGTGCTCACGGCATGGTGGATGCGTTCGCATTCGTCAAAAATTAGACATGGGTCAAATTGCTTATTGTACCAATTTACTAAACGTTTCAGACCTTTGTAAACATTTCACAATTTTGAGCGCGCGTTTTTGCATGTACCGTCCGTACTGAATGTATTAATTAAATTTATTAACATGTATTGTGTCGCTGATATTATTCCTAGCCATTCAAAATCATTTTTTTAGCCATAATTGACCTAAGTTAAGCTCAAAGACGTTGGAAAATGGGAAGAGCCAGGTCATTCCTCATGTTATATATTTTTTAGATAATTTCTTATGTATTTCTGTGTTTTTTAACTTATGTATTTCATTGTATTTGTTGTTTTATTTAATTTCTCACTATAATTCAACTTTTTTTTACCCCAAAAATAAACACATAACTATAAACAAGACCAAATAATCAATCTTTTATCTTTTTTTTGGAAAAATTATATTCCAATAGGCTTATGTTTTGTACACAAATCACGAAAATGAGCGATTTTCGGACTGATATGCAAAAACAAAATGTCATGTGACTTTGTAACTGTAGGTCCGAATTTTCAAAAAATGCGCAAGACTCGAAAGAAAAAAGTCATCAAATTTCAGCGCGAGATTCTTTTGCGATAAAAAAATTATCGCGAAGAATGTAGAGGGGGGCTTCGAACCCCCCCCCCCACCCCCCCCCCCCCCCCAGGCTAGATAGGGTTAAAGGAAAACAATTGAATTCGATTCGATTATGTAATATTTGCCGTAGTTGTTTTGAATTCACTGTCGCTCATATAGTTAGAATATTTTTTTTGTAACCCCAATTTATGGTATTATTTTGTCAATTATTTATTCCTACTAGATCTGATTAATATTATACATTCTCAAATTGTATTTAATAATAATTTGCCAGTGTTTGTTTTGCGTGACTCATAAAGCAAGTGTATGCTACTATGCTTATCAACTGGGGGACCTACGCCCTTAAGTCATAAATTACAGTAATGAGGATCAATGCCCCACAAAAGGGCACTAATATAGCACATCGACACGGTTTTGATCCTTGGGCCTCACAGTTGCGAGGCAATTGCTTTGCTACTGAACCATGGATGTACGCAGCGGGGGCTAGGGTAGGGGCAGTTCCCAAAAATTAAAATAAAAAATGCAATAAATTATTAATAATTCATTGCATTTAACCCCGGTCCCTAACATAAAACATCCTGTGTACGGCCATGCATTATGGCTCAAGGCATGGGCACACAAAAGATTTTTTTCTGCTCATTTTATCATCTGCTCATTTTTCTCCTTAAGGTTCTCGACCGACTTTTTGTTGTTGCTCTATATGATCCGATATATTTGTATAATTAATAATCATAAATTTGATTTTATGAACGACGTGTTATTTTGTTGTTTGTTCACCTACTCCTGTAATTAATTTAATGGTAACAGGGTTGTACCGAACAAACATTCAGCACAATCATTTCTACTGTTTCTACACCCGCGATTACTACTTGTAGGCGTCACCCTCCACTTATAAATACAATTATATAAGTGGAAAGTGGACATCTTTTATGAGACCAAATCTCCCATTGAGTCTCATATGTGCTGTGTCTCGATCAAAGCGGCAGATCACCTAATTCGTCTCTGTGACGAATTCAATATATAGTTATTGTCATTTTTATAATGATGATAACAAATAAAGTTAAAACTGGTCTTTACCTTTAATAAACGATAAATAGGCATGAAAACATTCGCGGACATACATCGGTGCAATCATACTTAGCCTTATCGCAAACTTTGATCGACACCAATCACAGATGATTAGTAATCATAAAAAAAACATATTATAATACATTATAGATTGAGTAAGAAGGAATTGGCGTCATCAGAAAATATGCCCTCCGTGTAAAAGTTTGTTGACTGTAGTTAATCATCAACGTTTTGTAAAATCATATCTACTACTCAAAAAAACGGAGTCAGTGATCTAATTTGAGGCGGCCATTTTCGTTGGAAAACAGCGCTTAACAGAACCAGCAATATTGCGAATTAATGTGTTCTAGAGCTCTGTGAAAACGTAATTTAGTTCATGGAATAGGGGAAGACTGTTAGGATTATGGCAAAGTTTCAGTTTATATTTGGACTTGCCCTCCTTCTCAGCCTTGGACTAATTCTGACGGTTTCGAACAATAAGCCAGTGAGTGACAATGGCAATACGTTCGGCCTCCTTGCTGGCAGAAGACGCTTTCTTTCCCGAACTTAAATATTTTTCTTTAAAAACGTAATATATAATTAAAATCTATGAAAATCACGCACAATTTCATTCGACTTTACAGTTTACTCCTAATATAATTTTCATCTCAGTTTAATTTACAAAAAACACCGTTATCGATTGTATCTTAGTAAAGTTACAATCACTGTACACGGAAAGATGTATATGTGACTACGCGACACGTGTGCGGCACGTGCGCGATATCTATCCGGTCCAAATAGATATACTAATTTACCAAATATATCAATTAGTAGGCGGTTTTTCGGGAAAATTTGTATCATCACGTATTAGTCAAAATATATTCTTTCACATTATTGGTAATAAGAGCTCCCATTTCATTTTTGAAAGGGGGGCGTTTCGAAAACTGGTGTTTACCTTTAAAGGTAAAGACCAGTAATGGTCATGCGATTGCATTGTGAAAGAAACGTTGTGGAATCGATAAGAAAAGGTTGATCATCTAGCATCTAGCATCTGCAAGGTTCTGGAATCATCAAAATGAAGAAATTTGGCCCATTCTTCGTAAAGTTACAAGCACAATACACAGAAAGATGTATACGGGACTACCCTATATCTCTCACACGACCATGAGAGAAACAAATTTACCAAATAAATGAATTAGTAGGCGGTTTCCCGGCAAATTTTGTATCATCATGTATTAGTCAAAACATATTCTTTCACATGATTGGTAATAAGAGCTTCTGGTTGGCTCAAACACCCAGCAATTACCCCGAAGAAACTCAGACTGCGCAAATTGGATTTGACTTCTAGCTGGTGTGCTTTATTCTTGAGAAGTCGTAACAATTCAATCTGTAAAAATAAATAACAAGAATACATACAGACATTTAGCACATGTAAATAAATACTTGTGTATTGCACTTAAATTTCTGTGCTTGTGTTTTCATTTATACCTAGCAAAAATAACTAAGTCTGTAAATTATTTCTATAATTTATGCTCACTTATCTGAATACTCTATTACACTGAATAATTACTTGAGTGCTTGCATGATGTGTCCTTTCACATACTAATGTACCTGTCATAATAAATGACTAATAAAATCAATCTCTATAGCTAAACCTCTACGTACTTTATCCTCGTAAAGATAATCTTTCGTATTAAACAAATAAGAATTTACTTGTAACACATATGCTATATTTGTTCTCTGCAATTCTAACAGGATTAAAATAACTGCTTTCTTTCATAAGCATCGATTAACCACACTTTGCTTATTGAACTAACCCAAATCTATAATACTGTATTACATATCCAATACCACGACCCTGACATTTCTTTTCTATGTCATTTTAACCCAATGTGTTAAAACACGCCCACTATCGGTAACAAATCTATGATGTGACACGTCATTAATGCGCACTCTCATACGTGTTAACTCACATGAATCTATACCGTTCAATTAACCATGTGACTAATGTAAATTAAATTGGCTAAATTTCATCTTATATTTATACTTTGAGCAAACTCACTTCTTTTGCAGGAACTCTGGTTTAACGGGAAAACATTCCTCGTAACAGGCACATTGCATCTTAAGCCAATTTCTGATGGCAAACAGAAACACATAAGGGTTTCTACACCGACAACTGTACCCGTTCGTTGTTATTCTGACACACACTAAATACACGCTGACATTAATGGTGGTGTCCTCAAAAATACAAGGAAAACATTAAGTATGGTATCTTACAAGTACATCTCAATCAAGCGGACTTATAATAAACATGATACTTGTAACTGATGATAATGCATGAAAAAAGTATATTTATGTTCATTCAACGAAACATCCTCCCACCCCATGAGGGGACTTCCTCATAGTCTTGTTCCAGTCTCTTATAGAGTTTTTTCAAATGTTTTATTTTCTACTTTAACTGTTCAATCTTCATATCCTTCTACTGGGTAGATTATCGCTAGCTTGCTGATTGGTCTGCGATATTCCCCTGTTGCAGTCTTCAGCTTTACGTTTCTCACTTTGCCGTCTGCACCCGGATACACTTGAATCACACGTGCTATGGTCCAATGACCTCGAATCGCGTTAGCTTCTGCCATCATCGCTATGTCGCCTACGCGTACATTTCTTCTCTC
This sequence comes from Strongylocentrotus droebachiensis, assembly GCA_035222895.1. Taxonomy (NCBI): domain Eukaryota; kingdom Metazoa; phylum Echinodermata; class Echinoidea; order Camarodonta; family Strongylocentrotidae; genus Strongylocentrotus; species Strongylocentrotus droebachiensis. The sequence continues at coordinate 78,829 of JAVYIG010001247.1, read as the reverse complement.
ACAGTTCCATTTTCTACAAGGAACTAAAAGTGGTAGCACATCTTGTGCCCATCGCTTCCAAAACGAATCAATAATACGTTGCACAAACTCGACCCTATGTCTGGGATTCCGGGTCTCACGGAATGGACCGTGCGGCACCTTGCTCGAAGATCTCCCTAACAACAAATCATTCGGACAGAGGTAACCTCCATCATCTGGATCATTACCAACGCGCCCTATTGGTCGTTCATTCACAAGATTTGCGACTTCTAAGAAACATGTATACAACTCTAATGGTGTGAGCTCTTGCTCACCTATTGCCCTTTTCAAAGCAAACTTGCAACTTTTCACCATGGCTTCCGCACAACCATTCTGATGAGGTGCTCCTGGAGTAACAAACTTCCAAACTACACGTTTCTCGGCACAAAAATCTTTGAGCTCCCTCTCGCTCCATCCTCTAACCATCTCGCGAAGCTCGCGTTCCGCTCCAACGAACTGCGTCCCGTTGTCGCTCAGAAACTGTGCAGGCTGTCCTCTCACTGCGATGAATCTGCGTAACGCTTGGAGAAACTCCATCGTTGAACAGTCTGTCGCCATCTCGAGATGTACGGCTCTGGTATTCAAACATGTGAAGATGATGCCGTAATGCTTGGCCTTCTTGTTTCGACCCACCTTGACTAAATATGGGCCAAAGTAGTCGCATGACGTATAATGGAAAGGCGGGGTGAATGGCGCCAATCGACAGCTAGGCAGATTCGCCATAATCTGCGTTTCCCTCTTACACTCTGCTGCTCTGCACGTCACGCATCGATGTTTCACCGTCTTAGCTAGTCGGTAACCTTGGAGTATCCAAAACTTTCTTCGTGTCTTGGCCGTAGTCGTTGCTACTCCATGATGTCCCAGTTCATGTGTGCTGCGTATAATCATCAGTGATATGTGATGGCTGGCAGGAAGGAGAGCTGGATGCTTCGACTCGTATGACGTCACGAGGTTTTCGACTCTTCCACCTACTCTGATCACACCATCATCGTCAACAAAAGGAGTGAGCACCTTGAATTCTCCTTTCTCTAGTCTGGGCAGTAGACTGATCTGTGCTCTCTTTACCCAGTACTTCTCTGCACTATCTAACTCTGTCGGGCTTAGAGTAACTTTGTCATCAGGTTGGGGTCCCTTCTGTAACTTAGCCTTCAGGATTTGGATAAACCTGAATACATATGCGGTCGTTCTCAGGAGCTTTTTCCAACTCAAAGTTCTCTTACATTCTATCACTTCCGATGTCTCTGCTGTTACGAAGACTGACTGGGACTTTGTCTTTTCCTCACTTCTGGCACCTTTGCAATTCACAACTGCCTTGTCTGTAGGCCACTCTGACTCGTCAGAGAGCAGAAAGATGGGCCCACCCTTCCACTCTTCTGACAGCTTTTCTACAGATATACCTCGTGACACCTTATCAGCTACATTGACTTCACCAGGGATGTGTTTCCAGTCTGCCGGGTCTGTAAGGGTCTGGATTTCACCTACTCTGCTTGATACAAATTCCTTGTATGTTCTGGCAGAAGACTTTATCCACTGGAGCACAATCATACTATCAGTGAAGAAAACAACCTTTTCCACTTGTAGCCTCATCTCTTTGCTGATTGCTTCGTGCATTCTAGCTGCTAGTACTCCTGCCAGCAGTTCAAGTCGAGGAATTGTGAGAGCTTTGAGAGGTGCGACCTTCGACTTGGCTGTTACGAAGCGCACTTCATACTTGTCATCATCTGTCTTCCACCTCAGATAAGCGCATGCACCATATGCAATCTCAGAAGCGTCACAGAAAATACATAAGACTGGTTTCCCCCTGGCATTCTGTGGTTTCAGACATCTCTCAAGACTGATGTCATTGAGCTTACTCATTTCTCTGAATAGTCCTCTCCATTCATCTCCGTCAGGTAACTCCTCATCCCAGTCATAACCACCCTGCCACAGCTTCTGGATGCCAGTCTTTGCCTTGATGATAATTGGTGCAGCAAACCCAATAGGATCATAGATTCTTGCTACCTTTCCCAAGATCTTTCTCTTAGTTAGCTTTTCTGTCTCTCTATCTGTTTCTTGTAGATTGACCTTGTATGAGAAGGTATCACTATGTCTGTTCCAAACTACACCAAGCACCTTCTCTTCAGCAATCTCCTCTAAGAGTTTCATCTTTTCCTGCTTGTTGCCTCCATCAAGTGGCTTGTTTGATTGCCAACCTTTAACCTTGAACCCTCCTGCCTCTAACAGTTCATCTACCTCTGCGATACGTTTCTTTGCTGTATCTTCAGTCTCTACTGAATCGCAGATGTCATCCATGTAGATGTTTCTTTTCAGGATTGCAGCTGCTTCTGGGTACTTGGCTTCACCTTCCTCTGCCGTCAGTCTTACACCTATCTGAGCCATTGCCGCAGCTGGCTTGTCTCCAAACGTCACCACCTTCATCATATACACATCTGGTTCTTTCTCCTGGTTCATGTCTCTCCACAGAAATCTGTGTACATGCTGATCTCTTTCGGGAATCAATATGCGGTGATACATCTTGCTAATATCTGCACATATTGCCACTGGGTGTTCTCTGAATCTGAGTAGGACTCCAGATAAGTTGTTGAGTAAGTCAGGCCCTTTCTTCCAGTACTCATTCAAGCAGTGACCTTTGTAGATTGCAGATGAATTGAATACAATTCTCAGAGGTGTGCTTTTGTTGTCTGGCCTGATTACTGCGTGGTGACTGATGTAATGTACCGGTCCTTTGTACTTTGTCATTTCATCTTTCTCTAGCTTCTTAGCAAATCCCATCTCAGTCATCTCTTGTATCTTAGATTTGTAGGCTTCTGTATGCTCTGGATTCTTTCTGAGTTTTCTTTCTGCAGCAAAGAGCATCTTTTCTGCTAAGAACTTGTTATTGGGTAAGAGATCAGGATCTTTCTCCCAGGGATATGCTATCTCCCACTGCCTTCCTTCTTTCCTTGCTGAGGAACGGATCATCTCTTCCTCCAAAGCTTCTTGCTTAGTTAGACCACTATTATCACACCGACATTGCTTTGCATCGACACCCTCTGTCTCTATCGCCCAAAAGTCAGTGAGATCTACTGGAGTAGCCAGCTTTACATGCAACACTTCCTTGGTGTAAGTATCCTCCTGGGGTGTTTCCCCATACACAACCCATCCTAACGGTGACTTTCTAGCACAGTAGTCCCCTGCTTCTCTGACTTCTCCACCGTGCATTCTAGCACAATTCACTCCTACCAGGATGTCAATTGGTCCACTATCTCTTTGAAGGTCGTCTTTCTTTAGCCTGAACTTCTTCGCCAAATCATGAAGTCTTACTTCTACTGCATCCTCGCTGATGAGAGGAATTCCGATGGCTGCTATGATGATGGGCTTACCATCTTCACCTATCTTTCTGATTGGCACTCGGTACTTGTGCGTCTGCAAGACTTCTTGTGACCCTCCTATCTTCATCACAATAATTGTCGTAGGAGTACCTCTTAGTTGTAGCTCTGTTGCTACCTGCTGTCTAATCAGGCTAATCTGCGCCCCTGAATCAATTAAACAGTTTCCTCTCTTACTGGTTCCCTTGCTAACAAATTCCATAGCAACTATTGGCAGCAAAGCTCCTTCTATGCCAATCACTGCAACATCCACCTGACCAGTGCGAGTTCGGTTTCCACCATGACTTTCATTCTTGTCATCTGTGTGCAGCAAAGGATGGTGGAAATACCTGCACCTTTCCTCATTACTCTTCTCAGAGCACTGTCGTCTTCTCTGGCATGTAGACATTCTGTGACCACGACCTGCCTTTTTCAGGCAACTGAAGCAGGCATAGTTTTCCTTGACTAACTTCAGTCTCTCATGTGCTGGTCTTGAAGTTAGCTTCTTGCATTGGTCTACCCAATGATCACTCGTGTTACAGATCCAGCATCGATGTTCTGCTGTTTCTGGTTTCTTTCTCGTCTCTAGTGCCACGTGACCCACTGTGCTCTGTCGTGCTTCACTTCGGAGAGGTGCGGTGGCTCGCATTCTTGCCCTCATCTCCCTGTTCATCCAAGCGAGCAAATCTGTCATGGTGACAACTCCTCTCTCATCTTGCTGTCTGAACCAGACCTTCCTGTCATCAGCACTCATTTTCCTCTCTATGGCTGCAAGCATGTTACTATTGCTGATGTCCTGTTCTCTTCCTACTTCCTTCAAAGTAGTGTAACTGCGCCTTACTAAGTGCACTAGATCACAGAATCGGCTATCCTCACCGTCCTTCAGTGGCCGGAACTTGGTCAGATCATGTACTATGGCGTCTGCGACAAACCTAGGGTCGCCATATATCGCATCAAGTTGTTCCCAAGCCTCGTCATAATCAGAACCTATGCCTCTAATCACATCTAGAGGGCGTCCATGTAGGCATGACCGAAGAATGGTAATAGCATCCCTCTTCGTATATCTGGCGTCTACGAGATGCATAAAATCTGACTTAAATACTCCATAGTCTCTGACATCACCCGTAAACTTGGGCAATTTCGGCTTCTCCAAGTCAAAACTACTTCTAGACTGTTTTGGCTTTTCCTTGTCAGATTTGTTCTCGTTATGTTGTTCTTCTGGCTCTAGGGTTTCACAGACTTCCTCTTTCTTAGCTTGGTAATCCTTGACGGTCAACTTGAGATTGAGAAATGTCTTCTGACACTCCTCCATCCACTCCTCTTCCTTGGCGAATTTATCATCATCTTCGATGATCTCTGTGTAATTATCATGTGCATCTTGAACATCCTTGAAAACTAGTTCATACCTCGTGAATGCTTCTTGCACTTCTGTATATAGACGTTGCTGGTCTAATAACAGCTTCAATTCATTACCGTTCCTTGTTAACTTCGCCTTGGCTCCTCTACGTTTCAGCCTCAGGGTTTTCACTGCTTCTTCAGTCATCTTCACCACTTGGTCAGCAGTCCAGGTTGAATGATGTTCCAATAAGAAATTGAATGTATGGTTGGCTCAAACACCCAGCAATTACCCCGAAGAAACTCAGACTGCGCAAATTGGATTTGACTTCTAGCTGGTGTGCTTTATTCTTGAGAAGTCGTAACAATTCAATCTGTAAAAATAAATAACAAGAATACATACAGACATTTAGCACATGTAAATAAATACTTGTGTATTGCACTTAAATTTCTGTGCTTGTGTTTTCATTTATACCTAGCAAAAATAACTAAGTCTGTAAATTATTTCTATAATTTATGCTCACTTATCTGAATACTCTATTACACTGAATAATTACTTGAGTGCTTGCATGATGTGTCCTTTCACATACTAATGTACCTGTCATAATAAATGACTAATAAAATCAATCTCTATAGCTAAACCTCTACGTACTTTATCCTCGTAAAGATAATCTTTCGTATTAAACAAATAAGAATTTACTTGTAACACATATGCTATATTTGTTCTCTGCAATTCTAACAGGATTAAAATAACTGCTTTCTTTCATAAGCATCGATTAACCACACTTTGCTTATTGAACTAACCCAAATCTATAATACTGTATTACATATCCAATACCACGACCCTGACATTTCTTTTCTATGTCATTTTAACCCAATGTGTTAAAACACGCCCACTATCGGTAACAAATCTATGATGTGACACGTCATTAATGCGCACTCTCATACGTGTTAACTCACATGAATCTATACCGTTCAATTAACCATGTGACTAATGTAAATTAAATTGGCTAAATTTCATCTTATATTTATACTTTGAGCAAACTCACTTCTTTTGCAGGAACTCTGGTTTAACGGGAAAACATTCCTCGTAACAGGCACATTGCATCTTAAGCCAATTTCTGATGGCAAACAGAAACACATAAGGGTTTCTACACCGACAACTGTACCCGTTCGTTGTTATTCTGACACACACTAAATACACGCTGACATTAATGGTGGTGTCCTCAAAAATACAAGGAAAACATTAAGTATGGTATCTTACAAGTACATCTCAATCAAGCGGACTTATAATAAACATGATACTTGTAACTGATGATAATGCATGAAAAAAGTATATTTATGTTCATTCAACGAAACAGCTTCCATTTCATTTTTTGAAATTGGGGCGTTACCAATACTGGTCTTTACCTTTAATACACGATAAATAGGCATGAAAACATTCGCGGACAAACATCGGTGCAATCATACTTAGCCTTACCGCAAACTTTGATCGACACAAATCACAGATGATTAGTAATCATAAAAAACATATTATAATACATTATAGATTGAGTAAGAAGGAATTGGCGTCATCAGAAAATATGCCCTCCGTGTAAAAGTTTGTTGACTGTAGTTAATCATCAACGTTTTGTAAAATCATATCTACTACTCAAAAAAACGGAATCAGTGATCTAATTTGAGGCGGCCATTTTCTTTGGAAAACAGCGCTTAACAGAACCAGCAATATTGCGAATTCATGTGTTCTAGAGCCCTGTGAAAACATAATTTAGTTCATGGATTAGGAGAAGAATGTTAGGATTATGGCAAAGTTTCAGTTTATATTTGGACTTGCCCTCCTTCTCAGCCTTGGATTAATTCGTAGTAAGTAATAACTCGTGATTTTATATTGACGGTTTCGAACAATAAGCCAGTTAGTGACAATGGCAATACGTTCGGCCTCCTTGCTGGCAGAAGACGCTGTCTAGACGCTGTCTTTCCCGAACTTAAATATTTTTCTTTAAAAACGTAATATATAATTAAAATCTATGAAAATCACGCACAATTTCATTCGCCTTTACAGTTTACTCCTAATATAATTTTCATCTCAGTTTAATTTACAAAAAACACCGTTATCTTTTTTGTTTTAGAGCATTCATTGCTCAAATACGATACAAAACTGGTAGATATTACAATATAGTATGGTAATAATGACTGCTATGAGAGACATAATTGTTTTTATACGCTCAAGGGGAGATTACATGATAGTGCGATCATGTAACCTCCCCGAGAGCCTATAAGAACAACTAGGCCTATGCCTCGAATATTAAAGCAGTCATTATAACTTTTATATACCGAAAAGGGTCATATAATACATGTGCGACTTACCAATCATGGTAATCAAGTTTGTTTTCGCTATCGAGACCTAGTCTTAATAGGGTGTCTGATCGCGCACCATTGGAGTTTGTGTGCTAAAATTCTTCACATTGAGATTGAACGCATATTACGTAAAATGCCAAAATCGGTCAATAGTCTTTTGAAAAGTGCCCTAGGGCTTTTTTTTTAAAGACTATTGACCGGTTTAGGCATTTTACGGGAATGGCTAAAATCACGACTCCAATTTCGACCAATCAGATGGCTGGATATCTAAAGTCAGGTATATATATATATATATTTATTCAACGTTGAAACAACAATCTACTTGTAAAATCGTAAATATGTCTATCATGATTTTTAGATGGCAGTTATGATTTTCATTTTCATCGCTTTGTTGTAATGAGTTAAAGTGGAGAGATAGTTCTTTCTTTTATATCGTCTTTATAAAATGCTAGTTGTTTATGTCGGGGAATAGTTCTTATATAATTGGTTTGTCTGTTTTTATCTTTTGTTTCAGATGTAAACGGGGATTGTACAAACGGTAAGTAAGAAAATGGTCGCTCCATTCAAAATTCATGGTACGTCCAACTAGGAACAACCAACTAGTATTATTTTATTTTGATATTGGAGATCTAAGGTCAAAAGATATAGACTCGTTAACTGTAATTGGTAGCCATTCAATTAATCAGCTTATTCTGCGTCAAGTAACCATGTGTTTGATTTGAAGCTACAGTCATCTCGTTGAAAGTGACTGAATACTTATTAAAGATGAACGACTTTGTGATATCGAACGAGACATGTGTCTTTGAAATCTTTTTAAATCAACCACTCACCATATGGAATAGCATTCTATGGTAGAAAATTTAACAAAAATGTTATGACATTTACCACGATCGAAACCCCGCTTTTTAAACCACCTTTGCATAGGTGCGTTTTTCTAATTGAAAAAAGACGCCCCCCCCCCCCCAAAAAAAAAAAAAAAAAAAAAAAAAACGAAGTGTTCTCATGTACTAATATTTTTATTTGTGTTTTCAGCCTATTTTTAGCGCATATTTTTGAATGACAATTAAGTGGGTTTGTAACTGCATTTTTATGCTTTGATAGTTATAAGAATTCGAATGTGGCGTTCGCTTTTGGTTCAGTTTGTCGAACGAATCAGGCAATGTGTTAGGGCCATTATCTTTTTAAATAACTGTGAATACCGAATCATCTAAACAATACATGCTTATTTTGTGAACTTTTAATATATGTCTTGCCAATTAATTGTATCTCTAATTCTTTTCAATAAAGGCGATGGATCGACGTGCTCAGGAACAGGTAAGAAACTAACCATTCTACTCTAAACACACAATATTGACAACGTTCGAGATAATTTTGAAAGGTTTCTTTTTTCTAGTCATAATACTAATACAATCAGGCTTGTATTGCAGCAACAAAGATATCTGTCTCGATATTGATATATGTTCACATAAAACATAGTTATCGAAAAGAATTTCGGGGAGATAAAATCATACCAAAACAGACTTCTCTTTTTTGTAATAACGCGTTTAAATACAATTAGAAACCACCGTAACCTGCTTCAGATAATTAATAGATTTCCTTTTCATTTAGATTGTTGTTACGACGGTACCAATGGTTTATCACCGGTCCTGGGTTATGGAGGTGTCATAACCCCAATACAAGAATGCTATACCACCGGCGCCGGAAATGGAGTGACCTATACCTGTACTGGTGGTCTGAGGGGACCTCCTTTCAACGATTGCTACGATGGGACATGGCAATTTCCGTTCGCACCAGCATGCGAAGGTAGGAACTTTAACCCCCCCCCCCCTTGTTTTTTTTAAATCTCCTTCTTCTTTTTACACAGTCAAATATCCGGACATGATATCTACACGTAGCTTGTTGTCTCCTATGGTGTTTCAGAACTAGATAGAAGCATATATAACAACGATATCCATATGAATAGCAATAATTTTAACAATTTCTTCAAAAGTTGTCATAACACAATAAATACACTGTTGCTCATAAAGTTGGAATATTTTCTTTTTTACCCCAATTTATGGAATTATTGTTAGTTATTGTGTGTATGTGTGTGTGTGTGTGCATGTGTGTGTATGTGTCTTTATGTGTGTGTGTGTGTGGAAAGGGGGTTACGACCTATAGTACATGTAGTAATAATATATTTGTAAAGCGCTTAGAGACATTTGTATTAAGCGCTATATAAAAATTAAATATTATTATTATTATTAGTAGTAGAATTGAGACAGGATGCAATATTACTACAATACCCAAAGTGGCACAGTAACAACAGTATGAATTCAAAATAATAACATATCCGTGCAGACGGCATTAGATTTTTAAATTAAAACAATTAATGTTGTGTGGTTGAGATTTTTTAATATGATTTTTCGTTAATACAATGTCACCTTGCTGTGGCAGTATGTAAATGACACCTAACGATGGCATTTTTGTTTTCTTGGTATAATAATAATTATTATTAGAAGAAGAAGAAGAAGAAGAAGAAGAAGAAGAAGGAGAAGAAGAAGAAGAAGAGGAAGAAGAAGAAGAAGAAGAAGAAGAAGAAGATGAAAAAGAAGAAGAAGAAGAAATAATAATGATAATGGTAATGATATTAACAATTATATCAAATACACTATTCCTCTACTATTATTCTAAGACCTATCGCGGGTTATTACGCACCTTTGACATATTTGTTGTTGTAGGTATAATTCCATGCCCCCAACCTACGGTACCAACAGACGGCAGTATCACTCCTGATACTCCTACATATGACCTATATACCCGAATCACATACGCCTGCGACGACGGGTATACGTTATATGGCCCATCCGAAGCGGTCTGCTTACCGGGTACGGTCTGGAATCCGTCCACTTTACCCACTTGCGAAGGTAAGTTCTGTGTCATTTTGTATCTTTTTAGAGCAAAACCAAACTGCTAAATATATCGCACTCTCTAGCATGTCTAGAGGAACCTCAACCTTTACACTCATCACTGTTCAGTCATTTGTTTTTTCTTTTGTTTTTATTTTGTCTTTCTTTTTTTATATTTAATTATGTAACAAATGTATTATGTAAGGGGAACCTTATTTACAAGCATAATGCTTTTTAGGTTTCCTCCTCATTACTGCAGATCAAGTTAGCATCCTTTGTATTTAATAACTTGCATACAAAATTTTTTATTGCTTTAATACCACCTATCTATCGAGGTTATTGATATGTTCTGTTACCTTGTATCTGCGTTTACTTTGTAAATTCTTTTCATATGCAGTTAATGTGGAAATCAAACCTAAATACTAAAAAAATGAATTCGTTGCATGGATTGTACTAAAAGATTTCTTACAATTAAGTTTTTAAAATTTGATAACTCGAAAAGTATTGTTTCAAGACACTGTCAAATACAAAATACGTCTTGATACAAAATACCCCCAACAATCTATTTCATGATTATCGCAAGATTCATAAAACGCAGTCTTTTTTTTCAGACACAAATCAAACAGGGCGTTTCTCACTGATAATGGACTTAGATTAAAAGATAGTATATGATAGCTAGTTAAAGTCGAAAGCATTACATGACATTATTCTGTATTATAAGGGTTCTAAAATCTAAGCAATCCGATAGGCCAATTGACATCACGTGGGCGTGCATTTAGTTGTTTTTTTATAACGCAAGCTCGATACCCACCGATATCGCTTTCGCGAAATTTAGCCAAATTTAATTTGTGCATAATTTTCAATATCTAGATATAGATCTAGAACATTATAGGCGTAGATCTAGTTAGATCTATCTATCTTTCTACACCTAAGATCTAGACTATATTGTAAGAATGAATAGCCGACCCGTCTTATAAAACAAATAATGCACTGTTTTGCTCGTGTGTTAGGGCAGTTCCAGTGCACTCAGTTTAGTCAGTGCGATATCGATAACACACTTGCCCTGCGGGCGCGTGCATTATCGTCTATGTGGCCAACCTTTTAAAGCTCTCGGGCCACAGCTTACGATTAGCATAATTTGGCGGGCCGTATGTAGTCTCCCCCCACCCCCACCCCCACACACTCATGCAATACGTGTACACACCTGCAATTTTGCAAATACAAACAAGCAAACAACAAAATCAGTGAGAACAAAAACCAGGCTTACTTTTTGATTTCTTGGGCTGCATTTGATGAACCAGTTTCAGCAAGGCTGGTCACTAATTTGTCAAGTCTTTGTTTTCTATAGCCTTGATCACCCTGTAACTCTCCATAATTTGCTAGATGCAGTGTGTCATAATGTCTTGCTATGTTGTTAACCTTCATTACATTTACACTCTTGTGAAAAATGAGCCAAAATGGTTTACCTTTTTTTCCTATGAAGAAAATACTCCAGAGACTGATTTAAGGACTGATTTAAAGTTTCTGTCTTCATCAGAAACTTTCCTTTTCTTCGCAGATCTCGAAATAGATGCCATGTCGGTTGTTATTTCAAACAAAATCAGCAGAAAGAATATCCTTACTGTATTAGTTGTAAACTGTACATCTCATTGAACGCGGTGTAAAGAGAGGGGGGCTGTCCAGTTTACGATTAAGACTCATGAGAAAATTCAGCGCCGGGCGGGAGAAAAGGGTTGTATGGCATTTCAAACATATTTTTCGATTCACAACATATGTATTTACAAACATTACTGCGTGCGGAAATTACAAACTGAAATTATCACGTCGAGTGATGTTAATGTCGTTAATGTAATGTAATGAGAGGGACATTGAGGAGTTTTACTTTTGTATCAACCAAGCAACGATTCAATACGTTGTGAATGAAGAAAACAAATTATGGACATAGAGATAGCTGTGTGTAAATGTTTTATCCTATTTCATCGCCGTTATGCGGGCCGCATTTCATTTATGAGCTATTTGTATAAGTATTTTTTCAAAGCTCCGCGGGCCCGCGGGTTGGCCACCCGTGGTCTATGTGCACCGGCTCTGCGCTAACACACTCGCAACAGTGCATTATTTGTATACTGAGATGTCGTGGTCTAGTAGATACGCCGCCGGACTGTGGAACACATGCCGAGTCACTTATGTCCTTTGGCACGACATTAATCTACAATTGCCACCATCCACCCAATTGAAGTAAACGGGTACCTGGTACGAATCTATTCATTGAATGATTTTGGCGGATTAGGAAAGCTAGGCTACAGCCAGAGTAATAACGGGTCTTCTTTTCCTCTCGAGTATCCGATGAAATGGGTGCAAAATTATTAGTAGTAGTAGTAGTAGCAGTCAAATCAATTACTTAATATATTTGTCATTATTATTGGTTTATTATTATCATCATTTTTATTTGTATTATTATCATTATTACTATCATTAGTATTATTATTATCAATATTATTATCGTGATTGTTATTATTATTATTATTATTGGATTTAATCGCTCAGGTATTCGCCTACGCGTACCCAAGAGCAACCGCTGTCGTTACAGAACAATCCTTTGTACCGAATGTCATTCATAATATGTTTAATGCTAATGTTAGACGATAAACGATGATCCGTCACTTTATTTGGTGACGAATCGACTCTTTGCCTTGCCAGCCAGTTATATATTTTACTTGTAATTCTAACACCTACCAGGGAGGTGAAAGAAAAGGAGGCGAAACTCTTGTAATTTATACAAACGCATTATTGAGTTCTAAAGCGTAACAATAGGATGTGTAACATTCCACTTGGCTTTGAGGTTCCATGCTCCGAACCGCGCTTCCACTGCGGCGACTTTCGGAAGCCAGGCACCAGTTTTACATTTATTACAAAATATTAAATTACCGGCAAAATTTCAGTGTAAATCAAAAATATTATATGGGGATTTTATTGGGAATAGTGCATCAAACAAATTTTCAAATTTAGAACTCCGCCCTTCCTTTAATTTGTGTGCCAGAGTTAGTAAAAGAAAAATTACATCCTGTCAAAAACTCAATATTTTAGGATGATGCGCTAATTTGTGCATGCTTTAATGTCCCGTTATTTGATCCATGATTTACAATCTTCAATAACATTAAGTTTGCTAATGCGTGTTTTCGCGTGTTTTTTGTATTTTTCAAGTTTAAAAAAGGATGAAATTACACAAGTTTGTGTTTGCTTGTTCTACTCTTTACACATTCAACAATGGATGAGAAATCATTGAAAGGGACAACGAACAGTTGCTGTGATACCATTTTCTGATGTAGGAATTCTAAATCCTGAAATTTCATGCGCTCTTTTATCTCACCACCTGGTCAACAGTTGCAGATTAGCGCATAACTTTTCGGCGGCTTGGAGCATGGGGTCAAAGGAGAGCGGCTTGATTCCAGTCCTTCTCTATCACGTCCCTGCACCTACCAATGTCCTCCTGCTTAATCTTGCCTCTGCTCTGCTACAATTAGTATCATAAAGCCGGTTTTGTCCGGATATTCGGATTGGGTGGCTCCATTCATCTGTGGGGAGAAGTTGTGTTTCGGTGGGCGGGGTGTGAGTTGCGTGCATTGGTTGTTGCTAGGTTGGGCGAGCTGGTAGCGGCTATCGTGTGCAATTCGCATTCTGCCTGTTGGGATACGACTGTTCCTGACGGGTGGGTGGAGTCAGTCGTGTCCGGGCGGCGCAAATCTATTTACACGCTAGCCTGGCCATTTTTGGGATAAAAACAAAGGCTTTAAAAACGACTGATATAGGAGTCGAGCAGCCCTACATGCGAGGTGCGTTTATACACATGTACATTTGTCAATTTAACACTGTACAATATATCTCTCCCTCTTTGGTTTATTATTAACTATGCACACCATCCCCCCCCCCCCTAATTGTAAATGGAAGCAATTGAAAAAGAAAGTTACCTGCAACAGTAAATTGTTATTTGAATTAATGAATTACTGAAAATATTCTTGATATCAATTTAATAATTTGATATCAGACAAGAAAGAGAAACATAAAGAAAGTATTGAACTCATAACTATTAAAATCCTATTTACACATAGGAGTGAAGGCATTTTTAATTTAAGTAAAACCCAGACTGGCTTCCTTTGTTCTCTACAAATACATTAATGGGGAATCTACAGAACACTAAAGACTATTATAGTATTAATGACTGCTTTGAGAAACATAGGTGTTTTTATACGCTCAAGGGGAGGTTACAAACGAGCTATTGTCCGAGGCTTGCCGAAGGCAATAGCTCGTTTGTAACCTTCCCGAGAGCGTATAAAAACAACTATGTTTCGAAAATTAAAGCAGTCATTAATACTTTTATATACCGAACAGGGTCATAGAATACAAGTGCGACTTACCAATCATAGTAATCAAGTTTTTTACGCTATCGAGACAGCAGACAGTGTAAGGGCACAAGGTACATACAAATACGTGTGTGGGACTATAAACGGGCTGGATTTTTTGTGTTACTGAAATGTGCTCAGAATTCAAGTAATTCATCTATTAAATGACTATAACAGACAAGAAACAAGTCAAAGGTAAGGACAAAAATCAGTGCTTATCAATATAACAGAAATTTTGCATGAAATACCATTAGGAAAGCTATCTAAATTTGTCAGAAATTAGCGACAAACACACCAAATTCAGCGCTGCAATGACGCACAAAACGGCGGAGAATTCAACTTTTCATCCACCAAATGAATTCAAACACTTGCATTATACCATCTTCAATACCTGTATCACCGTTATCGCATGCAATAAAATCACGATCTATATCTAGACCTAGATCTACGGCTAATAATAAAACATAGGGCCTACCCTGTTGGTGTTCTTGCTGTCTAGCGACCAATTCTTCGCACACACACAAAGTATAGTATCCGCGATCGCTCAAACCAGTTTTAAGCAAGACTGAACTATTCCCGGTAACTTGAATTTTACCCTTGAACTATTACATGGGCGTGGCATTTTCACGTTTATTTACGGGAATGGCTAAAACTATGACTGCAATTTCGACCAATCAGATGGCTGGATTTCTTAAGTAAGGTATATAATAAAAGTTATACATCAAGTTTCTTCATATAGGTATGCATAGGCTTTCCGACCAGCGCACTTTTACGAATATTATGGCGAAACTGGCTAGGCTAGCGCGTAAAAAAAATTGCTCCACCCGGACGCTTAGCGGTGACCTGTGCGTCCGACGTGGACACCTTGCGGAACTGGTCGTATATTTTCAGTTTACAACTTGTCCCCCTTCCTTTTCCTTTTCTTTCCCCCTCCCTCTATTTATATCCTCTCCTCTTCTTTCCCTCCTCCGTCGTGTCCACCTTTCAATCCTATCCCCCCCCCTCTCTCTCTCTCTCTCTCTTCTTACTATTTCGCTCTTTAATCTAGTCTCCTTTCGACCTCTTTCTCTTTACTCAATCTTTAAATATCGACTACCTTCTTAGGTTTTCCCTATTATTACGTAATTTATATCTACGTGCTTTTGTAATGTCATGAATCTCGTGTGAATTTATGTACATTATGCGACTACATGTGTATATTGTAACTACATTGTATTTTGTTTATGTGCTGCCAGTGGAGGCCAACTATGCTTTGAATATGGATCAATACAAGAATCAATGTATATATTATCATTATTATAATCATTTTTATCATAATCATTATTATATTCAAATCTATTTCAATAACAGCCGACTGTGCCAAACCCACTTTGGATAATGGAGGCGTCAGTCCAGATCAAGATTCTTTCAGTAACGGCGAGGTTCTAATCTATGAATGTAACACGAACTATACATTGGTCGGGGTATCAACAACTACATGCCGCAGTGGGGTCTATGATCCCCCAGCCGAACCAACCTGCTTTAGTAAGATTTTCTTCTTCTTCTCCTTTAACACAACTTTGTTTTAATACCACCATCATGATATTCATTTAATTAGTTTCAAACAGCAATGTGAATGTGCTTGCATCATATTATTTCTACTTTATTTTTAAATTATGCATTTATTTATTTAATGATGTATAGTCATTCATTTATTTAGTTAGTTCACCTTTATTTTTAAATGATAGCCCATTCAATATATTTTTTTTAGCGGGGTTCTTTACAAAGGTACGTGATCATATAAATGAAAAGACACATTTAAACAACAACAACAAACAAACAAACAAAACAAATTGCAGCTTTATAATCAATAGCTTCTTACGCCAGTAATGCGTTTTCAATTTATTTTTTTTAAAGGGAAAGTTGAGTTTTTCCTTATTTTCTTCCTACCTAATACTACCTTTCTTTCTTACCATTAAAACCGTGTGTTATGCTGTAACGTGAACTGTTGCATCTCTTTGGTATCATGGATTAAGGATTTATTAGCTTGATAATCAAACCACATTCTAGCCTGAATCTCTTCCTACCCTTGTATTATTCAATTCAATAAAGGGTTTATTCAAAAATATCTCGCAGTCAGTGGCTGAATTGCACATGTGTACATAATGGTGGTAAATTAAACAAGATCGCCTCAGCTCTCTCCCTCTGCCCTTCCATCCTTCCTACCCTGCCCCTTTTTTCCCTTTGTCTCTCCCCTCTTGCTCTCTTCATTCCTTTACCCATCCTCTTTTTAATTCTATTGAATGTCCACCACCTCCCCCACCCCCATCCCCCACACACACACATACACACACACATACGTGACAGATAATCGTAAACAGTATGTTACGGATAACCTAGAAAACATAATAAACACAATCACAAAGAAGTTTCGGAAATCAACTTAAGGAAATTTCAATAGCCTTGCTCATCTCTTTTTGATACGTGGAAGCGGCACTAAAACAATTTACGTAATTACACGTTACATATTCCGGAAATGATGTCCATAGCCGCATACCCAATAGAGTATTGACAATGCCTTTGAGTTGTGATTTTACAAAAGCTTTTACGATTGCCAACACATTCTTACAAGTGATACATTACACGTGGACAAATTATCGCATGTCTTTTAATCATTCACCAGGTATGTGTAGTCCGCCTGTCGTGTACAACTCCGATTACGCTCCGGTCGACCACGCTTCCACGATTACGGTTAATTGCGACCCCGGTTACTCAACCGGTACCGGCATCGACCAGGACTTGACATGTAACAACGGCTATTTCAACAACGATCCTCCAGTGTGTTACGGTAATAACCAAATACACATTCCATTTCCTGCTCGTAAAAAGTGGCAAGAGTTTTGACATAATCTATGCAGCTAGGAAAATGCGTGAAAGCAAAAGATCTTGCTTTCCGGTTTCCACCAATAAGTGTTGATACCAGTAAAACACGCTCCTTTTCTTTCTTTTTTCTCAAGATGAATAAGAATACAATTATTTGCTCGAAAAGGTGTCTTTTTTAATGCACAGCTTCAGAAAAGAACACTTTTTTAAAATTTATATTTATGAACGAATAATAAACACAGAAATACATCAAATAATAAGGACTGCATACACCTTGTATTTTAATCACGGAAGAGGTTTACGGTACACCATGTGTAAAGTCCTCGAGGGACTGAGGAAAGTAGATAGAGAATAGAGGTGAGATGAAAGACGAGAAAGTGGAGGTTAGAAGGAAGAGTATCTTTCGGAAGTGAGTTTAGTCCTGAAAAGGACTGAAACCCAGAAAGTTTGGGCAGGATGGGAGGTTTGAGTAGAAGACTGGATTGAGTTGGAGAGTTGAGTAGGCGAGTAGAATTGCAGAGCAGGAGCAGGAGAGTAGACTCGACGTTTCGGACAGGTTGACTGTCCGTCTTCAGGAGTGAGTGTTCGCTAGGCGTGCGGCGGTTCTTATGGCGTGGATGCGGACTTGGGGGAAAACAATGAGCCGGCGGGCTCGGCAGGTTGGCAGGCAGCTGTCGGTGGTGGCGCGCGGATTGCGTGAATTGGCGGGAAACGAGTGGGCGGCGGTTATGCGGACGTCGTGTGGTAGGTGTCGGCGGGGTAGCGGGGGGGGGGGGGGGGGTTGTGTGGTTCGTTGAGTGGGTGTATCGATCGGCGGTGAGGATAGATATTAGTGGTGTCGGTCTGTGTGTGTTGGTCGGCGGTTTACTCTCCTGCTCCTGCTCTGCAATCGAGTCTACTCTCCTGCTCCTGCTCTGCAATTCTACTCGCCTACTCAACTCTCCAACTCAATCCAGTCTTCTACTCAAACCTCCCATCCAGCCCAAACTTTCTGGGTTTCAGTCCTTTTCAGGACTAAACTCACTTCCGAAAGATACTCTTCCTTCTAACCTCCACTTTCTCGTCTTTCATCTCACCTCTATTCTCTATCTACTTTCCTCAGTCCCTCGAGGACTTTACACATGGTGTACCGTAAACCTCTTCCGTGATTATTCATACCACCATGCAAACCTTCAAACATCACCTTGTATTTTGTTTATAAATTTGTATTAAGTTATGATTTATGAATATTGTCCATATTTTGTACTGTATTTGCTTGCGTCTTATTATACTTTATTTCGTTGTTCATAGTTATCGCACTCCTTAATAAACTGTTAAACATTTCTCATGGACACAGCGAACTGTCCCTCTCTGAATAGTTTTGACAACGGAGTCCGCTCTGGAGATTTAACCCCTTTCTACCATAACCAACAGGTGTCGTACACGTGTAACAATGGTTTCACTTTGGTTGGGTCCTCATCCATCACGTGTGATGACGGCGATTGGAATGACGATCAACCAGTCTGCAAAGGTAAGTTTACTAGGTGTTGAACTTTGGTGCTAAAGATGTGTCATGAAAATGGTAGGTTCTTAATGTACCAATACACTGGGTGTTATACATGTACGTGCGTGTTTAAATGTATTATCAAAGTAGTAGGTGATATGTATGGACCCTCTTTCAACCAATGCAACAATGGAGCTTGGCAATTTCCATTCGCACCGACATGCGAAAGTAGGTACTAAAACCCCCCCCCCCCCCCCCCCATTTTCTTTTTGTTCGCTTCAAATCTGGAAATGATATCTACACGTTGATTCATTGTCTCCTACTGTATTTAAGAACTTATGAAAAAGGTCCATCTTGGTGTATAGCTGCTTTCGACAGAAGCAGAAAAATAGAGAGAGGAAGTTAGGTTATAGTTCAAGTAAAATCCGATTAACAATTAGAAAGTTACGAATTTGGAAACTTGCAATGATAGGAATTAAAAAATAAAAAACATTCATAAATACTCGTAAGATTCATTGGATTCTTTTATTTAGAACGATAATAACCTCACTCCTACCCCCCTCCCGAAAACAAACTAAAGCAAACGGCGCCCATGGGAAATTCACCCCGCCTTTAAAGACCGAATTAAGGCAGGATGGCATGTTTGTGTGGGGGGATTACGATTTCCTTTCCATATTTTTTAACTGAGACAGGATGAACTATTACTATAACCCAAAATGGCACGTATGTAAATGCCACATTACGATTACATTGTTGTTTTGTTGTTGTGTTCTTCTCTTTCTGGAGGTTGATCATGATGATGATAATAATTTTACTAATAATAATATTAATTATATTGATAATACTATCAAATACCTGATCCTTTGACATTATTCTCATCGAGGATTGTCACGCACTTTTGACATGTTTAATAATTCGATAATTACGAAATAATCAAAATATTTGCATTTTTGAAGTCAGGGTAATAATACTAGGCTAATACTTTATAGGCGCTCTGAACTTCCCATACGATGGTTACATGATAAGCATTATAATAATTTTTGTTAAATCATTATTATTATTATCATTATTATTATTATTATTATTATTATTATTATTATTATTATTATTATTATTATTATCATTATTATTATTATTATTATTACTATTAATATTATTGTTAGATGCTGCTTGTAAGTGTCGGCTTGCATGGTGATGTAGATATACAGTAGGTTTGCGGTTGCACCATGTGTGTGAGAGAGAGAGGTTTGAGGAGTCCTGAACAGGACTCTGACTCGGTAATCTTTCTTTCTTTCTACTGTAAATATTATTGTTGTTATCGCTATTAACATTTGTATTGCTATTATTATTGCTTTTACTTTTACTATTATCAAAATATTATTATTATTATTACTGTTATTCTCATCATTATCATTATTTTTTACAATATGTTAGAATAAAAGCCGATTGTGCCAAACCAACTCTGGCTAATGGAGGCGTCAATCCAGATCAAGAGTCTTTCAGTAGCGGCGAGGTTCTCACCTACCAACCATTGGTCGGGGTATCAACAGCAGTATGCCGCAATGGGGTCTATGATCCTCCAACCAAACCAACCTGTTTCAGATAGAAATTCTTGCAATCCTTCACCAACACAACTTATATAGTTTATATCATATATATTAGTCTCAAGTAGCAAAGTGAATGAGCCTGCTTTTTTCTTGTTTTTGTAAGTAGTTCGTAACTCATTTAGGCTATGTGTTTATTTTATGACGAAAATCTTCGATCTTCAGTAATATTAAATATTAAAATAAAAATACCTTAATACATTTTAACTTATCAATTTGATTTGTGTAACTACATCAATATAATGTAGATAATTGGTGTCTCAATTTTCTTATTTACGCCACGATATGATAATAATTGTGGAAATTTTTTCAAGATAATTTCATTAAAGATAAAGGTGAGTTCTGGTCATCCGATTGCATTGTGAAAGAAATGGTGTGGAATGGATCAGAAAAAGTTGATCATGTAGCATGTAAGTATCGGTGTGTACTGCAAAGTTCTGGAGTCATCAAAATCATAATAAATTGGGCCCAGTCTTGGTAAAGTAACGAGCACTGTACATACAAAGATGTATATGGGACTACACAAATGGTGTCGAGGCAACTAACCTTGATTTCCTAATCTTGTTATGCTCATTACTCAGCCAGTTTACATTTTCTACCACAATTGTTTGGCAAATGACATTTATTTGTAATCTTGAACATTCAGTGTATTTTCGTTTGATTCTTTGAGAATTTTTTTTTTTATTTGTCTTAACCAGAACTCACCTTTATCTTGAAATTCAAATATCCTCCTTATTCGAAACATTACAATCCAGCTGCGTTTGTTATTATGTTTGTATGTTTTACATTTATTGTGCAAATGAATTCTGTGATAATCTACACAAATATTAAAAGGACATTAGTACAAATTCAAACATCACTCTTTCGAAGGGCTCCTTTCGAAACAAGTTTCAAATCATATCGAAAATGTAAGGTGAAATCAAATTTATACTGTTTCATGAACACACTGTAAACCAAATAAATAAATACTGTCATTCACCAGTAATATCACTTTGTAAATTGATTATAACGATGTGGCAATAAAGATGAAAAAGCTTATTTAGTTAAAACTCCGAAATGTCATGAGTTCACGTTGTCATCGATGGTTTATGCATCTCTTCCTGAGTTATACAAGCAGTGATTAAATGATTATTCTGTTTTTCATGTTCATCATAAACTCACTGTAAAGTGAGCACAAGATATAATACGGCGGAGGACTAAGAGAGAGAGGGAGAGAGTGTGTGTGTGTGTGTGGTCGTGTGTGAGGGGGATGGAGATAGAAGGAACAAAAAAGTTAGAGAAGACAGACACAGATGGGGAGAGAAAGAAAGAGTTTGATTTGTTACCTCATTCTGAATGTTTACAAATCAATCAATCTCCTGATTATTGAGAAATATTTGAGCTGAAAATATGTTTATTTGTTATGGAACGTTGTCTGCTTACGCAGGATTGGTCCCTGATTTTTTTGGAGAAGCGCACGTTTATCCCATATTATGAGAGGTGCTTTGAATTGTTTGATTTCTTTTTAACAATCCGATACGCAGCTGGCCTTAAACTTATACAATTATCATCTTAAGCTTCGCGGTTTCTAGTGATATATTATTGTCCGTATTCGTGATCTTCTTTCTATGTCTTTTTTATCTTAAGGAAATGTGAGAAAATAAGGCCACCAAGTGTAGATTTTATTTCGGAGTGGGGCATATTATTATTTTTATGATCCATCCTCTTCTTCCATTTCTTCTTCTTCTTCTTCTTTTTCTGTTCTCTTTCTTCTTATTTTTTGTCCCATGTGTATATCGATCTGTCATGTTTTATTTCTCTTTTCCTTTATCAAACTTATTCACCTAATCCCAACGGGATGTTTTAAAGGGATAGGCTTCCAAAAAATGGTTAATAAGGATAATAATGATAGTAATAATAACGTACTTTTTGAAAGCCCCTATTGATTGATGATGTGAACAAAACGATAAGAAAGCATCAGTAGCAATTTATTTAATGTCATTTGACAGCATTTTGTTTCTATACTATACCTCGTTTGGTTAAATAACATAGGGGAAGGACACGTACACCAGTGGAAATACGCATAACTTCGTCGCATACTAGAAAGAGAGATCTGGGTCTCACGTCTTATGTAATTGCCCCGAGAAGACGCCTTCAGGCGGATGTTTAACACAAATCGCTTTATTAAGAAATGAAAAGGTCAGTGTTGCAATGAAATCTCATGAAATCTTGTGAAATCTTATGAAACAATGCAATATTGAATGAGGGATAAACAATGTCAACAAACGTTTGTTTGCATATCAAACAATTGGCAGGGACATAAATTGGTGCACTCATACTTGGCCTTATCGCAAACTTTGATCGAAGCCAGTCACATATGATAAGTAATCATACAAACAAATAACTATACATTAAAGATCGAGTATGAAGACAGTATCAACAAATTATCATGTTTGTTAAATTGAATGGAAGAAAATAAATGTTTATTGGAATTGAATTGAATCATGCCCTCCTTGAAAGTTACTGATGACAGTAGTTAATCATCAACGTTTTGTAAAATCATATCTACTACTCAAGAAAACAGACTCAGTAATTTGAGGCGGCCATTTTGTTATGAAAACAGCTTTAGCAGAACCAGCGACATTGTGAATTCGTGTGTTTTAGAGCTCTGAGAACACATAATTTAGTTCATGGAATGATAGAAGATCGTAAGGATTATGGAGAAGTTTCAGTTTATATTTGGACTCACCCTCCTTCTCAGCCTTGGATTAATTCGCAGTAAGTAATAAATCGTGATTTTATATTGTCGGTTTCGAACAAGAGCCAGTTACTGCCAATGGCAAAACGTTCGGCCTTCTATAGCTGGCAGTAGATGCTATCTTTCCCGAACTTTAGTATATTTTTTTAAAAACGTAATATATAATTAAAATCTATGAAAATTACGCGCAATTTCATCGACTTTACAGTTTACTCCTAACATAATTTTCATCTCAGTTTAATTTACAAAACACCGTTCTATTTGTGCATTATAGCATTTATTGCTCAATGACAGGGGTAATAGTATATTTGTAAAGCGCTTAGAGACATTTGTATTAAGCGCTATATAAAAAATAAATATTATTATTATTATTAAATACAATAAAAAAATTGTAGATATTACAATGACTGCTATGAGAGACATAGTTGTTTTATACGCTCAAGGGGATGTTACATGATCGTGCTATCGCCCTGAGGCGTGCCGAGGGGTGATAGTGCACGTAACCTTCCCGAGAACCTATACAAAACAACTATGCCTCGAATATTAAAGCAGGCATTATAACTTTTATATACAGAAAATGTTCATATAATACATGTGCGACTTACCAATCATGGTAATCAAGTTTGTTTACGCTATCGAGACATATTTTTAATAGGGTGTCTGATCGCGCACCACTATAATTTGTTTGCTAAAATCCTTCCAGTTGAGATTGCACGCATATACGTAAAATGCCAAAATCGGTCAATAGTCTTTTGAAAAGTACCCTAGGGCTTAAAAAAAAAGACTATTGACCGGTTTGGAATTTTACGGGAATGGCTAAAATCACGACTCCAATTTCGACCAATCTGAGGGCTGGATTTCTAAAGTGAGGTATATAAATATATTTATTCAACGTTGAAACAAAAATCTACACAGTAAAAACGCTGCTTAAACTCTTAAACAACAGTTGAACAAATTGTAAACAACGTTGCTCGAAACGAAAGTAATTTTGTTAAACATTCGCTGTTTAAAATGTAATGACTGCTATATGTACTATACGAGAGCTTTTAGACAGTGTTGTTTACATATGACGACATGTGTCACGTGCCAGTAAAGTGAGCGTTGGCTGAAAGCTTTATTTCACATCATGGCCGACCAAGCTACCGACGCGCTTCTAAGTGACTGGGGTTTCAATGGCTTAATTGAAATCACTTTTCTATTAACCACTATGAAGTTTTTAACTTATAGCGTAAGTTCACAGTTAAAATTTGCAGTATCTGTACGCAAATGTCAGAATATAGGTAGACTTAAAATCGTCGCGTCATGTAGTGCGGCACTGATCGCGCACTCGGTTATAAGTGTGGTAAATTCCTTGCCATTAGAGATAAGATTTTATACGTGCGTGCACGCTTGTCATGCAAAATGGGCACTGTTTTTGCGCTAATTCATAAATTGCAGAATTACCCTACCACAGGCGCGTACGCAGGGGGGGGGGTGGGGTTAAACCCCCCCCCCCCTTGAGTTTTTTTTATGTGTTTGTTTTGTGTTAGTTTTTTTGTGAAAAACCCCCCTTTTGATTTTTTTTTTTATTTTTTTTTTTTAATTATGCCAATGGCTGACCTAAAAAAGGAGACCTATTCCCCCCCCCCCAAAGGAACAAAATGTCAAATTTTCAAATTTCGAAACCAAAAAAAAAAAAAGGTGTCCGCTTACCCCCCCCCCCCCCCCCCCCCCCGCCCCCCCCCCCCCCCCCCCCCCAGTTGGTGTAAACAACCCCTACTGAACAACAGCTCCTTTTTAAACAACCGTCTTTTAAGGCCCGGTCACACAGCCCTCCACGGGCGTATCGCGGCCGAATCACGGCCAAAAATTTCTGCCCGTGAAGCAGACGCTGTTGGACGCTTTGAGGTCGCGATAAAGACGCGATACAGCCGTACTTTACCCGTCGTTACACGCGGTAAGAAATTCACACGCGGTTGGCCGCGCGAAAAAGTTTTGGGCTGCCCAAAAATTTAGACCGCGGGTAATCGCAGGCGGTACACGACCGGGTGGTACACACGCGGTAAAGACGCGGTACAGACGCGGAACGAACGTGCTAGGACGTGCTACGGCCGCGGTTAAGACGTGGTTACACGCGGAATTGGACGCGAAATTTTAGCGGGTAATCGCGGGTGGAGCACGGTCATAGCACGTTTGTTTCGCGTCTGTACCGCGTTGTTATCACGTGCATTAGCGTGTGTACCGCGTGTAAGCGTGGTAGGCCGCGGTACCGCCGCGCTTCACCCGCGATAAGGACGCGGAACAGTCGCCGGCGTCTGTTCCGCGGGCATACCACGGGTAAACCGCGGGTAAGCCAATTTTGCACATTTTCCACCACGGGCAACCGCGGGCAAAAAAAAATCGCGAAATTTTACCCGCGATACAGACGCGAAAGGCTGTGTGACTGGGCCTTAAACAACACCGGTTGTTTAAATTGTGATTTTAAACAAGTTGTTCAAAATGTTGATCAACTAAGTGTTTAAACTTTAAACAACTCGAGATGCTTAACATTTCAAACCACTCTCAGATCAGGTCACCCGTTAATCCGAGGTTGTTTAAACTTTTAAACAATTTGTTCACAACAAATTTAACTGTGTACATTTAAAATCGTAAATATGTCTATAATGATTTTTAGATGGCAGTTATGATTTTCATCGCTTTGTTGTAATGAGTTCAAGTGGAGAGATAGTTCTTTGTTTTATATCGTGTTTTTTTTAAATACTAGTTGTCTATGTCAGGGAATATTTCTTATATCATTGATTTGTCTGTTTTTATCTTTTGTTTCAGATGTAAACGGTGATTGCACAAACAGTAAGTATGAAAATGGTCGCTCCATTCAGAACTCATGGCACATGAGCGGAACAATCAGCTCTTATTGTTTTATTTTGATATTGGATATCTAAGGTGAAAAGATATAGACTGGTTTACTGCCGTGTACTTGGTAGCCATTCAATTGATCAGCTTATTCTGCGTCAAGTAACCAAATAATGGTTTCGTCCTGCTCTTGCTCGGGACATTAAGATGTGAATATGAAGCTACAGTCATCTCGTTAAAAGCCACTGAATATTTTGTCAATGATTTTTCTTTTTAATTCAACTAGATTTTGTATTGTTTTTAATAACTTCCGGACTAATTGAAGATGAAAGACTAATATATTGAATATTAGATGGCTTTGAGTGTGAAACAAGAATATATTGCTCGAGTTATAACAATATTGGACGAGTCCAAGCAAACATTTACATATGCACGAAAACAACGCCATACAATATTATTATTTGTACTATTATCTACATCAGGCTGACTAGCGAAATAACAATATTTGACTTACCTCGGTAAATATTGCTTTGTTTTCGAGTGATGTCGATAGTTGAAGTTCCCGGATGACTGAGCAATACGATAACGATATTGATCAGTCACCCGGGTACTGTGCTAAAGATATTAAATACACTGATTTATTGTAACACTTGTAAGTCTTATATAGATAATAATGCGTGATATTGAACAAGACACGTATCTTTTTAATCTACATCAACCACCCACCAAATAAAATTCTATTGTAGAAAATTTAACCAAAAAGTTATAGTGATAAAAGAAGAAAAAAGCATGACAGAAGGCATTCACAACGATCGAAACCCCGCTCTTTTACAAAGCTCGGTGTTCTGTCTTTTGGGGAAAAAGGGAATGCGATATATGCGCCTTCCTAAACTAACTTGTTTTATCATTCCTTATAAGCTCATTTTCAGCTCATACTTTGAATCACAACTAAGTTTGTTTGCAAGTGCATTTGTTGATGCTTTGTTACTTATAAGAATAAAATAACTGGACTTGCATATTATGACTAACAAAATTCGGATGTGGCCTTCACTTTTTGTTCCATTTGTCGACGGAAGCAGGCAAAATGTGTTCAGACCATTGTCGTTTTCGAAGTGACTGTGAATTCCAAATTATCCAAACAATACATGTTTATCTTATTTCTTTCATCTCTACTTCTTTTCAATGAAGGCGATGGATCGACGTGCTCAGGAACAGGTAAGAAATTAACCATTCTACTCTAAAAACTCTAAATTTACAACGTTCGCGATAAAAAAAAAAGAATTAGCTTCTTTTATCTATTTATGGACCTAACAATCAGGCTTGTATTGAACCAACACTGACATTATACATGTATCACGATAAATTTATTAATATACTTATAAATATGTCAAGCATGTTAAATGAAAAGAGGTCGGTGGAGATAAAGAAAATCACTCCAAATCAGATTTAAAATACAGTTTTCTGTTTGAATAATGCATTTACATTTAATTTAGAAACCGTTATCTGTTTTAAATAATGTATGGTCTTAAAATCACGCCAAATAAAGATTATTATTGTGTTTTATTACGCATATAAATATAATTAGGAACCGTTAACTGTTTCAGATAATTAATAGATTTCCTTTTTCATTTAGATTGCTGTTACGACGGTACCGATGGCTTATCACCGGTCCTGGGTTCTGGAGGTGCCATAACCCCAATACAAGAATGCTATACCACCGGCACCGGAAATGGAGTGACCTATACCTGTACTGGTGATCTGAGGGGACCTCCTTTCAACGATTGCCTCGATGGGACATGGCAATTTCCGTTCGCACCGACATGCGAAGGTAGGAACCATATCACCCCCCCCCCCCTCTTTTTTTTTTAAATCTCCTTCTTCTGTTTACACCGTCGAAAATCAGGACAATACATCTACACGTAGCTTATTGTCTCCTATGATGTTTCAGAACTTATGGAGCAAGTCCATCTTGAACTGCTTTAGATAGAAGTATATATAACAACGATATCCTTATCAATAGCAATATTTTTAACAATTTCTTCAAAATTATTCATGACACAATAAATACACTGTTGCTCATAAAGTTGGAATATTTTTTGTTACCCCAACTATAGAATTATTGTTAGTGTGTATGTGTGTGCGTGTATGTGGTGCGTGTGTGTGTGTTAGTGTGTGGATGTGTGTGTGGAAAAGGGGTTACGACTTATAGTACATGTAGTAGAATTGAGACAGGATGCAATATTACTAAATACCCAAAGTGGCACAGTAACAACAGTATGAATTCAAAACAAAAAATATTACATACCCGTGCAGACGGCCTATGATTTTGAAATAAAAAAATTACTGTTGTGTGGTTATGAGTTTATGATATAATTTTTTGGTATATAATGGCACCTTGCTGTGGCAGTATGTGAATGACACATAACGATTACATTTTTGATTTGTTGGTATAATAATAAGTATAAGAAGAAGAAGAAGAAGAAGAAGAAATAATAATAATAATATTAATAATATTAACAATGATATCAAATACACTGCAGTCCTCTACTAGTATTCTAAGACCTTTCCCGGGTTATTACGCACTTTTGACATATTTTTTGTTGTAGGTGTGAATACATGCCCCCAACCTACGATACCAACGGACGGCAGTATCACTCCTGATACTCCTACATATGACCTATATACCCGAATCACATACGCCTGCGACGACGGGTATACGTTGGGAGGCCCATCCGAAGCGGTCTGCGAATCGGGTGGGGTCTGGAATCCGTCCACTGTACCCACTTGCGAATGTAAGTTCTGTGTCACTCTGTATCTTTTTAGAGCACAACCGAACTGTTAATTATATGGCACCCTCTAGTATGTCTAAAGGAACCTCAATCTTCGTACCATTTATTACACAGATCACTGTTAAGTCTTCTTTTTTTGTATTTTATTAAATATGTAACATAATTGTAAAGCATAATGATTTTGAGGTTTCCTCCTCATTACTGATTATTAAATCATCATCGTTTGTATCTAATGATTTGCATAAAATCGTTTGTATTGCTTTAATACCACCTATCTATCGAACATATTGATACGTTTTGTTACCTTGTTATGCGTTACTTTGTAAATTCTATTTCATGTTTAGTTAATGTGGAAATAAAACATAAATAAAATTCAAAAAGTCACACAAGAGAGTTTTTAAAATATCAGGGAGTGGAGATTGTGCACACAGTGTGTGCGGGCAAGTATTGAATCCAATGACCGGGGTAATAGTCTATATGTAAAGCTCTTAGAGACGTTTGTATTAAGCGCAATATAACAGCGGAATAGTATTATGATTATTATTTTCATTCTTATTATTGTCTTTAGTATTGGTTTATTATTATAATTATTTATATGTATATTATTTTCATTATTACTATCATTATTACTATTATCATTATCATTATTGTAATTGTTATTATTATTAATATTATTATTATTATCATCATTGTTATTATCATTATTATATTCAAATCTATTTCAATAACAGCCGACTGTGCCAAACCCACTTTGGATAATGGAGCCGTCATTCCAGATCAAGATACTTTCAGTAATGGCGAGGTTCTCATCTATGAATGTAACACGAACTATGGATTGTACGGGGTATCGACCACAACATGCCGCGGTGGGGTCTACGATCCCCCAAATCAACCAATCTGCTACAGTAAGATTTTCTTCTTTCTCTCCTTCAACTCAACTTCGTTTATCATCATGATATACATATAATTAGTTTCAAATAGCAATGTGAATGCGTCTGCATCTTTTTTTGTTTTCATGTATTTT
Source organism: Strongylocentrotus droebachiensis (assembly GCA_035222895.1). Taxonomy (NCBI): domain Eukaryota; kingdom Metazoa; phylum Echinodermata; class Echinoidea; order Camarodonta; family Strongylocentrotidae; genus Strongylocentrotus; species Strongylocentrotus droebachiensis. The sequence continues at coordinate 49,155 of JAVYIG010001247.1, read as the reverse complement.
GTAACTTATTGATTTAATTATGTAGTAAGTAGTAATTCATTTATTTAGGTAGTTCACATATTAAAAAAAGAATGGCTCATTCAATGGAAAATGGTTTTCAGCCGGGTCCAATACAAAGGTGCATTTCCATACAAATAAAAAGAGACATTTAAACAACATCAACAAAGATGCTTTTTACGCCACTAACACGTTTGAAATAAAGATCCCTTTTAGTTTTTCCTTTTTTTCTTCCCACCTGATCAACTAAACTATATCTCCGTCCTTACCATGTTTTATGCTATAACGTGGACTGTTGCATCTTTTTGCTATTAGGTTTTCCCGGCCAATTTCGTAAAAGCAGCAGTCAATTTCATTAACGTGCATTCATGTTCGAGCATATTTTCTCCACTCGTTGCTCCCCTGTTTCATTTTTAAACTTGTTGCATTCAATTTCGTTTCGAACATGCACATTCAAATTAAAACTTGGTTCAGTCAATTTGGCAATGCGTAAGGATCATTCAATTTCGCCAATGTTGAGCGGGAGGTGAATTCTTTGGCAAATTGCTGTTTCATATTCGTCTATGGGCAACCTCTTTCGCAATCGGGTCATTTAAATTAAAACTAGACCTCATAATCAAAGTATGAGGCTGGATGTTCATTCGGATATTCAGTTTTTCATGTTCATTTGTTTATTCTTTTTCTCTATGATCTTTTCTGACATGATTTCACATTATACAATCTTTTTATATGTCTGATATATTTATATTGCATTTTATGTTTTCTCTTTCTTTCGACATTCTTTATTTTTGTTGAAACATCTCTTTATTCATATCTTCATGTTTTTCATTATAACTGCCTTTTTTTAATGGTTTATTTTGATCAATCTTGATTGAGTAGGTGATCTTTCTTTCTTTTCATTTAACATCTTTTTCTTTATTCATTATTGTATTTTGTTTCCATAAAGCCCATGTCTATTAAACCTGAACTCTACCTACAAGATCTGTTTATATATAGCTTGTGCTTAGAAGAGAAGTCACAAATTGTGCACCTCTGGGGACAGTTACCTGTGCAATGACAGAACGAATACGCATGTCATTCCTCCAAGTAAAGTTTGCATGAAACTATTCAAACAGAAGTTTATTAAGTGACAAATTAACATCAAATGAAAAGCAATGCACAAATGTCACATATGTATACCTAATCACGAAATTGTGGCAAGAGTATGAAATCGCATGCTACTAAATCAAATTGAATGACGCAATTAGCTTTTTGAATGTTGATCTACATAGTCTTATTCAATTCAATTCAATTCAACAAAGGTTTTATTCCAACATATATTACAGCCAGTGGCTGAATTGCACATGTGTACATATATGGTGGAAATTTAACAAAATCGCCCCAGCTCTCACTCTCTACCCTTCCGTCCTTTCTACCCTTCCCCTTTCTCCCTTTGTCTCTCTCCCTCTTTCTCTCTTCATTCCTATATCCATCCTTTGTTTATTCTTATGAATTTCCACACCTACCCCCCCCCCCCCACACACACACACACACACACATATAGCACACATGTGACAGATCATCGTAAACACACTTTAATAAGTGTTACGGATTACCCAGGATACATAATAACACAATCACAAAGAAGTTTCGGAAATCAACTTAAGGAAATTTCAAAAGCCTTGCTCATCACCTTTTATAATGTGCAAGCGGCACTATGACATATTACATAATTATACGTTACGTATTCCGAAAATGATATCCATAGCATACCAATACGGTATTGTGTCAAGCAGGAGCGATTCTACAAAATTTATTTATTAATATTTATCATTAATATAAATTGATTACTCAATACATTATTTAATGTATTTCTTTTTTTCTGAGGACGTGTCCCCTCCCTTGCAATATCACTTATCATCATCATTATTATTAATAGTAAAATTAGCAGTAGTAGTAGTACAATTATTACTACTTCTACTACTACTACTACTACTACTACTACTACTATTACTAATAAAATGGTACTCCAATGAAAGCCTGTGCATGATTCATAATCCTAAAATACTAATTGTCCATGTCAGGGAATAATTTGTACATAATTAATTTGTCTCTTTTTTGTCTTTTGTTTCAGATGTAGCCAGTGATTGTATAAACAGTGAGTATGAAAATGGTTCCTTTTTCTCATTCAGAGCAAATGATACATGTGAGGATACCCGCATCTTATTGTTTTCTTTTAATATTCGATGACTTAGGTGAAAAAATACTGGTTACTGGTATCCATTCAATTGATCATCTTATTCCGCGTCAATTAATTATGCGTTTGATTGATGGTTTTATTCTGCTCTTGCCGGCCCGGGACCCTTAAATGTCCATATGAAGTTGTACTTATCTCGTTGCTAGTGACTTAATATCTTCCAGTGTTTTTTTTCTTCAACTAGATTTTTTTAAATCTTTACTACTCCATTTTAGGTTGGAGTGCACCTGTGAGTTGATGTATTCTGTTGACCGAAAGCCATCTCTCATAATAGGGTCTCCTAAATAGACTAGATTACTGTCATACCAGCCTTTATAAAATGATTATCATACACCACATGTTTGTTGTGCCAAATGATCTGATTTGAAACTTGTACCGGTTCATTAGCTATACAAACATCTTTCACTGTAGTGCAGTATCTAATCATTTCCCATGCCTTCAAGATTTATATGTAAAATTATGGAATTTTCCTTTGAACTAGAAAATCATTAAGTTTGTTTACACTATAAGAGCAGTCCAACAGTAAATTGTTGCCTCCCAACAAGATGAACTAATAAGAAAACATTGTTTTCCACGCTCCATTACTCTCATTGAAAAATCTACCCAACCTTTCAGTCGGAAGCTGAACAATAGACCATTTTCGTAATGTAACCAAATGAATGCATAAGTCCTTGTGAAGTGCCTCAATACAAATTATTTCATTCACCTGATAAGAATAATAGTAGTTCAATAGACAGAATCTGAACTGCATACATTATTTGTTGCCAGGTTGGACAAATATTATGTCTTGACCTACCTAGCAACACTTAATATATGCAGTTGCATTCTGACTATTGAAATACTATTATTCTTAATGCTAAATATATTACTCATTGCGGATATAGTATCGAAAATAATATCGCTAGTGATATTCGTTTGTCTCGCAATGTGGTCAATAAGGAATCTAAAAGATCACGACGTTTCGTATGCTACTGCAATACTTCGTCAGGTGATAAAAACTGTTGTAAGCAAGGGTCTTTTATACTTTACGGGAGGACCGTAAAGCGGTCTAAAATTCGATCGATAATTGGAACAATAACGCCCAATGCCTATTGGTCGACGCACACGGTGATCGACCAATCACCAAGGCCGCTGGTTCGGCCGCTGGTTCGGCTGATGCACCAGGCCTATTGGCCGACGCATACGGTACTCGACCAATCAACGGGCCGCTGGCTCGGGCCGTCTGCTGAATGGAATCGACCGTTGTTGGCTGGCAGGACGGCGAGTGTCATGGCGGCGTATCGTCCGCATCCAAAATTCGGGGATATCGATCCCGTTGTCTCTGTTGAAATTATTAGGATTGAGACGGATATTGATAGCTTCTTTTACCCTCCGTGTATACCAATGCCGTTCTTGGGAAAGGCACTGAACCCCGTCCCAGTCTGGTTGATGCTGGTTGTCCCAAGCATGTTCGGCTACGGCTGAGTTGTCAGTTCGACGGAGTCTGACGTCCCTCTTATGCTCAGTGATTCTTTCTATTATTCTTATCAGGTGCATGAAATAATTTGTATCGAGGCACTTCACAAAGACTTATGCATTAAATTTGGTTACATTACGGAAATGGTCTATTGCCTTTGTATGCCAAGTATGTTTGTACCACCTTTACTGTAGTCTTTCGTAACAGAAACCCTTTTGATTTGTTTTCTATCTTCCCACTCCAAATAAATTTGAATATAATGCCTAATATCACCTTCAAAAAATTTGGAGAGATGGAATCAACCATGAGCAAGTGAGAAATCGGACTAAGTGCTAGACTTTTCAGTACTGTGACTCTTCCAAAAATGTTTAAGCGTCTTTTTGTCCAGCTATTTATCAAGAATTTTCGTCAATTTTATCAACTTCTGCTCCCAATCTGTCTTTAGAGCTTCATTAGTATTAAAATAGATATAATGACCTAAATATTGTATAGGCTTGTGGGTCCATTTCAGATCATGTTTCTCTAAATTCCAACTTATACCAGTGTCTCCTAACCATATCATGACTGTCTTTTCTTTATTTAGTCTTGGATCTAAATGATTCAGTCCATACAAATTTCACATCAATGAAATTTCATCCGGAACAAAAAATAATGTATCGTCGGTATATTGCAACAACTTTAGATTGAAGTCATACCCAACCATTTATATCGGTTTAATATTGTTATTTTTTCTCACTTTATTTGCCATGAGTTCGGAAGCTGAGATAAACTATAATGACGACAATGGACATCCTTGTCGTATGCCTCTTTCAACATCAAAACTTTTAGAAATCCAAACATTAACCAATACCGAACTTGAAATATTTGTGTATAAGACAGAGATCCATTTGCGGAATGGCTCACCAAAATTAAACTTTTCTAAACATAAGTTAAGGAATTGTATATGTAAGACATCCAATGCTTTAGTAAAATCTGCTAGCACAAATTGCTCCAGTTTGACCATTTTTGATGAAATATTTAATGATATCTTTGTCAACCTTATATCAACCTAAATAAGTTTTAAAAGTGTTAAAACCATTATCATTTTCAAAATGACTGTGAATACTAATTCATACGTGTTTATTTTTTGAACTCCTGTCTTTTGCTTTACCAATTTTTTTCATCTCTCTAACTTGTTCAAATAAAGGCAATGGAGTGCCGTGCACAGGAACAGGTATGGAATAACTTTTCTACTCTTAAAAACACATTGTTATCAACGTGCGATATGATTGTTAAATTATTTTTTAGTTTCTTTTATCTATTCAAAAACGTTACATGTGCAATCAGGCTTGTATTGCAGCAACAAAAACATTGTATCACGATGTATTTATTTGTATACAAATTTATAGATATAACATGGTAAAAACAGAATTCCGTGAAGATAAATTCACAACAAATCAGATTTAAAATGTGTTTTCCGTTTTAAACGTGTTCATATTTAATTGGAAACCGTTACCTGTTTCAGAGAATTCATGGCCTGACTTTTTTTCATTTAGATTGTTGTTACGACGGTACCAATGGCTTATCACCGGTCCTGGGTTCTGGAGGTGGCATAAACCCAATACTAGAATGCTATACCACCGGTGCCGGAAATGGGGTGATCTATACCTGTACTGGTGATCTGAGGGGACCTCCTTTCAACGATTGCTACGATGGGACATGGCAATTTCCGTTCGCACCGACATGCGAAGGTAGCAACTAACCAGCCCCCCCCCCCCCCCCCCCCCCTCCTCCGCCCTCCACAACTTTTTTTTTTTTCTTCTTCTTCTTTTTTGACCGTCGCGAATCGGGACATGATAGCTACACGTAGCTTTATTGTCTTCTACGGAGTTTCAGAACTTATTGAGAAGGTCGCTATCTGATATTTAGCTGCTTTTGATAGAAGCAGAAACGATGGAGAGGAAGTCAGGTACAATTTTAAGGGAAATCCGAATAAAGAAGGGAAAGCTGATTTTGTTTAAATTGTAATAATAACAATATGTAAGAAAATATATAACACAATCAATATACATAGCATTCAGTGGAGTTTTGGGGGGACAATAATGACCTCACAAACGAAGTAAACGGTGCCCATGGGAATTTCTCCCCGCCTCAAAAGACCAAATTAAGGCAGCATTGCATGGGTGTGTGTGGGAGTGGGGGTTAAGATTTCGAGTACACTTATTAGAATTGAGATGAAATGCACTATTACACGAAGTGGCACGTATTATCACAACAAGGTGACATTATATTAATTAAAACCGAAGACCGTCTGCCAAGGTATGGTTATGATGTTATGGCATGATTGTTAATATAATGTCAGCTTGTTGTGACAGTATGTAATGCCACATTACGATTACATTTTTTTTCTTCGGGGGGGGTCCCTATATGCATGATGATGATGATGATGATGATGATGATAATGATAAAAATATTAGAAATTATAATAATGATAATAATAATGTTGATAATATCAAATATACACTAACCCTCTACTATTATTCTAATACATGTCACTGGTTATTACGCACTTTTTAAATTTGTGTTGTTGTAGGTATAACTTCATGTACCCAACCTACGGTACCAACAGACGGCAGTGTCACTCCTGATACTCCTACATATGACCTATATACCCGAATCACATACGCCTGCGGCGACGGGTATACGTTAGGAGGCCCTTCCGAAGCGGTCTGCGAATCGGGTGGGGTCTGGAATCCGTCCACTGTACCCACTTGCCAAGGTAAGCTCTGTGCCATTCTGTATCTTTTTAGAGCACAACCAAACTGCTAAATATATCGCACCATCTAGTATGTCTAAAGGAACCTCAATCTTCGTACCATTTATTACACAGATCACTGTTAAGTCTTCTTTTTTGTTGGTATTTTTTTAAAATATGTAACATGACTGTGTATTATGTAAAGGGAACCTTATTCACAAGCATAATGACTTTGAGGTTTCCTCCTCACTACTGATTATTAAGTTATCATCGTTTGTATGATTGGCATACACTCGTTTGTATTGCTTTAATACCACCTATCTATCGAACATATTGATACGTTTTGTTACCTTGTTATGCGTTACTTTGTAAATTCTATTTCATGTTTAGTTAATGTAGAAATAAATCATAAATAAAATTCAAAAAGTCACACAAGAAAGTTTTTTAAAATATCAGGGAGTGGAGATTGTGCACACAGTGTGTGCGGGCAAGTATTAAATCCAATGACCGGTTATTATGTAAAGCTCTTAGAGACGTTTGTATTAAGCGCAATATAACAGCGGAATATTATTATTATTATTATTTTCATTCTTATTATTGTCTTTAGTATTGGTTTATTATATAATTATTTATATGTATATATGATTTCCATTGTTACTATCATTATTATCATTATCATTATCATTATTTTCATTGTTATTTTTATTAATATTATTATTATTATCATCATTGTTATTAGCATTATTATATTCAAATCTATTTCAATAACAGCCAACTGTGCCAAACCCACTTTGGATAATGGAGGCGTCATTCCAGATCAAAATTCTTTCAGTAACGGCGAGGTTCTCATCTATGAATGTAACACGAACTATACATTGGTCGGGGTATCGACAACAACATGCCGCAGTGGAGTCTATGATCCCCCAACTCAACCAATCTGCTACAGTAAGATTTTCTTTTTTTTCTCCTTCAACTCAACTTTGTTTACCATCATGATATACATATAATTAGTTTCAAATAGCAATGTAAATGCGTCTGCATCTTTTTTTTCATGTATTTCGTAACTTATTGATTTAATTATGTAGTAAGTAGTAATTCATTTATTTAGGTAGTTCACATATTAAAACAAGAATGGCTCATTCAATGGAAAATGGTTTTCAGCCGGGTCCAATACAAAGGTGCATTTCCATACAAATAAAAAGAGACATTTAAACAACATCAACAAAGATGCTTTTTACGCCACTAACACGTTTGAAATAAAGATCCCTTTTAGTTTTTCCTTTTTTCTTCCCACCTGATCAACTAAACTATATCTCCGTTCTTGCCATGTTTTATGCTATAACGTGGACTGTTGCATCTTTTTGCTATTATGGATTATATAATAATAATAATATAATAGCCTGAATCTCTCCCTATTCTTGTCTTATTCAATTCAATTCAATTCAACAAAGGTTTTATTCCAACATATATTACAGCCAGTGGCTGAATTGCACATGTGTACATATATGGTGGAAATTTAACAAAATCGCCCCAGCTCTCACTCTCTGCCCTTCCATCCTTTCTACCCTTCCCCTTTCTCCCTTTGTCTCTCTCCCTCTTTCTCTCTTCATTCCTATATCCATCCTTTGTTTATTCTTATGAATTTCCACACCTAACCCACACAAAGACACACACATAGCACACATGTGACAGATCATCGTAAACACACTTTAATATGTTACGGATTACCCAGGATAAATAATAAACACAATCACAAAGAAGTTTCGGAAATCAACTTAAGGAAATTTCAAAAGCCTTGCTCATCACCTTTTATAATGTGCAAGCGGCACTATGACATATTACATAATTATACGTTACGTATTCCGAAAATGATATCCATAGCATACCAAATACGGTATTGTGTCAAGCAGGAGCGATTCTACAAAATGTATTTATTAATATTTGTCATTAATATAAATTGATTACTCAATAAATTATTTAATGTATTTCATTTTTTTTATTCCGAAAATGATATCCATAGCATACCAAATACGGTATTGTGTCAAGCAGGAGCGATTCTACAAAATGTATTTATTAATATTTGTCATTAATATAAATTGATTACTCAATAAATTATTTAATGTCCTCAAAGCCTGAGGACGTGTCCCCTCCCTTGCAATATCACCTATCATCATCATTATTATTAATAGTAAAATTAGCAGTAGTAGTAGTACAATTATTACTACTTCTGCTACTACTAATACTACTACTATTACTAATAAAATGGTACTCCAATGAAAGCCTGTGCATGATTCATAATCCTAAAATACTAATTGTCCATGTCAGGGAATAATTTGTACATTATTGATTTGTCTCTTTTTTGTCTTTTGTTTCATATGTAGCCAGTGAATGTATAAACAGTGAGTATGAAAATGGTTCCTTTTTCTCATTCAGAGCAAATGATACATGTGAGGATACCCGCATCTTATTGTTTTCTTTTAATATTCGATGACTTAGGTGAAAAGATACTGGTTACTGGTATCCATTCAATTGATCAGCTAATTCCGCGTCAATTAATTATGCGTTTGATTGATGGTTTCATTCTGCTCTTGCCGGTGTGACGGCGTTTAGTGTGACTGGCGGATCGTGTTCGCGGAACAAAATCCGCCGGCAGATATTGTTCCCGTCACAAAATCTGCCGGCAGATATTGTAACCCACCACGCAGAGTGGCTGGCAGATAGTGTTCCGTTTTGCAGCTATCGTTCCATTCTGAAGGTATCGTTTTTATGAGTGGTATACGGTCTCCGCTTGCTGCATGCATGCATGCATGCTGGCTAGGCTGCGTGCGATTGGGTGTAGTGCGTGCGCGCTCACGTTGTGCCTGGTCCCAGGGCCAGGACCAGGACCAGGGTACGCTCTATTGATGTGATGAGTATAAGTCTTGGTTTAGGAATGAGGTCAGTAAGAACGGTAGGGAGCATAGAAAAAAGGTGCTTATAATAGAAGTTGAGTGTTTATTAGGTCTATATTGTTTTATTAGCTTATAAATCTATTTTTAAAGAAATGATCGAAGCCGTTGATAATTTCTATTTCTTGCAATTTATCATATAAAATCAAAGGAATCTGTTTGGTTTTTTTTTTTTTTTTTGGGGGGGGGGGGCTTACCAATGTTTAAAACGCTTCTATGGGAGTCAGGTTGTTTTATTCTAAAAGGTTTTCTTGGCTAACAAATGCAGTAATACAAAAGTTTGAAAGATTCCAAACAAACACGTCAATTTGCTCTGACCAATCATGACCCTTCCCATATCTGCCTTCATTTTAGTTATAAATGAAAAGAAAGAAAATGAAAAGGCACAGAGACTGGATCACAGGAAAAATGTTTAATGAAATGAAATAAATACGTAATTAAATTATGATTTATTTCTGTTAAAACAGCAGTTGGGGAGGAGGTCTTATGTATAGGCCTCTAGAGGCCATTAGACCCACTCGGGTATAAATAAAACAAAAATGCCAAAATGTCAATTATGCTGGTTTTAACATAAAATTAGAACGATGGACAAGAAGAATGGACAAGAAGAAAGAGAGACAACAAGGCTTTGTCGCCTGTGGGCGTCAATGCAATAAAGGGGGATGCTTTTCGGAATAGCCTACAGATTCGATGTCCAATACGAACAAATCAGACAATTTAAGTCTAGCAATCCGCCATGTTATTCACGATAGAATTATCAGACCATGTCCTGTAGCCACTAGCGTACCTATGGGGGGGGGGGGAAAGGGGCCGGATTGCCCCCCCCCCCCCCGACGAAAAAGAAAGAGAAAGAAAAGAAGAAAAGAGAAAAGGGAAAAGAAAGGAAAGGAAAAGAAAAAGAAAGAAAAGAAGAAAAGAGAAAAGGGAAACGAAAGGAAAGAAAAAGAAAAAGAAAGAAAAGAAGAAAAAAGGGAAAGAAAGGAAAGAAAAAGAGAAAGAAAAAAGGAGAGAGAGAGAGAGAGAGAGAGAGAGAAAAAAATGAAAGAAGTAGGGAAGGAAAGAGGAAAAGAGAGTGACGCATTTGCCGACAGAAATTTTGAAGGGCTTCATAAGCCCAGTTCCTGTCACTGTTGAGGGAAAAATCACTTCGTAATGCCTCGCGCTCGCATGATTATTTTTTATCACTGATATGTGGATTCAGATACAAAAAGGGGGCTAATTACTTTTTTGTATTTGTTTTCAGGTCGATCACGATGTAGAAACAAATTAGTTGCATGTTTCAATATTATAGGGGGTAATGATTACTTCAAAAGGTTTTTTAATTTGATAAGAGCCTAATTAAACCATGGAATAATTAACATTTAGGATAGGGAAGGAGGGTGGTAGATGCTATGCATTTGTTAATCGGCAAATTTGGATGACGTCGCACCCTTAAAAGTTGGCAGCAAATTTGGGTGTCACACCCCTAACCCTAACCCCCCCCCCCCCCCCCCCCCCCCTCCCAATAAAACAATCTTTTTCGAATTATGAAGACTTTTCAAATCAACAAAACATAAGTAAGGTACGGGTATGCATGAAATCGCGCGATCGCAAACATCAAAATACCGTGGGAGGGGGGAAACCCCCCCCCCAAAAAAAAAAAAAAACACCCTCCCCCCAAACCCCCCCCCCCCCCCCCCCCCCCCTGACACGGTATGCCAGGTTCGCCACTGCCTGTAGCTATATAGGAACAAAATCCGCCAATGCACATTAGCGGGTACGATATCCGCTGCTGATCACGATATCTGCTAGGCAGATTTTGTTCCGAGAACACGATCCGCCAAGGTAACAAGATCTGCCGTCACACCGGCCTGGGACGCGTTGTTTTTTTCTGCGGCACAGATTGGGGCATGGTGCTTGTTGAGCCTATGGGAAGTACGTTTTTTCCTTCTGAATAGTGTCTGCACGTACGTGAGACTAGTCATGTTCGCTAGCGCATAGCGCTGCGAAGAAGTTTGAACCGGGAGTTTGAATATCCATCGCGAACTATGTGTTTAGATAACATTCCTCTTCGTTTAAGTTAGTTCAGTTTTATTGACTAATTATTGTGATCTTCTCCGTATTGACCTGCTGCCTCCTCATCAGATTTCCAATTTCATTTTAATTGTTGATGTTATGATTTTCCATACGGTAGGTGAATTACATGTAACACTATTAAAAACAGACCTCTACTACTAATACGCACACGACCACTATTAGTCTGTAAATCAAGACCCCTTTTCAAAAAAGCCCCAATCTATGCCGCAGAAAAAAATAACGCGCCCGGGACCCTTAAATGTCCATATGAAGTTGCACTTATCTCGTTGCTAGTGAGTAGTATCTTCCAGTGTTTTTTTTTCTTCAACTAGATTTTTTTAAATCTTTACTACTCCATTTTAGGTTGGAGTGCACCTGTGAGTTGATGTATTCTGTTGACCGAAAGCCATCTCTCATAATAGGGCCTCCTAAATAGGCTAGACTACTGTCATACCAGCCTTTATAAAATGATTATCATACACCACATGTTTGTTGTGCTAAATGATCTGATCTGAAACTTGTACCGGTTCATTAGCTATACAAACACCTTTCATTGTAGTGCAGTATCTAATCATTTCACATGCCTTCAAGATTTATATGTAAAATTGTGGAATTTTCCTTTGAACTAGAATATCATTAAGTGTGGTTATATTATAAGAGCAGTTTAACAGTAAATTGTTGCCTCCCAACAAGATTAACTAATAAGAAAACATTGTTTTCCACGCTCCATTACTTTCATTGAAAAATCTACCCAACCTTTCAGTCGGAAGCTGAACAATAGGCCATTTTCGTAATGTAACCAAATGTAATGCATAAGTCTTTGTGAAGTGCCTCAATACAAATTATTTCATTCACCTAATAAGAATAATAGTAGTTCAATAGACAGAATCTGAACTGCATACATTAGTTGTTGCCAGGTTGGACAAACATGATGTCTTGACCTACCTAGCAACACTTAATATAATTATGCAGTTGCATTCTGACTATTGAAATACTATTATTCTTATCAGGTGCATGAAATAATTTGTATCGAGGCACTTCACAAAGACTTATGCATTAAAATTGGTTACATTACGAAAATGGTCTATTGCATTTGTATGCCAAGTATGTTTGTACCACCTTTACTGTAGTCTTTCATAACAGAAACCCTTTGATTTTTTTTTCTATCTTCCCACTCCAAATAAATTTGAATATAATGCCTAATATCACCTTTAAAAAATTTGGAGAGATGGAATCAACCATGAGCAAGTGAGAAATCTGACTAAGTGCTAGACTTTTCAGTACTGTGACTCTTCCAAAAATGGTTAAGTGTCTTTTTGTCCAGCTATATATCAAGAATTTTAGTCAATTTTATCAACTTCTGCTCCCAATCCGTCTTTAGAGCTTCATTAGTATTAAAATATATATAATGACCTAAATATTGTATAGGCTTGTGGGTCCATTTCAGATCATGTTTCTCTAAATTCCAACTTATACCAGTGTCTCCTAACCGTATCATGACTGTCTTTTCTTTATTTAGTCTTGGACCCGCTACATCGCCAAAATGATTCAGTTCATACAAATTTCACATCAATGAAATTTCATCCGGAACAAAAAATAATGTATCGTCGGCATATTGCAACAACTTTAGATTGAAGTCATACCCAACCATTTATATCGGTTTAATATTGTTATTTTTTCTCACTTTGTTTACCATGAGTTCGGAAGCTGAGATAAACTATAATGACGACATTGGACATCCTTGTCGTATGCCTCTTCCAACATCAAAACTTTGAGAAATCCAAACATTAACCAATACCGAACTTGAAATATTTTTGTATAAGACAGAGATCCATTTGCGGAATGGCTCACCAAAATTAAACTTTTCTAAACATAGGTTAAGGAATTGTATATGTAAGACATCGAATGCTTTAGTACAATCTGCTAGCACAAATTGCTCCAGTTTGACCATTTTTGATGAAATATTCAATGATATCTTTGTCAACCTTATATCAACCTAAATAAGTTTTAAAAGTGTTAAAACCATTATCATTTTTAAAATGACTGTGAATACTAATTCATACGTGTTTATTTTTTGAACTCCTGTCTTTTGCTTTACCATCTTGTTCAAATAAAGGCAATGGAGTGCCGTGCACAGGAACAGGTATGGAATAACTTTTCTACTCTTAAAAACACATTGTTATCAACGTGCGATATGATTGTTAAATTATTTTTTAGTTTCTTTTATCTATTCACAAACCTTACATGTACAATCAGGCTTGTATTGCAGCAACAAAAACATTGTATCACGATGTATTTATTTGTATATAAATATATAGATATAACATGGTAAAAACAGAATTCCGTGAAGATAAATTCACAACAAATTTTCAGATTTAAAATGTGTTTTCCGTTTAAAACGTGTTCATATTTAATTGGAAACCGTTACCTGTTTCAGATAATTTATGGCCTGACTTTTTTCATTTAGACTGTTGTTACGACGGTGCCAATGGCTTATTACCGGTCCTGGGTTTTGGAGGTGCCATAACCCCAATACAAGAATGCTATACCAGCGGATCTAGAGTGACCTATACCTGTTCTGGTGATCTGAGGGGACCACCTTTCAACACTTGCAACGGTGGGACATGGCAATTTCCATTCGCACCGACATGCGGAGGTAGGTACTAGAACCCCCGCGTCCCACACCTGTTTTTTCTTCTTCTTTTTATACCGTCGCGAATCAGGACAGTAGCGAGTTTTCGCTAACGGCGACGCGGCCTTCTATAACGCTAATCTTAGCGGAGGGTCGCACTCAAAGCGAAAATTTCCGCGTAGCGTCCAAATCTACGACGGTATTTAGCCGTATTAGCGTCGGGAGTCGAGCTAGTACTGGGTGGCGAGCTCATTTAAAGATAAACTCCAGTTCTGGTAATGCGATTGCATTGTGAAAGAAAAGGTGTGGAACGGATCAGAAACAGTTGATCATGTAGCATGTATGTATTGGTGTGCACTGCAAGGTTCTGGAGTCATCAAAATCATCATAAATTTGGCCGAGTCTTGGTAAAGTAACAAGCACTGTATACATAAAGCTATATATGGGGCAACACACACGGTGTCGGGGCTATAGTACTACCTTGATTTCCTTGTCTTTCTATGCTCATTACTCAGCCAGTATACATTTTCTTCCAAAATTGTTTGGCACATGTCATTTATTTGTAATCTTGAACATTCAGTGTAAGTTTCGTTTGATTCTGTGAGAATTAATTTTCTTCTTTTTACCAGTACTAAAGTTTATCTTTAAATACCCCGTAGTCTACACGTTGCTTCATTGTCTTCTACGATGTTTCAGAACTTATGGAGAAAGTTCATCTTCATATTTAGCTGACTTTGAAAGAAGCAGAAAAGATAGAGAGGAAGTTAGGTAAAAGTTTAAGTAAAACATGATTAACAATCAGAAAGTTATGAATTTAAAGCATTAAAAAAAATATTCATCATACAATAAATATAAGTTAGATTAAGGGAATCTATGTTTAAAAACAATAATGACCTCACCAGCCCCCTCCACCCGCGAATAAAAAGGATGTAAACAGTGCCCGTAGGGGATTTCTGCCCGCCTTACAAGACCAAATTAAGGCATAATATCGTGTGTGTATGTATGTGTGTGTGTGTGTGGCGAATACGATTTCTAGTACATGTAGTAGAATTGAGACAGAATGCACTATACTATAATACCCCAAAATGGCAAAATTGATAAAATACCTGAGCAATGGCCGTTTACACAGGTTTTATTTAATTATGTATGTTTTGAATTAATACTGTTGCTACTGTTGTGTGGTTATGACGTTATAAAATAATTGTTTATATAATGACACCTTGTTGTGACAGTATGTGAATGCCATATTACGATTACATTTTGTTAGTGGTTCTTTTTTATGGTGATAATGATGATGATAATAATAATAATAATAATAATAATAATAATAATAATAATATTAATAACAATAATAATACGAAGAAGAAGAAGAAGAAGAAGAAGAGGGAGAAGAAGAAGAAGAAGAAGAAGAAGAAGAGGAAGAGGAGGAAGGAAAAGAAAAAGATGAACAAGAAATAATATAGTATTTATGACTGCTTTGAGAAACATAGTTGTTTTTATACGCTCAATGGAAGGTTACAATCGGGCTATTGCCCGAGGCTTGCCGAGGGCAATAGCTCGATTGTAACCTTCCCGAGAGCGTATAAAAACAACTATGTTTCGAAAAAATAAAGCAGTCATTAATACTTTTATATACCGAAAAGGGTCATAGAATACATGTGCGACTTACCAATCATGGTAATCAAGTTTGTTTACGCTATCGAGACAGCAGACAGTGTAAGGGCACAAGGTACATACAAATACGTGTGTGGGACTATGATCGGGCTGGATTGTTTGTGTTACTGAAATGTGCTCAGAATTCAAGTAATTCATCTATTAAATGACAATAACAGACAAGAAACAAGTCAAAGTTAATGACAAGAATCAGTGTTTATCAATATAACAGAAATTTTGCATGAAATACAATCAGGAAAGCTATCTAAATTTGTCAGAAATTAGCGACGAACACACCAAATTCAGCGCGGCAATGACGCACAAAACGGCGTAGAATTCAACTTTTCATCCACCAAATTAATTCAAACACTTGCATTATACAATATTCAATTCCTGTATCACCGTTATCGCAAGCAATAAAATCACAATCTATATCTAGACCTAGATCTACGGCTAATAATAAAACGTAGAGCCTACCCTTTTGGTGTTTTTGCCGTCTAGCGACCAATTCTTCGCACACACTCAATGTATGTTATCCGCGATCGCTCAAACCAGTTTTTAAGCAAGACTGAACTATTCCCGGTAACTTGAATTTTGCCCTCGAACTATTACATGGGCGTGGCATTTTTCTTTTATCTACGGGAATAGCTAAAACCATGACTGCAATTTCGACCAGTCAGATGGCTTAATTTCTTAAGTGAGGTATATGATACAAATTATATTGATACTATTAATAACAATATCAAGTACACTAGTCCTCTATCCCGGGTTATTACGCACTTTTGACATATTTGTCGTTGTAGGTGGGACTACATGCCCCCAACCTACGGTACCAACAGACGGCAGTATCGATCCCGATACTGCTGAATATGACTTATATACCCGAATCACATACGCCTGCGACGACGGATATACGTTGGGAGGCCCATCCGAAGCGGTCTGTAAATCGGGTGGGGTTTGGAATCCGTCCACTGTACCCACTTGCGAAGGTAAGTTCTTTGTAGTGTTTCAAATTTCATTCAGACTGGGGTCTCTGAAAATGTTGCTATCTTTTTAGAGCAAAACGGACCTGTTAAACATAATATCGCACCCTCTGGCATGTCTGGAGGAACCACAAACTGTTCACCATATATTACACGTATCACTGTTAAGTCATCGCATGGTTCAGACGTGAAGATATCTACAAGAAATTCAAAATAACGCAGTTTGGTAAACAACTGTTTTGTGCAGATCAGTTGGTCGATTGATAATTCGACAATAACGAAGTAATCCAAATATTTGCATTGTTGAAGTCAGGGTAATAATACTATAAAAATACTTATAAGCGCCCTGAACTTTCTAAGGGATGGTGACATGATTATTATTATAATTATTTTTTTTTAAATCATTATTATTAATACTATTTGGATTATTATTATTATTATTGTTGTTGTTGTTATCGCTATTAATATTTGTATTGTTAAGAATATTGTTATCATAACTATTATCAATATAATATTATAATTATTAGTATTATTATTCTCATCATTATCATTATCATTATATTCCAATATGTTTCAACAACAGCCGGTTGTGCCAAACCAACTCTGGTTAATGGAGGCGTGAATCCAGATCAAGAGTCTTTCAGTAGCGGCGAGGTTCTCACCTACCAATGTAACACGGACTATACATTGGTCGGGGTATCAACAACAGTATGCCGCAACGGAGTCTATGATCCCCCAACCAAACCAACCTGTTTCAGTTAGAAATACTTTCAATCCTTCACCAACACAACTTAGATAGTGTTTATCATATATATTAGTCTCAAGTAGCAAAGTGAACGAGCCTGCTTTTCTCTTCTTTTTTTGAAGTAGTTCGCCGGTAACTCATTTAGGCTATGTGTTTATTTTATGAAGAAAACAATTCCATCTTCAGTAATACTAAATTTAAAAATACCTTAATACATTCTAACTTATCAATTTGAATTGTGTTACTACATCAATATAATGTAGACAATAATTATTGGTGTCTCAATATTCTTATTTAAGCCACGATATGATAATAATTGTGGAAATTTGTTCAAGATAATTTCATTAAAGATACAGGTGAGTTCTGGTCATCCGATTGCATTCTGAAAGAAAAGGTGTGGAATGGATCAGAAAAGGTTGATCATGTAGCATGTAAGTATTGGTGTGTACTGCAAAGTTCTGGAGTCATCAAAATCATAATAAATTTGGCCCAGACTTGGTAAAGTAACGAGCACTGTACACAGAAAGATGTATATGGGACTACACAAATGGTATCGGGGCTACTATTGATTTCCTAATCTTGTTATGCTCATTACTCAGCCAGTTTACATTTTCTACCGAAATTGTTTAGCAAATGACATTTATTTGTAATCTTGAACATTCGGTGTAATTTCGTTTGATTCTGCGAGATTTTTTTAAAGATTTTGTTTTACCAGAACTCATATTTAAATAAAAATAGCCTCCTTATTCGAAACTTTACAATCCAGCTGTGTTTGTTATTATGTTTATATGATTTACATTTCTTTTGCAAAATAATTCTGTGATAATCTACACAAAAAAGTATGTGACAGTAAAACAAGATTCAAACATCACCCTTTCGAGGGCTCCTTTCGAAATGAGTTCCAAATTATAGTCGGATATTTAAGATGAAACCGAATTTATAGTGTTTTAGAGAGGTATTGAATGTAAAGTTATGATGTAAACGGTTTATGTAACACGATGCATATAAACAAATGTTAACCCAAAGAATAAATACTGTCATACACCAGTAATATCAGTTTGTAAAATGATTATAACGATGTAGCAATAAAGATGAAAAAGCTTTTTTTGGTGAACACTCCGAAATATCATCATTTTAAATTGTCATGGATGGTTTCTTCATCTCTTCTTGAATTATACAAGCAGTAATTGAATAATTATTCTGTTTTCAAATGTCATTGTATAAATCACTGTAAAGTGATCACAAGATATAATACGGCGGAGGACTGAGAGAGAGAGAGAGAGAGAGAGAGAGAGAGAGAGAGAGAGAGAGAGAGGAGGAAGAGGGGAGACACAGAGAGACAGAGAGAGAGAGTGTGTGTGAGGGGATGGAGAGAGAGAACAAAGTTCGGGAAGTCGCTCTTTTGTCCCAGATTATGAGATGTACTTTTATTTGTGTGATTTTGTTTTTAAGCCTATCTGAACGAGTTTGGCCAGGAGGGATTAGACCTCCCTGCATTGCCACTTACAAGTGGTTATCTCATCAAATCAGCTCTCAATTAACATAAGAAAAAGGGGACCATGGGGGACCAACGGCCACCGCTTAGGCATTGTTTGCTATATAGAGGGCGCAAGTAGCTATAAGTACTGCAGTGGGGCTTTAGTCATCCGATAAGTAGTTGACCCAAAACTTATACGATTGTCATCTTTAAGCTTTCTCGTTTCTAGTGATACATCGTCGGCCGTATTTGTGATTTTCGTTTTATAATGTCTTATTTCAATCATTATATGCAGGAAATGTGAGATAATAAGGCCATCAAATGAGGAAAATGTTTGTATTGATTTTTTGTTGTTTCCTCTTTATTCTTCTTTTTCTACCTCTTCTTCTTGTTTCTTACTCTCTTCTATCATTTGCATATCGATCTGTCATGTCTAATTTCTTTTTTTCTTTATTTCTCTCATCCACCTTATTTTTTTTCTTCTCTCAACGGGATGTATTAAGAGATAGGCTTCCTAAAAATTGATGAAAATAATAGAAATAATAATGATAATAATTACGCCCTTCTTGAAAGGCCCTATTTACTGATGATGTAAGCTATTCATCAAATGTCATTTAACGTTATGTTTCCATACTACCTCATTTGGTAAATTAGATAAGCTCTGCATTCGATGCACAGACGTCTTTTATTGGCGTGCGGTGTTCAATCAATACCGATAAAACGCAATTACTGGAGAAGTGGACGGACTGCCAAGAAATATCGGCTGAAAAAATGGAGCTCAGAGATGAAAAGCTGCACACTAGCTCAAGCCGCCGTGGAAATGAAATGGTTAGTAATTATGTTAAAGTGAAAAGTAGACCAAAAGGTATAAATTTAGCAGTTTTGCAGATGCTCCTTTTGTGCAGGTTAGAAATGTTCTTTGATAAAGTGGCTATCTTTCGTTTTCCGCGACGGCTAAATAACAAAGGGTTGCTGTTATCATTATTATCTACGGTGCATATTCCAACAATGATTATCATGGGTATATTATTGAATATAAAGCAATGCCGGCAGGGGGAGCTGTTTCACCAAATGACGCTTACTCAAGTGAATACTCGAGCCATCGATTATGCATGGCCTAGGGCGGGATCATTTAATTTAATCCTCATTCCGATTGCATCCCCATTCCTCTCTCTGATTTCACACAATGATTATTACTTTATTTTTGAATTCATTCATACCATTATTGATGGCGATAGGAATGGGGTGAGGGGAAGGGGGTACGTACACCATTTGAGATACGCAGCTGTCACGTACATTATCAAGTTATTTTCTATTATAGATACACTCCAATGCACGCATTCCTTTTACAAATTCGTAATAGTAAAATCGATCTGGGTCTTACGTGGTTACACATGCAATTGCATCCACACGACGGTTTCAGACGGATGTTTAAAGAAAAGTCGCTTTATTAAGAAACGTAAAAGTCATTGTTTATTTGTAATGGCAATCATTATGCAAGTCAATGGTAAAATCCCAGTGTCAGACTTCATGGAATCTTAAATTACGGGAAGTTGACAGTTTCTGTGTATAACAAGCACTGAACATAAACAACACCTTACAAGAAATTTAATTCTGACCTCTTTCGACCTAACGATATTTTCCTTTATCATTCACGGAAATAAATTGGTGCAATCATACTTTGCCTTATCTCAAATTTTGATTGAAACCAATCACGGATGTTTAGTCATCATAAAGACAAATAATTACACATTAAAGATTAAGTATGGAGGGATAGGCGTCATCGGTAAAATAATCACGCCCTCTGTGCAAGTTATTGTTGACAGTAGTTAATCATCAACCAAACGAAAGAAGCCTTTTTAACCTCAAACTGCTTGAGTTATGCTATAAAACTGTGTTCGAATTTCGTTCGTTTGTTTAAGCTGATAAGGCATCTAAGATATCCCTACCAAGGGACACACGGTAAGTGCGTGACCAAAGTAATGGTTTTATCTCCCTTGGTATATTCTTCCTTTTTCGTTTCGTCTATCTTTCATCACACGAAGTTTTTAGTTTGTACAATCGTATCTCTTACTCAAGAAAACGGAGCCGGAGATCGATTTTGAGGCGGCCATTTTGTTTTGAAAACAGCGCTTATAGCAGAACCAGCTACATTGTGAATGTTTGTGTTTTAAAGCTACGTGAAACATGGTTTAGTTTATGAAATAAAAGCATACCATAAGGATTATGTCGAAGTTTCAGTATGTATTTGGACTTGCCCTCCTTCTCAGCCTTGGATTGATTCGTAGTAAGTAATAACTCGTGATTTATATTGTCGGCTAAGCCAGTTAATACCACTTCCGTAGAGCCTTTTTGCTGGCAGCCGACGCTATCTTTCCAGAACATTAGTACTTTTCTTTAAAAGGGTAATGTAATTGTAATCGATGATAATTACGTGCAGTTTCATTAAATCTTAAAGTTTACTCCTGATATTATGTTCATATTTGTTAATTTACACAATACCTTTATCTGTTTATATCAAAACATTTATTGCTCAAATGCACTAAACAGTTATTTAATTTATTCAACGTTGAAAAAAAACTTGTAAAAAGTATATGTCTACTGAGTTTGTTTTGATTTTAAGATGGCAGTTATAATTTTCGTTTTCCTCGCTGTTTTGTAATGAGTTCAATTGGAGAGATAGTTTTTTGTTCTTTACCTTCTTTTCGAAATACCAATTGTCCATGTCTGGGAATAGTTCTTATATAATTAACTCGTCTCTTTTTTGTATTTTGTTTCAGATGTATTTGCAGCGAATTGCACAAACAGTAAGTATGAAAATGGTCGCTTTATTCAGAATCCATGATACATGAGTGGAACGCCGAAATATAATTGTTTTCTTTTCATATTCAGGACTACGGTGAAAAGATATATATTGGTTTACTGTAATTGGTTTCCATTCAATTAATCGGCTTATTCTGCGTCATTTAGTAATGTGTTTGATTAATGGTTTCGTACTGCTCTTGCTCGGGATATTTAGACGTCAATATGAAGCTAAAGTCACCTGTGACTGAATATTTTCTAATTAGTATTTTATTTTGTTGGTTTCAACTAGATTTTTTTATTTTTTTAATAACCTCAGGACTTATTGAAGATAGCAGACAAGTGTCTTTTAAATCTAAATCAACCACTCCCCAAATGGAAAAGCATTATATGGTAGAAAATGTATCCAAAATGTTATCACGAAAAATAAAATAAAAAGACATGACATTTACCACGATCGAAACCCCCGCTTTTTAAACCATCTTTGCATAGGGTGCTCTTTTTTAATTGAAAAAAAGAAGAAAATCGATGTGTTCTCCTGTACCAACATATTTTGTATTTGTGTTTTCAGCCTATTTTCAGCCCATATTATGAATCACAATTAAGTAGGTTTGTAACTGCATTTTTGATGCTTTGATAGTTATAATAATTTGAATGTGGCGTTCGCTTTGTGTTCAATTTGTCGACCGAAGCAGGCAATATTAAGACCATTTTAAGATCGTTTTTAAAATTACTGTGAATACCGAATCATCCAAGCAATACATGCTTATTTTGTGAACTTCTAATGTATGTCTTTCCAATTAATTTTATCTCTAATTATATTCAATACAGGCAATGGATCGACGTGCTCAGGAACAGGTAAGAAATTAACCATTCTACTCTAAACACACAATATTGACACCGTTCGACATCATTTTGAAAAGTTTCTGTTTTCTATTCGTAATACTTACAATCAGGCTTGTATTGCAGCAACACAGATATCTGTCTCGATATTGATATATGTACACATAAAACATGGTAAATTAAAAGAATGTCGGGAGATAAGATCATACCAAAACTGATTTGTTTATGTTTTTGTTTTGTTTTTGTTTTTAATAACACCTTGAAATATAATTAGAAAACACCGTAACCTGTTTCAGATAATTAATAGATTTCCTTTTCATTTAGATTGTTGTTACGACGGTACCGATGGCTTATCACCGGTCCTGGGTTCTGGAGGTGCCATACACCCAATACTAGAATGCTATCCAACCGGCGCCGGAAATGGAGTGACCTATAACTGTACTGGTGATCTGAGGGGACCTCCTTTCAACGATTGCGACGATGGGACATGGCAATTTCCGTTCGCACCGACATGCGAAGGTAGGAACTTTAACCCCCCCCCCCCCCCCACCCTTTTTTTTTTTTTTTTAAATCTCCTTCTTCTTTTTACACCGTCAAAAATCAGGACATGATCTCCTATGATGTTTCAGAACGTATGGAGCAAGTCCATCTTGAACTGCTTTAGATAGAAGCATATATAACAACGATATCCCTATGAATAGCAATATTTTTAACAATTTCTTCAAAATTATTCATAACACAATAAATAAACATAACATTCAATGGATTTTTTTTTGTGTGTGTTGGGGGAGATAATAATGACCTCGTCCCCCCCCCCCCCCCCCCGCGAATAAAAAAAGAAGTAAACGGTTCCCACGGGAATCGCTCTCCAATATAAATTAAGGCAGGATGGCGTTAGTATGTGTGTGTGTGTGTGTGTGTGTGCGTGTGTGTGCGTGCGTGTGCGTGTGTGTGTGTGTGTGTGTGTGTGTGTTGTGTATGTGTACGTGTGTGTATGTTTGTGGGAGGGGGGGGGGGGGGTAACGACTTATAGTCCATGTGGTAGAATTGAGAAAGGATGCAATATTGCTATAATACCCAGAGTGGCACAGTAACAGCAATATGAATTCAAAACAAAAACTAATTACATACCCGTGTAGACGGCCTTTGACTTTTTAAATACAAAAATTACTGTTGTGTGGTTGAGATGTTTTGATAGTATTTTTTGTTGATATAATGTCACATTGCTGTGGCAGTATGTGAATGACACATAACGATTACATTTTTGATTTGTTGGTATAATAATAAGTATAAGAAGAAGAAGAAGAAGAAGAAGAAGAAGAAGAAGAAGTCGAAGAAGAAGAAGAAGAAGAAGAAGAAGAAGAAGAAGAAGAAGAAGAAGAAAAAGAAGAAGAAGAAGAAGAAATAATAATAATAATGTTAATAATATTAACAACTATATCAAATACACTGCAGTCCTCTACTATTATTCTGAGACCTATCCCGTGTTATTACGCACTTTTGGCATATTTGTTGTCGTAGGTGTGACTTCGTGCGCCCAACCAGCGGTACCAACGGACGGCAGTATCACTCCTGATACTCCTACATATGACCTATATACCCGAATCACATACGCCTGCGACGATGGGTATACGTTAGGAGGCCCATCCGAAGCGGTCTGCGAATCGGGTGGGGTCTGGAATCCGTCCACGGAACCCACTTGCGAAGGTAAGTTCTGTGTGGAAGTAGTAAAGTGTCATTAAGGTTGAGGTCCATGAAATGCACGCAATCAGTGCATTTTAATCATCTCATCTATGTATTTTCCTCGTGCTATGCAGGGATTACTTAGATTAGTTTTGGAATGTACTTGAAAACATTTTTGTATAATTTATTGTCTAACAACCCCTGCGCTTTCCACGTATATTAATTCTCCGAGTCTTTCTCTCTCTCTCTCTCCCTCTCTCTCTCTTTCTTGTTCTCTTTTCCCCTTTCTCCTTTACCTGTTTCTGTCCAATTCCATCCTTTCGTTTAGCACATTCTCTCGCTCTCATGCAACCTATACCCTCTTCCACCCATTTCTATCTTCTTATTTAGGTACCTCCCTATGTTTCATACTTCTATCTTCCTATCGAAGCTCACCAATGCAATATGTGAACGTTCAGTTGATTGTGTTTATTGGTTTTAAAGATGTATTTATATCACCAATTCATTTCACTTGCTTTTTTTTCTTTTATTTAATGAAATTTTTACTTTCATGTATTTTAATGTTTATTTTTATTTTGTTCGGTAACACATTGCCGGGATGAAAATATAGTCAAAACAATTAAATCAGAATTATGTTTATGTGTTTTTCGTTGATTGAGACGAATGAGTTTTTCTGCTAATGTTAATCGCTGCATAGTTACATTTTGTATGAAACTTTGTATGACATTATACTGAATTGTGCATATTTGTGTCGTGTGTATAAATAATTACAATACAAGAAATTGTTCTAGTGGCGTATTTATTAGAGTACCCCCCCCCCCCCCTTCAACTTGAAAAAGATTCAATGCGATATCAACTGCATTCGAGAGAAAAAAATCAACCTAAGCCGGGCAGTGTCGATAGTCTTATACGTCACCTATTCAAAATGTGTGAACATTCAATGACGTATCACGTACATGTATAAGGAAAATATTGATATGGGACATAGAATAGGGTATTTCAAATCGCCCTGAATTTGATTTTTCTGAAGTTATTGCCAGCAATATTCGAGTATGTGTGTAGGAACTCAACCTCGTTACGAGTTATTACATACCTCACTGTTAAGTCATCCTGTGGATTAAAATTGAAGATATCTATAAAGAATGTCAAAATAACACAGCCATATAAAAACTTTATCTATTTATTAATCTCAGTTGATCGTTTGATAATTATGAAATAAGCTAAATATTTGCATTCGTGATTAAGGACACATTTTAACAATAGTTTTTATCAAATAAAAATAACAAATTGTTGTCGATTTCTGTTCTTGGCACTGTTATATACACAATACATATAAACACAAAATCTCTCCAATAATATATTACATTATTATCGCAGAATTCGTAAAACGCAGACACAAATCAAGCAGAGCATTTCTCAGTGATAAGAGACTTAGATTTATGGGTAGTATATGAGAGGAAAAATAGTCGTAGGCATTCCATTACAATATTCTTTACTATACCTGTAGAGTACCGAAGCTGTGACATCATGAAAATCTATTTTTAGAATTATTTTGTTTTCTTCTTCATTTTCCAAAAGAGCATCAAAAATAATGTCTGAATGTCGAAAACCAATTAAATATGTTATTGGCTGAGATATGACCATCTGAATAAATATATATCCTATGGGAACCCAGTGTTATAGTGCTCTGGTTCCTAATGTTATAAACCACATCACTATAACACTGAGTTCCCATAGGACATTTTTTTATTCAGATGGTCATATCTCAGCCAATACTTAATATATTCAATTGGTTTTCTTGTCGAAAATGAAGAAAAAATTGAGAAATTCTATTTTTTTTTTTAATTATGATGTCACAGCTTCGGTACTCTATATGAGAGATATCGTGGTCTAGTGGATACGCCACTCGACTGTGGACCACATATCCTTTGTTACGTCATTGATCTGCATTTTCCACGCTCCACCCATGTGTAGCAATGGGTAAATCGTAGGAATCTATTCCTTGAATGATTTTGGCGCCTTAGGGTAGTTAGGCTAAAGTCAGGATAATAATTCTATAACAGTCCTTTGTAGGAGTCCTGAAGTTCCGATTAAACTGGTACGTAATTTGTTATTATTTGTATTTGTTATTATTATTGTAGCTGTTTTTGTTGCTGGTAACGTTATTAATATTAGTATTGTAATTACTATTATCACAATCTTATTGTCATTTTTTATCATTATTATTATTGCTATTATTATCATTATCATTATTATATTCCAATATGTTTCAATAACAGCCAACTGTGCCAAACCCACCCTGACCAATGGAGGCGTCAGTCCAGATCAAGATTCTTTCAGTAACGGCGAGGTTTTCATCTATGTATGTAACACGAACTATACATTGGTCGGGGTATCGACAGCAACATGCCGCAATGGAATCTATGATCCCCCAACCAAACCAACCTGCTTTAGTAAGATTTTATTCTTCTTCTCCTTCAACCAAGCTACGTATAAATAATTTTTTTAAATTTAAACAACAATGACAACAAAAATACAAGGTTATAATCAATAGCCTGCTACGCCAATAATACCTTTAAAATAATTTACTTTTCAAAAGATCCCTATTTAGTGTTTCCTTATTTTCACCGTTCCTTATCAACTATAATATAGTCTACTTTCTAACCATTTACACAGTGTTGTTATGTTTTAACACGGACCGTTATTATGGATTTATTATTTTATTTATCAAACCACACCCGAAACCTGGATCTCTCCCTATCCTTGTCCGATCGCCCAAGCCCTCTCCCTCCACTTTCTCCCTTTCTCTCTCTCTCTCTCTCTCTCTCCCTCTCCCTCTCTCTCTCTCTCTCTCTCTCTCTCTTTCTCTCTCTCTCTCTCTTCTCTCTCTCTCTATTCATTCCTATCCACACCCTTCTCTTATTATCCTTACGAATTTCCAACGCATTCTTACAAGTGATGCATTGCACACGTACGTGGTAAAATTATCACATGTCTTTTAATTATTCATCAGGTATGTGTAGTCCGCCTGTCGTGGACAACTCCGATTATGCTGTGCAACTAACTCCGGTCGATCACGCTTCCACGATTACGGTTAATTGCGACCCCGGTTACTCAACCGGTACCGGCACCGACAAGGACTTGACATGTAGCAACGGCAATTTCAACGACGACCCTCCAGTGTGTTACGGTAATAATCCTGCGTGTGCAGAGTGGCAAGAGTTTTGACATCAAATCTATGCAGCTAGGAAAATGCGTGAAAGCAAAAGATCTGGGTTTTTCGGTTTCTACCAATTCTTTTTTGATACCTCAATATAAAAAAAAGATAACATTATTTTCTCTTAAAGCACGTGTGTAACATCTAACATGCACAGCTTCTGAATAGAACATTTGTCTTTAGGTTGCTTTGTTCTGTCACATTGTGGCCAGGAGAACTATGAACGATCCTCCCATACTACACTTCAGAACCTATTTATGGAACAAATGATAAACACAGAATACATCAAATAATGAGGACTGTACACACATTGTATTCTTTCATTTAATTTCCATTTAGTTATCATTTATGAAATACTTCCATATGTTGTACTGTATTTGCTTGCGTTTTATTATAGGTTTTTCGATCACATTTTCTGTTCTTGGTGGTCAGAGTTATCGCCCTCCTTAATATTCTTTCATTGAACATTTCTCGTGGACACAGAGAACTGTCCCCCTCTTGACGATTTTGACAACGGTGTCCGCTCTGGAGATTCAATCCCTTACTACCATAACGAACAGGTGTCATACACGTGTAACAATGGTTTCACGTTGGTTGGCCCCACATCTCTCACGTGTGGTGACGGCGATTGGAATGACGTTCAACCAGTCTGCTTAGGTAAGTATACCGGGTGTTAAACTTGGGTGTTAAATATGCGTTTTTCAAAGTGATAGGTTTTTAAAGAAAGGTAATACATCGGTTTTTAAACCTTGGTGCTAAAGATTTGTTATGAAAAAGGTGGGTTCCTAATAAGCCGATACACCGGGTGCTATACTTGCTTGATTAAATGTGCTATCAAAGTATTATATATAGCAGGTTCTTATTTTAATACACTGGGTGTTAGGTTGATATCCGAAAAAAGAAATCTGAAAAATGAAAAAGTTAAGAAATATATATGACACATCATAAAATACCTAGAAATGAACTAAAGAACAGTTTCAGGACCATCTGAAATGTCCAAAATAATCAGCATATGGACTAGTACTGTAGTGAAAATATAGTTATCCACATTTTTAAGGACGGAGCACTTATTTCAAAGGTCCTCCAATTATAGCCAGTGCATGATTCATAATCCATGATAACAATAACTAAAAAGAAAACGCTCCGTGAAAATTATGTGACACTGACAATCAGATTGAATGGAAATTTAGAAATACGTTCCTGATTTAAAGATTGAAAATTGACATTTGATACAATATTGTCTTTCTTCAGCAAATTGCGTTGTGAGTGCTGTACCGGATTCCGATTATTCATCGGGGGTCACAGTCACGCATGGTACGACTTTCAACATAACGTGTAACTCTGGCTTTTCCACGGGTACGACAACGGCTACAGAGTTCTATTGTGATGATGGTGTCCTGTCTCCTGATACACTACCTACATGTTACGGTAAGATCATGGCACTTTCCGTAAGCATTCGCCGCTCAGTGAGATACCCCCTTTTACCCCCTTTTAAGAGGGTATCTCCAGGGGCGGATCCACGTAGCGATTATTCCGGCCCGGCCCCCCCCCCCCCCTAGCCCCCCAAAACGATTAAAAAAAATAGGATAATAACGTAAAGTTAACCTTTATAAAACTGAGTCGGCGCAAAATATTTCCTGAAAAATTGGACCAAAAAAAAGAGTGCCTCCTACCCCCCCCCCCCCCCGCTTATTCACCGGTGGCTGAGTCGCTACTAATATTTTCTCACGGATTGGGCCCCCTCCCCCCCCCCCCCCCCCTCTTCCCACCTCTTCCCGCCGGCTGGATCCGCCACTGGGTATCGCACTGGACGGTGAATGCTTACAAACGTTGCGAATTGTGGCAGTTGGCGACTATTAGCGACTGTAAGGAATGTTAGCGACAGTATTAGCGAAGATTAGCAACCATTTGACAATCCTTTGCCACTATTTGTGAATGTTTGGGATCTTTTAAGGACCCTGGCAAAACTCCAAATTCGGTACATTTGCAAGCATTCACCGTTCAGTAAGATACCTCCTTAGACGTCGGAAATATAACGATTGAAATCGTAAATGATTTGTTAACCGTTTCTAAAAACGTAGGGTCATTCGCAAAAGGTAGACCTATGGATTAGATTGCCATTAGATATCACCACCGAAAGACATAAACGTAACCGGAATACTAATAAATTGATGACAAATATCTGTCTTCGGCGCTGACAGTGAGTCAAGCAGCAGCGCTTCTGCAAGTTGTATTCATTATGTTATTTCTGAGGACGTGTCCCCTACCCCGCATATTTTTATTCAACCCCCCCCCCCCTCCGCTCATAAAGCCCTTCCAAAGCCAACCCTCCCCCTCGACCCCCTCGATCTAAAACCGCTCCTGCTGTCAAACTTTCAGAGGACTGCGAACCACCGACCGTACTGTACTCCGACTACAGGGTCCAACAACCTCATGTGTTGCACACCACCGTCATCACCATAACCTGTTGGGGGAACTACTCCATCGATGCAGACTCCCAGAGCGCTATTCTGTCGTGTGATGCTGGGAGCTTCCAGGAGGAGACGCCAACATGCTACGGTAAGATAACATTAATTGCCCAATCTTTTGAAGCATTCCAAATATCGGCGTATAGAATTCGGTCTATCGAATGCCAGTTTAAATATAGTTTTACGTGTTGCTTTTTGAAATGCGTCCATATCGTTAATTAAGGTTAATTTTTCGGTTTTCTGTTTATTTCATTTTTAATATTTGTATTATTATTTATTTAAATTTCATATAAATAATATATTGTTTTAAGAATCATGATTATATATGACAAATCATATTTAAATGCATGGACACCATTTATTATTATGCAAAGTGTACACAAGTTCATTATTGATTGTGAAATTTAAAAGTTTAGAAATCTCCGGTAGTAATTCATGTTTTTTTTTGTTACACTTTACCTCCCTAAATATTTGTTTTGGTCAATTATATATGGTTAAATCTGACATTTTATATATACGGCACAACGCGGAAATTACATTGAAGCTTATTTGGAAGTAAGCTGTCGAATGTTCAAACACCATTTTCTGATGGAAACCTATGTTAATACCGTATATCGTTTTTTTTGTTTCCGTAACCAACATTACAGAAAATTGTCCGGAGATATCTGATCCCGATAACGGTATAATAACAAGCGGAGGAAGCCCCTTCTACCACCTTGAAGTGGTCACCTTTGAATGCTCCGACAACTTCACCCTGATTGGTCAATCAGAAATCACGTGCAACGACGGAGCATTTGATAACGATCCGCCGATATGTTCAGGTAAACTTCCACAATTTTTTTTAAATTAATTTTGTTAAACTGTATTGTTCATGTATTATTAGTACTAGGAGGAGTAATAGTGTAGTATTATAATTTTTATTAACACTATTTGTAGTAGTAGTAGTAATATTATGAACATTGTCATCATCAAATTTATTATTAGCATTCTTATTAGCATTATAATCATGATCGTCATTATTAATAGTAGTATTAACAGTAGTAGTAGCAGTAGAAGTAATAGTAGCATTACTACTTCTAATACTACTACTAATACTACTACTACTACTATTAATATTAAATTACTATTAATGTTATTATCATTATTATTATTATAATAGTTATTATTGATTTCTTATTTGGAAGGCTGTTTCCTTTCTAGCATCACTAGATTGTCGGTTGTATTTTTTTTTCTCTCTCTCTAATGTTACCACTCTCCTGACATTTTCTGGGATTTAAAAGAAATTATATATGAATAGACGATAGCAAACATCTTTTTAAAGACGTTTTAAATCGTGCGATTTCAAAACTCGCTGTCACGGTAGTTCCTCTCAAAGATTAAATCATTTCTAGTATCCCGTGGGCTTAGTGTATATTTTATGGTGATCTGGTCGTGGTTTACCCAACTGAATAACAGCCCATTGCAATAATATTGCATTATCATGTAATTGTTTCCTGTTGCATTAATATCAATATAATATCATATGGCGCCGTGCAAGCCACAGACATCCCCAATGCAAATCTTGCGACTCTCACGGTATGACGATCATCACTCATGTTATTTGTTTTATCGCCGTTTTCAGCCCAGTGTAAGCCGCCCGTGATACTAAATTCCGACGCAACGTCACCATCGCCACTCCTGGAATCGGGCTCCACCATCACTGTGACGTGTGCTGACGGTTACTCCAATGGCCAATCACGAAGCACCACGTCAACATGCGATAACGGAGTGCTTGATCCCGTCGTGCCTCTTTGCTATGGTGAGTCGAAATTGGTAGATTGAAACCTTTTTAGAAAGTTCTCCCAAGAGACATGAACATTGGTCTTTATAGGCAGGTTTTTTTTTTTCTTACAACATAATTTGTTTTCATTAATGTAAAACATCAATTAAAGGGAAGCAAGAAATGTGGTCTTACTTACAGGTAGTCTTTCAAAACAGGTGGTTTCAGTGACTAAAACAGGTTTGACTGTATATCGTGATATCGTTTGATAAATGTGATTTATATTTTGAATTTGAGTTAAAAAACGGTTGCGATCATACCCAATACTTCAGATGAAAATGGCAAATATAGCTAAACTCATGTTTTCGTTTTTTTTTTGTTACCCCTGATTTTCGTGGGTCATAGAGGACTGCACACCACCTGTAGTGGACGACTCCGACTACGCCGCTCAGGTGAATGATGTTTACCATACCACGGCAATCACCATCACCTGTAATTCCGGGTACTCTACAGGCACTAGCCGGAACACAACCTTGACTTGCATCGATGGAAACTTCGACGCCACAGTTCCCATATGCTATGGTAAGAAATCGTATCTAGACAAAGGAACTGGTGTTGTATCAATCTACGTAAACTGAAAGTTTTAAAGTCTTTCCCGGGATCCTTAGTAGTTTTGACATACGGCAGTTTTAAAAATAATCCCCATTTCATTAAAGTCGCATTGCTTTTGCCCAATTCAAATAGGCAGCTGTAGAAAGCAACTCTATAGATTTAAAAAAAATCGTGTTTATTTGTAAATGTATTGCAATCGAACGAAATAATGGTCATGAGCGTGTTCACTACTAGCTCTGTGTTACATTACACGAAACCAAAGCGTATTACACCGAGTACTTCGTCATTAAAATACCGTGATTTACTACTGCATATCTGAACGAGGCTTAAGATCTGTGAAAGATGATCCCACATTAGGAGACTAGTTAGGCTTGATCTTACAATCTCTTGAAACATCGCGAATGTTGACGATTGCATATATGATACGCCAGTAAGCCATGAAACTGAGAACGGTGTGCACTTTATTTTCTTAAACCCCTATATATTTATTTATTTTATGTCAACAGCCGACTGTATCCCACCAGTCGTGCCTTATTCCAACTACCAGTCGCAACAACCCAATGTCCTCCACGACACCGAATTTACCATACTTTGTTGGTCCAACTATTCCACGGGACCGGACTCTCAGGAAACTCTAATTACCTGTGACGACGGCACGCTAAGTGAAGATGATACAGTCTGCTATGGTAATTAGCCATTTTGCGATTTTAAAAATGCATACATTTCTTACGATTGTGTAAGGTCTTTAAATGTTACAGTAGAAAATTGCCCCATCCCAGTCTTTATACTATAATTTTTCGCAAGCATCACACTGTGAAATAAAAAACCGGGCTCTAAAATAAAGATCCTCTTTGGGCTGCGAGGTAAACAGTCGATTTGGGAGGACAAAGGGTGTCCTTCATTAACGAGATAATTTTCGCATGAGTTAACACACCCTTCTGATGTACTGCATAGAACCCTAGTGCAGTGACCTTTTTATCCGATTTGCTTTGGTTTGGGAACTAATTTTCGTCTAACGAAAGCCTATGAGCATGGTACCGCAAGTTACAGTTACGAAGTACATTTGTTATTAAACATTCTATATTGATTTCATCATCTGATTTCTTTAATGGTAGTCAAATCGAATCTCTGCATCCATATTTTACGCATCAGCGGAAAGAACAGTTGTGGTCAAAGGTCAGGCGTGTTCGCTGAAGTTTAAAGGACAAGTCCACTCGAAAAATAACTTACTTTCAATAAAAGCAGAAAAATCAGACAAACCAATCAAAAAAAGTTTAAGCAAAATCGGATAACTAATAAGAAAGTTATGAATTTTTGAAAAAGTATGTAAAACTATGGAACAATGAGAATCACGACACAAATTGCCAAGATGGCTATCAGTTTGTGACGTCATGTCCTCACAACTTATCAATTGCTTTATATAGTTTAATCCCATTAATTTCCCTTTTTATTCCCCAAAACTTGATTTCCCCATGCCTTTGCCCAGGTTATATGATTTGTATCATATTACGTGCATGACATTTCCCAAAAACTTTTATGAATTTTGAAGAATTGATACTATTTTCCGAATATCGTATTTCATAATTATTGATTTTTATATAAATAGTTTATCAAAATTCAATTTTTCATGATTTAACTGGACAAAAATTACTTTTTATTTGTGCATCCACACAAAAACATATTACTAACAATCTAACTTGGATGCTGGTGTGAAGAAATAAGATTCTTAGGGTGAAAATAGGAAATTTATATTATCAATATTAAGAAAATAATTAGTGGATAGTGAGGACCATACGTCACAGACTCATGAGTGAGTTGCCAATTTGTGTAATGATTTAAAAAAAATTCATGTCATTAAAAATTCATAACTTTCTTATTAGTCATCCGATTTTGCTCAAACTTTTTTTGATTGTTTTTTCTGATTTTTCTGGTTCTATTGAAAGTAAGTTATTTTTGGAGTGGACTTGGGCTTTAAGTTGTTTCATTAATTCGGAATCTCCAATCTCTTTTTGACTGATGAATGGGGATGTATAAAGGATAAAGTTCTCCGTGTGGTTTATCAATGGGAGCGATGTTATTTCAATTTCTGTTTTTCCATGTCTTATCGTTAAATCTCAAAAGTATGATTTTATTCAAAATACTCTTTTGTTCACTAGAAAATTGCGGGGTTCCCGTCGTAGAAGATTCGGACTATAGTGAGCAGAAAGAGGACGTGTTCCATTTAGTGACATTCAACGTTTCTTGCGACAATGGATACTCTAACGGTGTTGATGTCTATACAACTCTGACGTGTGATAGCGGTGTTTTAAACGATGCAGATCCTACCTGCTACGGTATGTAACAATCTCACATTAAGAAGATAAAGTGGGTGTGTTTGTGTGCGTGTGTTAGTGTATGCGTATGGGTATGCAGGGGAAAGAGCGAGAGGGGCGCGGTGCTACACTCTTAAAACTGAAATGGTAAATCACCATTTAAAAGGGCCGAGGAGTGACAACTCTTTCAAAATGGTAGATTAACACTTTAAACATGCTGGATCCAACACTATAAAGGTTGGATCCAGCATGTTTAAAGTGTTAATCTACCATTTTGAAAGAGTTGTCACTCCTCGGCCCTTTTAAATGGTGATTTAACATTTCAGTTTTAAGAGTGTATAAAGAGAAAACGGTTTATGAGTGTGGGCTTGTATGTGTGCGTGCGTGTGTGCGTGCGTGTGTGTGTGTGTGAAAGAAAGACGGGAGAGGAATCAAAGTCGTGGGTGTGATCTGTCCCTTGTACTGGTGAACAGATGAAGCTGTCTTCACAATAGTTAATAACTGTTTCACAACTTCGTTGCAACCTTTCACCTAATATTTCCTTCTTGATTGTAGCAAATTGCCCCGATTTTGGGATGATCGAGGACGGCTCCTTTTCTGGGGCCACCCCTCCCTTTTACCATGATGAGATCGTAACATTCAGCTGTAATACTAACCACACTCTGGTAGGTGACGAGACGCTCACTTGTAGCGACGGCAACTGGACCGCATCTATTCCATCTTGCGAAGGTAATTATAATAGTGATGCATGCACTGTACACAAATATGCGTATACGGTACTAAGTATGGCATGAAACTTTTGTTCAAACACTTCACATATTTCTTATTACATTTTGAAATTGAGAACATTTGAAGAGCCATCGTTATCAGGGGATATCTATTCTACGACATATTATCATGCTGAACTAAAAAAAAACTCACAAATTATTTTTTGTTTACCTTTCCAAGAACTGTACCCCGTTGTTTACTTCACTTCAGTTGAGTTAAATTCATTCTTTTTCCCCAATCATAAGCAGACAACAATAACAACGTTATATGAAGAGTTTCATTCCAAAAGGAGCTAAATCCACTTTGGGTACTTCTGGTTAAATCAACTTTTTTTATTTCTCCACTTTCCCTTTAGCCATGGACCTTAATGTTGTTATATATTTTAAAGGTGTCACCCTGGACCAATAATGTATGAAAAGAAAAAAATCTACCAGTTTTTCCTGATTTTTACTAAATTTTTAGATTTTTTTTTCTCGTGGATTTAGCTCCTTTTGGAATGAAACATGATATTGTACCTGGAAAATTTCATATTTTCTCAATAAAGTCACTGAAATGTATTCAAATTTAGTAGCAAACCTTTCCTTTTAAATAATAATAGTGAAATCACAACTAAAAAAACCTTTTGAAAATAAATTAAACAACATGTCACATTTCATTCCAAAAGGAGCTAAATCCGTTTCATTCCAAAAGGAGCTAAATCCGTGTTTCATTCCAAAAGGAGCTAAATCCACAAAATCTAAAAAAATTAGTAAAAATCAGAAATAACTAGTAGATTTTTTTTTCTCTCATACATTATTGGTCCAGGGCGACACCTTTAACATACATGTATACAGTGCGTCCCAGAAAAAACGAAACCGAGAAGTATCGATGTTTTATTATAACTTAATCACAACTATAATTAATGAATGATACATATTTGGAAAGCTTAGAGTCTCCTCTTTCAGTTGATGCTACTCAGATGATGCATATTTTACGCATGAGTGATTAAAAGCAATTTGAAGGAAGGAAACGAAAAAAACATTTGGCGGGCGGTATCTGAATTTCTGCCCTTTCATATGGCACCTCAATCAGGAAAAATGAGCTAGGAATAACAAAGTTCTGTTTGTTTAAAGTAGCCCTTACATTTTTATAATTTTAACAAACGAATTCGTTTTCACTGGGTGCCTGCCGTAGCAAAAAGCAGATTTGACAAAAGACTTAACTCCGTTTCGTTGACAATCAGCCATGCATGAAGACTCTCGTCTACGGCTGATTGTCAACGAAACGGAGTTAAGTCTTATGTTAATTTCGTTTATTGATACGGCAGGCAGCCAGTGAAAACGAATTCGTTTAATAAAATTATGGAAATGCAAGCACTACTTTGAACAAACAGAACTTTGTCATTCCTCGCTCTTTTTTCCTGATTGAGGTGTCATATGAAAGGGCAGAAACTCAACTTTCTAGAAATGATAATTTTTCTTCGAAATTCAGATACCGCCCGCCAAATGTCTTTTTGGTTTCCTTCCTTCAAATTGCTTTTAATCACTCATGCGTGAAATATGCATCATCTGAGTAGCATCACATGAAAGAGGAGACTCTAAGCTTTCCAAATATGTATCATTCATTAATTATAGTTGTGATTGAGTTATGATAGAACATCGATACTTCTCGGTTTCGTTTTTTCTGGGACGCACTGTATAACAACATGAAGGTACATTGCTAAAGGGAAAGTGGAGAAATAAAAAAGGTGATTTACTCAGAAGTACCCAAAGTGGATTTAGCTCCTTTTGGAATGAAACCAATTTGGATTTAGCTCCTTTTGGAATGAAACATGATATTGTACCTACATTTTTTCATACTTCCTGGTGAAATTTTTTAATGTGATATAGTGCATTTTGTCCCCATGTAGGAAATCATTATTTTAAGACAAATAACTCCATTTTGATAAAATATTGATTTAGCTCCTTTTGGAATCAAGCTCTTCATATACGGAGAAAACAATTAAGCAAACAGAAAAAAATAGTAAAAACACGTGTTTTTTTTCTTCATGAGACGTAGTTCTTTATTCTTCGCTAATATTTCCAAGAATCATCTAATTTATGGCTTGAAGGATGTAAAACCGGGTCAGATTTTTTTTTTAAAAGCGTTCTCGACATCTGTCGAATATATCAAGTTTAATGTCGCATTAAAGTATAGCAGGTTGTCTCATACTTGATCCTTTTTTGAGAAATCGTAGTAGGTAAGCAGTTTACAAATGCATTTCTCTATTCGGCTATTATCTTCGGTCAGAAACCGGATAGAAGGTTAATTTTGCTTACCAGAACTGCACAGATTGAAGTGAACGCAATAACTTTACAGAGATCAACTTATTGTTATCTTCTGGAAGATGCACTCATAACGCCATGGAAAGTGTGTGTTTAGTTTTGTTGTACGGATAATTTCACGAATCCAAATTTATATCCAAACTATTACTGATCAATTATCTCCTCTGTAGCGGACTGCCTTCCACCTGTGATACCTAACTCTGACTACGACACCAGCAACCCTCAGGTTACGCATGGTACAGACCTGATGATCTCTTGCAACACCGGGTACTCTACAGGTCAAAACGAAACACAGTATCTCACGTGTGTCGACGGCACTTTAAGTCCCGTTCCTCTCGACTGTCTACGTAAGTGGTATTTACCATTATGACGTCACACGTCACTTTCTACAAATAATAATAACAATAACAGTAATGATAATAAAGGTGGTGACGACGATAATAATAATAACGATAATGATAGTAATAATATAAAATAATAAAATTGATAATAGCAATAATAATAATAATAATAATAACAATAATAAAACAAATACTTTTATTACTACTACTTCTGATAATAATGATGATAACAATGGTAATAATCATGATAATAATTATATAAATAGTGTTAATTAAAACAAATTGTGTTCACAAGGCGAACCCTCATCAGACATTGAACCGTACATCAACTTCCGAAGGAACATCTGTAGTAAAACCGTTCAGATGTCACTTTCTCTTTATTAGACTCATGTTTTCTTTCTTTATTTGTTTATTTGTTTATTTGTTTAAATTTGTAATCGTGTATTCATATATATGAATATATATATATATATATATATATATATTCATTTATTTATTAATTGTTTAATTAAAGTACTTGTTGCTCGATATATTCATTGATTTAGTTATGTATTTGTCCATTAATTTATTCATTTCCCTCCATAGAGGATTGCACACCACCGGTTGTAGAAAATTCTGACTATGATGCGCAAAGAGACACTGTGTTCACATCCCAGTCGCTCGTCATAACATGCGACGCGAATTTCACAGTAGGAGGCGGTGACTCAACAGCTACGACAACGCTCACGTGTAACGATGGTGAACTCGACCCGGAGGACGTGACATGTTATGGTAAAAAGTCACCTTGACTTTGTACATATACTGTGGATATCTGAGACATATTGTTAAAATCTCGCCTCTCATAGCATTCTATATCACTTTTTCAAACTTATATATTCATGTGTATGAATATGACATTGATACATTTTTTCCCCTAACAATACTGTTAATAAACTGTTTAAATCTCACTCAAAGAAATCAATTAAACCCTCGTTGTCATCGCCATTGTAATTTTTTTAAAACTAAATCTCTGAATAATATTTTTTTTAATTGTTTGTTGCTATATAGCAAACTGCCCAGACCCAGGCCAACCTAACGACGGGCAATACGAGTACGAAGGCGATGCGTTCTACCACGACACGGTGGTCTTCTACTACTGCGGTAACAACTTCGACCTCGAAGGCGAGAGTGAAATTGTATGCACTGACGGGGAGTGGTCAGGTGTTGCCCCTAACTGTACAGGTAATTATTAAAGGTGATGGTGATGATGGTGATGAAGATGATGATTACTCAGGGGCGGATCTAGCTTTTTGCTAAGGGGGGGGGGTTTGACCAAAATAATGACGCCATGCGGAGCATCGTCCACGAGCCGCGAAGCGGCGAGCCGATTTTTTTTGGGGTGTTTATTTGAACCCCGTAAGTGATGTTTTTCTGGCATCTATTAACACAATGGAGACCATAAAAAGCAGTGCATGATAACGTCTTTTTAAATCAAGTAACAGTTTAATACACAGTTATATCCAGAGTTATCATGTGTTTGGTTAAGTTACCAGATGAGTTGAATATCTTCTCACAATATTTGCACTTGAAAGGGTTTCTCTCCAGCGTGCGTTCTTTTTTCTTTCTTTTTTTCTTTTTTTTTATCTTTTTTTTCCTTTTTTTTGTTGTTTTTTTTGGGGGCCGCCCAAGGGGGGGGGGGTTTAAACCCCCTAAACCCCCCCCCCCCGTAGATCCGCGCCTGTTACGATGAAGATGATCATGGTAACAATTAAATAGTACTACTGCGACGACTACTTCTGCTACTATAATACTATTGTCACTAATATACTACTACTACTATTACTAAAACGACTACTACTACTACTACTACTACTACTACTACTACTCCGTTTACTACTACAAGAACAAGAACAACCAGAACAACGATAAACATAATAATAATGAGGATGATAATAATGATATTAAATATAGAAAGATTACTGATAGTAATATTAAGAAGAGGAGGAAAGGGACAAGGAGAAGGAAAATGAAACTGTACATCAACCATCCTCTCTATCCATCCAATCTTCAATTTAAGACCCTACGTTCTTCCATCTCTGTTCTCTCTCCCCATTATATTACTTTCGCTCTTTTTCTCCCTATGTCTCTCCCGGTCGCACCCCTATATTTACACCCCTGAACCTTATGCCTACGTTGGCCTTATTTCTACCGCTTACTGTCTCTAATTTGGTTTTATTTTGTAAACGTTTTCCTAATATTCTCTCCATATCTCTCTCTCTGTTCATTTCTCTCTCTCTTTCTATATCCATTTCCATCTTATACTCTCTCGATCTCTCTTCCTTCTGCCCTCCATTATCCCCACCCTTTCCCCATACCAGACAAGGCTTTGTCTGACCGGATCATGCTCACCTGTGGTCCGACCAGCATGGAAGTCGAGATCCCCCTCGTACTCCTGGATGGCATCGATGTGACCGACATCGGGATGGAAGGCGATCTGGGCTGCACTGGATACATCGATGGCGACTTGATGAGGGTTAACACGTCGCTGTCGGGGTGTGGCACCAACAAAACGGTAAAGCGATGATGTTCAACGAGCTAACATAATAATACCATTACACTAGCTCTAACCCAGCTGCCTTAAGGCGCTAAAAAGAAACATCCCGGGAATGCATTCGCACAGGAAGCCATTTACTACACATGGGTGGAGAGGGGCACATGTAGATTAATGTCTTGCCAAATGACATTAGTTCCACAGCGAGACTCAAACCGCGAACTATAAGTGATCCAAAGTCTGGTTACCACGGTATTTCGAAAACTGTGAGAAGAAAGAAAGATATTTGTTAGAGACCATCTTATTGGTTGAAAAGCTGTCACGCGGCTCTCAACCTTTTTGTTTTTGTCAGCAAGTGTGCAGGTGCAATAAAGCAACCTTCTTTTTTTAACGTCAAAACGCGTCCAAAAGTGATAGCATTGTCTTTAAAAACTGCGCACATCTGACACGAAGGCAACCTGAATGCAATCAAGAGGACCTAAATCAAAAGGATAGAAAATACCTTAGATTTTACATGATGACAAACATTGCTTGCATTTCGTCGCCTAAATAATACAACATTTTTTTACATCAGTATTACCATCGAGCCATTACTTAAAGCCCTGCCTTCGGCTTCTGTATTGTACTACGTCACATATAAATAGACTACATGACATGATGTTAATCCAAAACCCCATTTACTATATCCAGGAAAATTCCACCTATGACACCTACACAAACCGCGTAGTCAACAACTACTTCGCGGACGTCATCACCCGTGTCGTCGATGTCCAAATTCCGTTGAAGTGCTCATACCCAAGGAACAAGGAAGTGCGCGCCGTCCGCTACGCAGTCCTCGATTACGTACTGGGAAAGAACTTGGAAGCGACCGGCGCGTACGAGACGACGTTCGGAATCTACAACACCTCGCTGTTCACGCATCGCTACGCGGACGGAGGGGCGGTTGACCTCGATATCAACGAGAAGTTGTTCTTTCAGCTGCAGCTCGTAACGGATGTTGCCGACAACCGCCTAGTCGCGGACCAATGTTGGGCTACGCCTTCGGTAGAATCAACAGATTCAACTAGCCATGATTTGGTTGACGACGGGTGAGTCGCTATTGTGAACGTTGCAACGGAGATGCGGATTGGCTTGATCTGGAAGAATTGATTGGAAGTCTGTAACATCAACCAATGAGACCAACTCATAAAATAGTGACTTAATGAAATTTGCATTATGATTAAATACAGTGTAAATATTGATTGCAAGTCTCGTCCAATATTATGTCGTAACCATCACACTGATAATGGCAAGATTCAATTAGATACTGCTTCATTTTTAACAAATCATGATTGATGCATCTATTTTGCCTTCTAAGATTAACAACTTGATGTTGATGTCACCAAGCTATGGAGATGTTCGTTAAAACTCTCGGGAATAAGCTTGTAGTCCAATTTTGAGCTTCAACCAATTAAGAGAAAATTTTAAAGTGTTAGTCTTGCGATTAATTAGTTCCCTACTAACCTAGGTTTGATGCTGTTCTTTTGTGGGGGTCGATGGCGTCACAACTAAGAATTAAACGTGAATAAACAACGTATGAATGATACTCGTTGATCAAGTTAAAACTAGACTAGCGCTATTCTGAAGAAATATCTCTTTGTAAAAGTAATCTCGAATCTAATATTTTGAATACAGTGAAGCGATATGGAACCCCTTCCATCAAGAGTAATACATGTTTTTTTGTCATTTGTGCACGTTAATACTGAAAATATACTTCCTTGTTCCCATTGGTTTTTCGCAGGTGCCCAAGTGATGATACTCTGGCGTTCATATCGAACAACGGGGAAGATACAACTGTTCAGTTTGAACTCAATTCATTTAGATTCGTTGAAGACAATGATAAGGAGGTTTGTATTGTGTTTTATGGTACATCATGATATTTGTTACTTTTGTGGAGTTGAATAATTATTCTTGTTTCAACATCTATACGAACTACAGAAGTTTTAAACGACACATGTTTTGAGATGGCATGGGTAGATATAAGAGCACGTTCATTTCATTTCGATTTTAATTTAATCATTTCAATTTTTCATTTCTGTTTTCTCTTTGAAAAAAACATTTCCATGAAATTAGTTGTAAATATCTTCGAATTCTCTTAATACATATTCCTATAGGGAGAAGCTAAACACAAGCGAACAAAATAGAATGTGGTGCAGCATACAACTATTCTGCGAACATGTAAAAAACTATGAGAAAATTTGTACTTTGTTATTTATTACTGATGTTAATATGTTATTAATCAATAAATATGAATATATAAAGTTTAAACCATTTCCTCGGGTAAGCGGGTGCGCCCTAAAAATTCAGTGGGCAATATATTAATATCTAATTTAGTCAATGAGGAAATGAGGAACCAATATTCAAAACGTTATACCACAGAAGATAATAAAGGTGGAGTGTTTATCGTTTAAAATTCCGAAGTACTCTGGTCCATGAATTGGCGATATTCTGTTCGACGTTTTTAAAAAATATGGGCAGAGTCTGAGTAAGTTCTGAATGTTGTCTCATCATTTCTCAGGTTTTCGTTCACTGCGAGGTATTCGTCTGCCACGAAGCCTCAACCGATTCTTTCTGCACCGTCGTCTGTCCAGCCTCGCGCAAGAAGAGACGCACGGACGGTCACATGAGCGGTTGGGAGCGCGCCAAGCTGAAGAGTCAAATGTTATACAAGACATTATTGGCTGAAGGAGGTGACCGAAAGAAAAGGGCCAGCGCAAATCACGATCCCGTCGTCAAGTTCGTCCAGGCTGGGCCGTTTAGATGGAATATCGACGCTGGTGTAGAGCAACAACTCCTCGCTATTCCACTTGAAGGTTTGTGTATTTACACTTCCGTAATAACAAACATTAACACATTCTCATTCTTATAGTTTAATCAATGGTTAATACTTGGGGGTAAAATCAGGAAGTTTCATATGATATTAGCATAGAGAACCATACTGTCTTTTTATTACCATTATTATTATTATTATTCCTATCATTAATATTATCATTTTGTCAATTATAGTTATTATCTTCATTATCATTACTAATATGTGGAGAGGAGATCAGTATGTATTTCAGATTTTAAAATGAATCATATCACAACCCTAATTTTCAACATGCAATTATTACGTACATGTAGATAATACGACGGAAGATAACATATAAGAACATGGAGTGGGAAAAATTAACTTCCTACAGGAGTGAACTCGAAATCTCAAAAACGGAGAAGAATGGGGAAATATTGAAATCAACCTCCGATTTGGTAGGAGTTTGATAAATAGCCGGAAAGAAAGATAGCTTAACCATGTACTAAAATGTATGAACACCAGTGTCATGGTTCTACCTTGCATTTTGAAAGCGATCATGAATAACGGTCACTAACACGAAGCCAGTGAAAGAAAACGTATATGAGAGGCGAGATTTTAACAATATGGCTCAGATTCCCATAGTACATAATTATGTACACGTATATGCATGCAAATAACAACGGTACTTGAACATTAATTTGTTTTCGACATCGCTTCTTCTTTTTTCAAAATTATCCAGGTGGGGAGATCTACATTCACTCCCAGAACGATGGTGGGCAACTTTCCGAGTCCTCGTCGTCTGCATGGATGCACTCAGTTATCGGCATGGCCGTCATCGTCGTGGTTTTCTCAGTCATACTCGTAGTCGTAGTCAAGCACTACAAGCGGCGGCTACGAAGTGACTATCGTTACGGTTACAAGTCTCTTAATACATGTAACTAGACCCACCGTTCTCCAACTTTTATATGATTGAGTAGAGCATGAAATAGCTCAATTATCGAATGTCTGATCATATGGGGGGGGCGACCGAACACGTTATACAGTGCGTCCCAGAAAAAACGAAACCGAGAAGTATCGATGTTTTATCATAACTTAATCCCAACCATAATTAATGAATGATACATATTTGGAAAGCTTAGAGTCTCCTCGTTCAACGAATTCGTTTTCACTGGGTGCCTGCCGTAGCAAAAAGCAGATTTGACAACTCCGTTTCGTTGACAATCAGCCATGCATGAAGACTCTCGTCTACGGCTGATTGTCAACGAAACGGAGTTAAGTCTTTTGTTAATATCGTTTTTGATACGACAGGCAGCCAGTGAAAACGAATTCGTTTAATAAAATTATAGAAATGCAAGCACTACTTTAAACAAACAGAACTTTGTCATTCTTCGCTCATTTTTCCTGATTGAGGTGTCATATGAAAGGGCAGAAACTCAACTTTCTAGAAATGTGAATTTTTCTTCGAAATTCAGATACCGCCCGCCAAATGTCTTTTTGGTTTCCTTCCTTCAAATTGCTTTTAATCACTTATGCGTAAAATATGCATCATCTGAGTAGCATCACATGAAAGAGGAGACTCTAAGCTTTCCAAATATGTAT
This sequence comes from Strongylocentrotus droebachiensis, assembly GCA_035222895.1. NCBI lineage: Eukaryota > Metazoa > Echinodermata > Echinoidea > Camarodonta > Strongylocentrotidae > Strongylocentrotus > Strongylocentrotus droebachiensis. Next base: position 4,172 of record JAVYIG010001247.1, on the reverse strand, counting down.
CATTTATTAATTATAAATGTGATTAAGTTATGATAGAGCATCGATACTTCTCGGTTTCATTTTTTCTGGGACGCACTGTATAAAGGCGACGCAGAAACTATTGTGAAGCAAATAGTGTTGATAATATGTAAACACATTTTATTTTGTTCCTCAAATGTTATTTTATGACATATTGAAATGAAAAGTATACTAAGTGCACTATGAAAAAAAGATATTCATTTCTTAGCAAGAAAGTAGCCTATTGTATGCGATACCATATTAACCAACAGTGGGGTTATATATTACTCCTTAAAAACAAGATGTGGCGGAATACTTCACAATAAAAAATGTGGATATTTCAAATCATTCTTTGGAAATACTGGTATACTGTCGGTAACTGTAATTGTAGTGTAACGTGAGCTCGTTCTATGTTATTCAAAGTGGTTAGCACACTAAAGTTTGCGCGATTTTATTTGTATAATGTATGTTTCTGACCCGCTCGACGCCCCCCCCCCCCCCTCTCTCTCTCTCTCTCTCTCTCTCTATCTTTCTCGTGAACGTGAGCGTGTTCTAAGTTGTTCACAGTGGCTAGCACATTAACGTTAGCGCGATTTATTTGTTCATAATGTATGTTTCTGACCCGCTCGACGCCCCCCCCCCCCCTCTTTCTCTCTCTCTCTCTCTATAACTAGAGATACACAAATTACAGTAAGATACTGTTATATGCTCGCAAACGTAACTTGAACTTTATATTCATTTATCGCTAAAAATCGTAAATGTTATGAAAGGAAGCAAAATAAACCGTCAATATTGCATGACTTTGCTGGGTATTGGCACACTGCTAAGGCTCTAAAGAGAGGATCCTTTCATATGGAATATGAGTTATATAGTTATGCGTGTGCGCGCAAGTGCCCTTGCAGGCCCGCTTTAAGGTAGCACTACCTTTTTTTTTTTTGGTTGTTGAAAGTATAGGATACAGGTATCGGCCTCTAAAGATCAAAGGGAAGCTATTTGTGAGTGGTCTTCTGCTAGGGAATTTTCTTCAAGAAAATAAAGTGTGATAAAAGCTTGGTTTATTTAAACAGATTTACCCGTTGTTTTGTGTATTTCTACATGACTGTGTATCCTTTAGAGTACTATAATTACCGCTTTTAATGTTATGTATATGATATATATGTCAAAGTTCTATTCCCATATGCTATATTATCATGATGTTATGCAAAACACATCCATCTTTATCTCTCTCATCCTCAACCCATCTCTCTCGTGTCCCTCTCTCTCTATATATATCTCCTCAACAGTATCTCTCCCTTCCCCTGTCTCCTCCTTCTTTAGCTGCTCTTTTGTTCTGTCAGTTTAACTAACAATAAATCATTCAGTCGTACTATTACTCAGAATACTCGATGAAATATATACATAATATATTTGCTAGTCTAATCATGCAAATAAAGTCTTTGTGGTTCTTGTTGTCGCCAATGCCATTTGAAACAACTGAAAGCAATGATGATGAGGACGACGACGACACGATGACAGTGATGCTGTCAGTGGTGATGATGATACTGATGATTATGATAAGGATGATGATTATAACAATGATGATGATGATGATGTTGATAATTAAGGATATAATCAAGAGGAATATAAACATGACGAAGATAATGATTATCAATGTAATCATGATAGCAGTGACGATTATAGTGATACTGATGTCGGTGAAGATGATGAATAGGATGATGGTGTTGATGATGGTATTGAAAGGCTGTTGATTATAATATCACTAATGTTAAAGAAGAGGATTTGGAAGAAGATGATGATTGTGATGATAATGATGATGATATCACTAATGTTAAAGAAGCGGATTTGGAATACGGTGATGATTATGATGACGCTGATGATGATAACAAAAATGTGTTCGCCATGACATCGATAGTCATTATTTTATTTCACTTTTTCATTTTTGTTAAACATGGTTACTCTCTCCGGCTGACTTTCAGAATTTAAGTCCGTGTGAACTGAATAAAAATATACAAATTATAATACAACAAAATCCTGTAACAAACAAAAGATAACAAAACATAAACATATGCAAAATAAACGAATTGAATCAAAACAAGGAAAACATAATTGGCATTGGGTAACTATAAAGAATAAGAAGGAAAAAAGGGGGAAAAGGGGGGATTATGATGACCATCATTTTTACGACAAACGGCGTAAAATGGTGGTGGTAAATGAAATAAAATCAATGATCGCGTCAGTTGTTTAATTGTTCATTTCATATTCAAGATTCAAGATAAAAGGCAATAAATATGATGGAAGTTCTTATTCAAAGGTTTTATCTAATTTGTTACAAATTTGTTCGTATAATAACATTATAAAAAATACCAATATACTTGATGTATTCGAAGCATTTTAACAAGCTCCATGGTCACCATAGGCCCACTTTTCATTTATTTAGTAAAACCAGAACCAAAAAAAAGATATATATATATATACGAATTCATTAAAGTTGCATATCATACTAGTCGTGCATAACAATAAATTGGAAGCAAATTGTGACATCAATTCATATGCTCCTAACAGGTAGGAAATGAGAGCTTTGACCTGAGGAATTAAGTATTTGTTATTCATTTATCTTGTAAATTAAAGGATAGAAGAAACAAAATTCTATCGAGATATTTCTTAGAATAGTATGTGAGAGAATGTATTTTTATTTTGTGGAAGAATTAACAGAAAGTATGGTAAACTGGGGTTAGACATAACATGCATGAGGTTCAAGTCTGACTAAGTCTGTTTTTTGGTGGCCAAACAAGGGGGGTGTCAGACATAACAGGTGGTGTGGGAGGGATAAAGCTCATCTTGTTCAGGAGAAAGAGGGCCGTGACAATGCCACGTTTTATGGTGGATTAAGAGTGATCTAATGTAGGAATATTCAGTATTTGATAAAGGGAAAACGTGTTTTATAGGTATGTTCTTCTTTATCTTGGTCTTTTTCCGATCCTTCCCCTCCTCCTTCTTCTTCTTCTTCTTCTTCTTCTTCTTCTTCCCTTTTCTTCTTCTTTGTGGGTCATAATATGCGTTCCCAAAACTGGTGACGTATCTGTCATGAATGTCAATTTCTAGTTGCTAAATGTTGATACTTTTGTGTAGTGACGATGCATTTTCCGTCAGAATAATGTCCCATGACATAAACCATGATAGAATATACAACTTACAAAAACGCCACTTCAATGACTGATCTGTAGGGTGACAGTTACCAGAATATAAGAAGACGATTGCCAAAATATTGGTAATTGCAATATTCAAACCTTAGAGAGCCTGCCGCCCCTTCTGCCGCCCCTTCTGCCCCTTAAGAAAAACTGGTGAGGTATACCTCCCATTCCCAAATTCAATTTTACAATACCCTCCCCGGTCCCCCGCATACGAAAAAGTTTGTTTCATGTTAAAATATAGTTTGCATTGTAATATGAACACTTTGGAACCTCGGTGAGATTGTGCATCCTGATCCGTGCCATTGTTATCGGCTAAGACAAACAGAACGTGTTAGCTATTCATCATCCACGATAATCATGTACAGTCAAATATTAAAAGCCCAGTAAAAAATATCTTGGAAGACCCCAGTGACCCTTTCAGAAGCATTGTTTCAATACCAAAGGGTCGTTTATTCGTAGGCCCACGTCTGGAAAAACAGGTTATTCTCTTTTTTCAGCGTCATCAATATTTTTAAATCTTTTAAAAGAAATAATATTGCATCAGACTATTAACCCAAAAAAGTAAATTTGATGTGTCTGAACTTGTATACTTTTCTTTAAATCAAAGGCTTTTCTCTAAAATCATACTTTGAGTCGGTATAAACTCAAATATTGATATAATCGAGGACTGTTTTAATAGTGGCACATATATTCAAATGTTTATGATTTAGAAGGCCTCCCCCCCCCCCCCCCCATCATAATCCACGCCGGGGTCAGCTTATGGTACTGACATCAATAAGAGGTTCACCACATACACCAACAGCCCATAAGATCACCAGACTACGGAACCAACATTGGCAAGGGGTTCACAAAACCGCTAGCCCACATTAAAAATAAATAACGAAATAAAACAATTATTGCAAGAACCCCAAGATCTCCCAAGCACTCCCCCTAATTATATTATAGAAAATGCTCCTGAGCCCACGGGACCAAAGGTAATAATAC